>OY986972.1:14173378-14610301 GCA_963920575.1 Narthecium ossifragum
AAGGGATCGATCGCTTTTGGAAAGAGGATCGATCTCTTATTCTTTGCATATTTTCTTCTGCTAATCTGCCCTTCGCTTGTTGTAGTAAAAGCACTGTAACTTTCTCTAGGAAGCTCCAAATCACGAACCGTAAAATTCTCCAGAAATTAGACTTCAAGAACTTTCCAACCATATATGACGCATCATCTGGTTCTTCATCAGCAGGTACAGTTTAATCTTTAAAGTTGATCCATGTACTCTTTTCAGCTTCTTTTCGACTTAAGGACTTCAATTGCATCCTAAATCAACATATAAGAATAATGAGTGTATTTAGGTACCAAATAAGCACAGGAGACTAAATATTAAGGGATAAAAATATAACATTATGCATCATCATCAAATTCCCCCCACACTTAGCTTTTGCTCCTCCTCGGGCAAAACTTAAAATCACTCTACTCAACATATCAAGGTTGCAACGCCATCAACAAAGAACAATCAAGCTCTTCACAATTCATAACATATCATGAACAAACATTTTTAGACAACTTAAAAATCAATCAATAAGCATTTTCACTTGAATATGGAGCATACTAAACAAGTAGACCCTCACGGAAATAAACACTCAACTCTCATGTGTTTGAAGGATATGTATTTCAGTCAAATTCATTCCAATGAAAATAATCTACCATAAGCTTGCATATCTTCTCATTCTCCATGTCGCGCCCCGACCCGCGAAAGCCAAACCAGGCCGGGCGACATGAACCGGAACCAAATGAAACGCGGAAAACAAAGCTGGCAAGGGTTCCCTCTAACTTATTGGTCTCTCTAACAGTTTATCACAAAACACCCTCAATTTAAAAGACATTGATTTAATGAAACATCGAATCACAGATTACAAACCCAAGTGAATTTAATATACATATCCTTGGAGAGGGGAAAATTCAAATACAACATTACTCCCGTAGGAGACTATCTAACATAGGGTAAAAGCAGTAAACGATCACCACCTCTCAAAGTCCACCAGGCGCCGCCGCACCGCCGACCAACTGCCCTGTAGGGGCCACAGAAGAAGAACTGACGCCTGCACCTGCAAAACGCAGCCCGGGTAGGTGTGAGCACTAAGCTCAGTAGGGTTCTACACTACGTCACACAGAAGGAAGCGGGAAACACAACAGTGTCGCCCTCAAGCCAGACTCGAGTGTGCTGCAAAGGTCCCATAACCCTTCACCGGTGTCTCTAGGCATATCCAACCATGGCCACCCCAACGGACTGGGCCCATCTTGGATACACCTAGTGTCGCAGGGTTCCAGCTGCGGTCACCCATCGCGGACTGGGCCCACATTGGTAGCCACTGCTGGCAGGAATAGACACTGTCTGGGTCGGACTAACCCTCCCGGCCCCCCAAAGAACAAGACCCGACACCAGTGGCACCCTCAACACCTGGCTTGAGGCCGACACGACCTTTAATAATCATCAAGCAACAGGTATACCAGTTCTCTAGGCCTATCATCGAATCGACTGGACACCACAATTCGAACCGGGCCCAAACTACCCAATCCCGGTCTTAGGGCTAAGTCCGACTAGGGACGGCGACCCACAGATCACCCACGCCCTAACCAATGCAACTAATGCACAACAGAGAATGCATGCTATGACATACACAAACAGGAAATAGGCATGCAACAGTATGTTAAGGATATCATACAAGTCAACCGGATCGCTGCAGCGGTACTACCGACCGCTGCCAACCGATCCGCAGCGGGTCCCGGCATTACGACGGTACCGCGACCGTCGACCGCAGACTCCTGCAACGGGAAGCAACCCCGAAAACGATGATGAACAGTAAACAATATAATATTATAATCCGAAATATAATATTATATTCATAACACCAAAACCTCTACTTAAAGGCTAATTGATCCCGTCAATCCGACGTCCAAACGACGTCGGATTCAAGATCCAACTTAGCCATCAGTAGATCTACATACCAGGATCAACATATCCAAAATCCATAATCATCCAACGGTTGGATTAACGAGAAAACATTAATCAAAACCACTAAAAATAGATCATAAAACACCACCAGCCAGCTTTGGGATTGATCCGGACAGCTTCAAACCAACTTCAGATCAGCCTCGTCGCAGGTCACCAGAACAATCACCAAAATTCGTAGACAAATCGAAAAAATACAAAATAAGCTGGAATGGAAAGATAACTCAGAGATCTACAACTCTTATATTCATCATAAGTCAATATCATATATGTACAGGCCGGAAAACCCGCCGCAAGCCGACTGTTCTTCAAGAATAGCAGAAACCGGAAAATCCGAGATTAATCATGCATAAATCCTACTAAAATCTCAACCAAAGATCATGAAACTTATATCAGAAATCCTACTAGACAAGAAGAAGCCAACAATACAAAGATCAACAAGATCCAACGGCTAGATCAAGAAAACACCCCTAATCTAACTCAAGTAGGTAGAAACCTACTGGAAACACACTCATCAGCTGATTCCCTGCGAACTGGTCACCAACGCAGCTCCAAACCACTTCAAGGATCTTCCTCTCGTTTCCACGGTTCCAACGAGCCTTGGAACACCCAAAACGGTGGGCGGAGGAGGGAGAACGGTGAAGAAGAAGGGGCTGCTGGAAAACAGGGGAAGAAAACAGAGCCGCGGGAGAGAAGAAATAAGGAAGAAGAAAGGAGAAGAAGGAGGAGGAGAAGAGGAAGAAAAGGAGGGAAAGGGGAAGGGGAAAGCCGGGGGAAGGGGGAAAAAGGGGAAGGAGGGGAGGGAAAGTCCTCCCCTTCTGACAAGAGAGAGCGACGGCAAATGGCGGCCGTCCTCGCAAAGGAAGACACCGACATGCTACAGTGCCTGGATCGATCCAACACCATGCTAGATCGATCCAAGACAAGGATGGATCGATCCACCACATTTGGATCGATCCGAACAGGTCAAAAACCCCTAACGGATCTAATCGAACACAAATATCAATCAGAGGCTGTGTGTGCACACGGGGGTGTGAAACAAACCGACAAGGCGCAATTTACCTAATTGCCCTTGCAGTCTACAACGAGCCACAGGAGTAGAGGGACAGGTCCTCACATCCTAATACCCTTAAAGGAAATCTCGTCTCGAGATTCGATAAGGGTAGGGCTCGGAACAACAAAATAGCTACACTAGAAGACAGGACAAGAGGTTCCTCGAGAAGAAAACAGCTGCGAAAACTCCTGCCGCATGCGCCTCGCGCTCCTAGGTCATCTCCTCGGTGCCTCTGTGCCTCCACAGTACCTTGACCAAGGGAATCATCTTGCCCCGTAAGACCTGATCCGTCTGGCCAAGTACCCGAACTGGCTGCTCAACAAAGCTCGTGTCTGCCTCAAGCTCAATGTCATCCACCCTGATGACATGAGACGGGTCTGGGTGATACTTCCTCAGCATCGACACGTGAAAAGTCAGGTGCACAGCTGACACGTGGAAAGTCAATATCATTCACTCAAGAGAAGTATCCATCGTATTAATCTCGGCTTTGCCTCCTTCTTCGTCATTAAATAACGAAGGGCTGCATAATCAGAGTAAACAATGACTTTAGTACCAAGTAAATAAGAACGAAATTTTTCTAAAGCAAACACAACGGCTAAAAGTTCTTTCTCAGTTGTAGAATAATTTCTCTGGGCATCATCCAAAGTCTTGGAAGCATAGTAAATTGCATGAGAAGCTCTTCCAATCTTTTGACCCAAAACCGCGCCCACTGCATAATCACTCGCATCACATATTATCTCGAAAGGAACGCTCCAGTCTGGGGGTTGAATAACTGGGGTTGAAGTCAACAATTCTTTAAGTTTATCAAATGCCTCTTTGCATGCTTCATCGAACTCAAAAACCTTGTCCTTTTGTAACAACGTGCATAGCGGTAATGCTATTTTGGAGAAGTCCTTGATGAATCTTCGGTAAAAACATGCATGTCCAAGAAAAGAACGAACTTCCCGCACACTAGTGGGATAAGGTAAAGATTGAATGACATCAACTTTAGCTTTATCAACCTCAATTCCTTTCGATGAAACAACATGACCCAACACTATACCTTGTTCAACCATGAAATGACATTTCTCAGAATTTAACACAAGGCTAGTTTCTATGCATCTTTGAAGAACAAGTGTAAGGTTATGTAAACAATTATCAAAGGAGTTTTCATAAACTGTGAAATCATCCATAAAAACCTCTATGATATGTTCAATATAATCTGATAATATACTAACCATACACCTTTGGAAAGTAGCTGGGGCGTTGTAAAGGCCAAAGGGCATGCGACGATATGCAAAAGTTCCGAATGGGCATGTGAACGTCGTCTTTTCCTGATATTCAGGGGCAATTGCAATCTGAAAATAACCTGAATAACCATCAAGAAAACAATAATAAGAATGACCAGCTAATCTTTCAAGCATCTGATCAATAAAAGGTAAAGGGAAGTAGTCATTGCGGGTTATAGCATTTAATTTTCTATAATCAATACAAACCCTCCACCCATTTTGCACACGGGTAGGAACTAACTCATTTTTTTTATTTCTCACCACGGTTATTCCTGTCTTTTTAGGAACCACTTGAACTGGACTAACCCAAGTGCTATCCGAAATAGGATAGATCACTCCAACTTCAAGACGTTTGAGGATCTCCTTCTTTACTACATCCATCATGGACGGGTTTAACCTTCTTTGTGGTTGGCGGGAAGGTTTCGCTCCCTCTTCAAGCAAGATACGATGCATACATGTACTCTGGCTGATTCCCCTGATGTCTGCAATTGCCCAACCAATAGCTGTCTTATGCTTCTTAAGAACCTGCACAAGTTTTTCTTCCTGTGGTGACTAAGGTTATTGGAGATAATCACTGGTAACACCCTTTCATCTCCAAGAAAAGCATATTTAAGATGATTAGGAAGAGGTTTCAGATCTGGAATGGGTGCTTGCAATACAGAAGGTAATGATTTCTCATTAGAAACAGGTAATGGACTATAAGAATCGTTACCTGATTGTTGAATTATCGAAAAATCATTCAGTGTTGCAACAGTTTCCTGTAAATTAGTACTCAAAGATAGCTCCTCATTTTCTTCCTCCAGCGATTTACTAATAGCCAGTTCCAATTCAACTTTGTCACTAAGTTCAAAAACTTCCTGTGATAAATAATCAATCACATCAATTGAATACACTGAACAATCGTTAGCAGGATATTTTATGGCATCATAAATATTAAACTTAAATAGTTTCACCATCAAATTCCATGGTAAGTGTGCTACTATGGACATCTATCTTAGTCTTGGATGTCTTTAAGAAAGGTCTTCCCAACAAAATAGGAGTAGTTTGATCACCATTCTCCATATAAAGCACATAAAAATCAGCAGGGAAAACTAAATCATTGACTTGCACAAGAATATCTTCAACTACACCTTTAGGATAGGCGTTAGATCTGTCAGGCAATTGAATCACAACACCAGCTTCATTCAAAGGCCCAAGTTTTAAAGAAGAATATATAGAATATGAAATGACATTGATTGAAGCTCCTAAATCTAACATGGCCCTTTCAAATTTAGTGCTACCAATTGTACATGGGATAGTAAACATACCTGGATCTCTACACTTTGTAGGAATTTTTCTTTGAAAAATTGCAGAAACATTTTCCCCTACTTTCACCTTCTCACATCCTTTAAGTTTCTGCTTCCTCTTAATTGTGCGCAATTCTTTTAAAAATTTAGCATAACGAGGTACTTGTTTAATAGCATCTAAGAGTGGAATATTTACCTCACATCGGCGAAAAGTCTCATATAGATCTGAATTCTTCTCATATCTTCTTGATTCTGTTAAAGCCTGAGGAAAAGGCGGCACTGGTTTATAATCAGAGAGAGGAGGAAACTTACGTTTAGCTACGTCGTCGTCATCGGGAAAGTCTTTGTTCACAACAATATTTTGCTCTTTTCCTTGCGGTGACGATGTAGGAACTTCCTTTACTGGAGTCTCAACTTCTTTACCACTACTCAAAATAATTGCACTTGCATTTTCTCTTGGATTTATTACCGTTTGAGAGGGTAATTTTCCTGAACTTTGTGCCTCTAGCATGCTAATTGCAGTCGCCATCTGGCCCACCTGATGTTCCAAACCTTGAATACTAGCCTTCGCCTCTTGCTGAAATTGCTTTGTCTCCTGTTGAAATTGCAAAGTATTAGTAGCAAGGGATTTAACAATATCTTCTAAAGACATACTAGGATTAGGAGTTGGGTTTGGTTGTGGTCGCGGGGGGTATGGCGGTCTATATTTTTGATATTGCTGGCCAGTTGGACGGAATTGAGTTGTGGGCTGATTTACTTGCGGATTCCCATAGTTGAGATTGGGATGATCCCTCCATCCCGGATTATACGTGTTTGAATATGGATCATACTTCCTTTGCAGTAGTCCAGGGAAACTACCCGTTGCATTCACTTGTTCACTGGGCTCCTCTTGAAGAGTTGGGCACATGTCGGTTGGATGTCCTGCCACCGAACAAATCCCACAAACCTTCGTTGTTTGCATGTTATCTACAGCCAATTGACGAACAAGAGAAGTTAGACTTGCAATCTGTTGTTCAAGATATGAAACATTTACCTCATTAACATGTTTTGAATAAGAATCAAGTCTAGTATTAAATTGCTGAGAATTAGCCGCCATATTTGAAATCAAGTTCCTCACGGCTTCAGGAGTTTTATCCACCAAAGCTCCTCCACTAGCAACATCAATCATACTCCTGTCAGTGGTTAGTAAGCCCTCATAAAAATATTGAATAACTAATTGCTAACTAATTGGATGGGGACAGCTTGCACATAATTTCTTGAAACGTTCCCAATACTCATGTAGAGACTCTCCGTTATGTTGCCTTACACCACATATCTCTTTCCGAATGTTAGCCGCCCTTGAAGCTGGAAAATATTTCTCCAAAAACAACCTCTTCATCTCATTCCATGTAGTAATACTCCAAGAGGGTAAATAATAAAGCCAATCCTTTGCCGAATCCTTCAAAGAAAACGGAAAAGCTCTCAATTTGATTTGATTTTCAGTCACCCCCATGGGTTTCATACTTGTGCACACAACATGAAGCTCCTTTAAATGCTTGTGAGGATCTTCACCTGAAAGTCCATGAAAAGTGGGTAAGAGATGTATTAGTCCAAATTTCAATTCAAAGGTAGTAGCAACATCCAAAGTAGGGAATGTAATGCGTAAGGGTTGTTGATTCAAATATGGGGCTGCAAGTTCTTTCAAAGTCCGATTTCTGGCCATGACTTCCTCCTCTTCTAATTCCAAATCACTAGCAAATAAGTGGTCAAGAGCAAAATCATTCTCCTCAATGTTTCTCCGAGCTTCCCTCCTTAACCTGTGTAAAGTTCTTTCTATCTCATGATCATACTACAAATCACCTTGATTAAAAGATTGAGCTATACTCATAAACAATCAAGAAGATTTCGGTAAACCGAGAAAAAAAAATCAAGAAAATTTGTATAACTCCCTTTTTTTTTAAAGAAAGTAAAGTTCACAATAAGCACAAAAATCAACTAGAATCACTCCCCGGCAATGGCGCCAAAATTTGATGTGTTGTCGCAGGCACTCAAAAATAAAACAAATACTCCTTAAGATAAATGTAGTAGTGCGAGTACGAGTCGATCCCACGAAGAGTGTCTAATATAAGCTTTGTGCTATGTGAACAAAGATGGGGGGTTTTAAGCGTGAAGAAAACAATAAAAAAATAATCTAAAGCGAAGAATCGAATTGAATCAAGAGAACAAACCTTGGTCTGAGTCAACATCCACGATCGGATCCAACAACTGATCATCGATGCAAGTATATATCAATTCATACCATGAATATTCACCGTTCGAATTAAATTCGAATCTCTTCTCGATCATAGTTAATTAGAAACAAACGATCTAATCAACCCTAACGACTAAACAACCTAAGACATGCGCTGTAGATTTAATCTAGTAGCAGCCTTAAGAATAGGGAGATCGATGAAGCTAAACGACATAAGCACAAGCGGTTGCATTTAATCTAGTCGAATATTCTTCCTAAGATCTATTAATCTCTTAAACGCAGTAAATCAATAGATCCTAGTTGCTTCGCAGATTAGAAGGATCAAACAATTACGGATTTGATATCCAACCTAGCAGTAGATCGCCATAAATAATAAACTAGTAGGCCTCCTAGCAATTAGACAAGACTATCATGAATATTTAATCTCAGAAGAACATTCAATACTCAAGGATCAAGGTTTAGCCACGCAAGGCCATCAAGAACAATCCAATCTTTTAAAGAAGAAAGAAGAACCCTAGAAATATCAAAGAATTAGAAAGGAGAAGCCAAAAACCTCTAGAATTCGCCCCCCTTAATCCCTAAAAAGAACCCTATTTATAGCCCATAAGTTTCCCATCCTCGGATTAAATCTGAGCCCTTAATTCTGCAAAGTTGGTTAAGAAAGATTGATCTCTATCGAAAGAAGATCGATCTTTTCTTCCCAGATTGTGGCTGCGCCCCGACTCGGATCGATCCCTTTTGGAAAGGGGATCGATCCCTTTATTCCGGATTCAGATTTCTCCTCACGGTCGATCCTTGCATCGACCGTGCGAGCGTATATTTTTGACAGAGGCTGACGATCTGTCGCGCCCCGACCCGCGAAAGCCCAACTGGGCGGGGCGACGCGAACTGGAACCTAACAAAATGCGGAAAAAGACGGCGAGGGTTCCCTCTAACCTATTGGTCTCCCTAACAATTCACCAAAAGCACCCTCAAATTAAAACAACAATTTATATAGCAGAACCTCGAACCACCGATTCAAAATCCAAAGTGTTTAATATACAAATCCTCGGAGAGGGGAAGATCCAAATACAACATTACTCCCGTAGGAGACTAACTATCAAAAGGTATAAAAGCAGTAAGATCGCCACCTCTCAAAATCAACCATGCGCCGCCGCACCGCCGACCAACTGCCCGGTTTGGGCCACAGAGGAAGAACTGACGCCTGCACCTGCAAAACGCAGCCCGGGTAGGTGTGAGCACTAAGCTCAGTAGGGTTCTACACTATGACACACAGAAGGAAGAGGGAAACGCAATAGTGTCGCCCTCAAGTAGGACCTGGGTGTATACAGGGGTCCCATAACCCCACCGCGTGTCCCTGAGGCCCAGGAGCAGCACTCAGTAGCAGGAAACAATACTGCTGACTCTCAACAGGATACTGAACACTGTTTGGTGGGAAGAGACACCACTGAGTAGGCAACTCCTCTACTCAAGAGTTTAAAGAACACCGGACACCGGCTACACCTCAGATCCGACTCGAGGCCGACACGACCTCTATAACCAATTAATTGCTGCAACGCAGCCCTCCAGTAAACAATTCATAACAAATCGTAGAAAACTCTCAAAATTATGAAATCAGTTGGGTTAGAGAGTAGATTCAAAGATCTACAACTCTTATGTTCATCACAACCCAAGAGCATGTACATACCGGCCAAAAAACTCGCAGTAGGTAGAAGAACTTACCGAAGAACGCTTTCCTCACAGTAGGTAGAAGAACCTACCGAAAACCAGAAAATTCGAGCTTAATCATGCATAAATCCTACTAAAAACTCAACCAAAGATCATAAAACTTATATCCGAAATTCTACTAAGCATGAGGAATCTAACAAGACCAAGATCAACAAGATCCAACGGCTAGATCTAGAGAAACCCAATAAAGAACACAGTAGGTAGAAGAACCTACCGAAGAACGCTTTCCTCGGCTGATCCCTCGCAATCAGTCACCAACAAGCCTCCAAACCACACCAGGAGCCTTCCTCTCATTACCATGGATCCAACGAGCCTTAGAACACCCAAAATGATGGTCGGAGGAGGGAGAACGGAGGAGAAGAAGCTCGCCGGCGGGAAAAGGAGAGAAAAGAGAGCTTTCGGGAGAGGAGAAAGAAGAAGAAGAAGAAGAAAGAAGTTTCGGGAAAGGAGAAAAGGAGGAAAGGGGGAGGGGACAGCCGAAAAAAGAGCGGAGAAAGGTGAAGGAGGGGAGGGAAAGTCCTCCCCTTCTGACAGGAGAGAGCGACGGCCAACGGCGGCCGTCCTCACGAAGCAGAAAAACCAACCGACTCGAGTCCGATCGATCGCTGCAAGGAGCGATCGAGCGGTCCCGAGCCGCCAACAGCCCAAAGACCTTCTGCACTAAGCAATCGATCTCCAAAGCATGTCAAATTGATTTGGCTAGCAAGGCCAGATCGATCTCATTAGCAATCCAGATCGATCTCCTTCGCCCAGAAAGGCAAACTTGGGCTAAAACATAAGCCCAAGTTCACCTAGCCATTCTAAACAAACACGAACACAGACAAGGTCAGTGTGTGCACACGCGGGTGTGTAACAAACCAACAAGGTGCAATTTACCAAATTGCCCCTGTGGTTCAAGAAACAATACAATCCACCGGATCGCGCGCTCGACAGGAAGCAAACCAACGAGCTACGGGCCCTTCCCAGCCGATCGACCCAGGAGTAGAGGGACGGGTCCTCACACGGTCTATGTGGCGGTCAATCTGATGGTCGATCGTGGGTCTTTTTCATCTCTGGGTGCATAAGGGATTGATCTCGTTTGGAAAGCGGATCGATCTCTTATTCTCTGCATATTTCTTCTACTGTTCTGCCCTGCGCTTGTTGTAGTAAAAGCACTGTAACATTCTCTAGGAAGCTCCAAATCATGAACTGTAAAATTCTCCAGAAACTAGAGTTCAAGAACTTTCCAACCATATATGACGCATCATCTAGTTCTTCATCAGTAGGTACAGTTAATCTTTAAAGTTGATCAATATACTCTTTTCAGCTTCTTTTCGACTTAAGGACTTCAATTGCATCCTAAATCAAAATATAAGAATAATGAGTGTATTTAGGTTCCAAATAAGCACAGAAGACTAAGTATTAAGGGATAAAAATATAACATTATACATCATCATCATAGACTAAGGGTAAAATGATCATTTTAAGGGCTTTTTTGAAAGCATGAGTACGGAGGGGTAATTTTTATATTTTTCCATACTTAAAGGGGGATACATGTAATATGTAAGAATAGAGGGTTGTATATGTAATATAGCAAGTTTGCAGGGGCACATGTGTAAAAATAGCTCTTTTTTTTGGTTAATTGAGCCCAATATGGGCAGAGTAGGGTTACAAGGAAAGACGAGAACAAAAGAAATGTTCTGTACCCAATTGAAAAGAGAAGAAGAAATGAAGGAGTCGAGATAAAGAAGGGAAAATGGAAAAAAGGAAGGAGATGAAAAAAATTAATAAAAATTAGAGTTAATTAAGACAAAATTGATTCTTTTTGTGCAAAGGAAATGGAGAAATGGAGAAATAAGTGGGACCAGGAAGAGGACAAGTGTAGGTTAGTAACTTTTCATAGAAATTATTCTCCATTGAAAAAAATAACTAGAGCAATATATGTAATTTCACTTCTAGCTAATAGGAGCAAATAACCAAAGGTTGACTTTTGATTATCAATGTAATCAGCAAAGTCGGAGTCAGAGTAGCCAATCACATGTAATTGATCAGTCCTCTTAAATGTGAGCATGTGGTGTTTTGTTCCCTTCAAGCACCCCTAGGGATGGCAAAAATGTGCGGTGGGGCGGGGTTTCCATTCCCCCATCCCGACCACACATCCTATTGTATCACCCCAACCTTGCCCTAATAATGAAGGCAGCCTTAACCCGACCTTGCTCGCATGTAGGAATGTCGCCCCACCCCGTCCCAAAATTTTAAATGTAAAAAATGAATTCATGTGATACGCGTCAAAATTTGAACCTTCAAAAAGCTAATGTGACGCACTGGGCTAGTCCCAACATTGACCCAACCAAGGCCCAAGCTAACCCCCACAAGGACCGACTTCCCCTTGGAACCGGCCAGCTCCTTGGTCGGCCCCACCTGCCTCCCTTGGATCCCCAATCTATCCTAATTAGTTTATGTCACGCCTCGACCCCGAAAGCCCATCCAGATCGAGGTGTGACCAAACCTAACTACAATTTAACCTGTGGTCCACAATTTACATATCCAAAATCTACAATTAATTTTGAACAATTTAAATATAGGGATATAAAGGTAAGAATTTAACTATCGCAATCCTCAATTTACAAGAACTAAATGGAAGCATGCTATCTTATATATCACAAAAAAAAACGTTGTACAAAATGTCCCGAAATATGTCGCAAGGTTCTCAAGTCCAAAACAGTAAAGAGGATAACAAAAGATAACATCTCGAGGTCACACACCACCAAAAGAGGAAGCCCCTCCAAAGTTAAGTCCACCAGAGAAAGAGGGAATTGTGCCTGTACCTGCACACGCAACCTGGGTAGGGTGAGCAACAAAGCTCAGTAGGGATATACTCTACGGCACACTCAAAGAAAGGGGAAACACAATTGTGTCGTCCTCCGTTAAGTCTAAGGAGTGACTCAAGGCTCACACCGGCCTTACCGATTCCCTGAGGGTTTCACCACCCTCACACAACGATGAAACAAGGGGTATGATCCGCTATAGGCACGGACACAGGGTTCGCACACCATTGCTGCGCTCACCACCACCCTTCATACGAGGACAAGTCAAGGACATCGGGGACATGCACACCCATAGCATTTATGTTGAGATAACCGACACGACCTCTACACCTCAAGTATTATAATAACAACTTCAACTACATAATAATCCTCAAAGTGACAGTAAAGTCGATTAAAGACAACAATCGCGTCCTAAACCACATTCTACACTAGCCCGCCCCTAGGATTAGATCCGGCGTACCCGAGTCGCACGGATTGTCCAAGCACATATTCGCCCACTTCCTAACCTTATGCTTCTAATGCAAAAAAAAATTGCTTGAATGATCAAGCGTATATTTCAAAATATAAATGTGCAACAATATGCCACAACAACATACAAGGCTAATCATTTAAGCCCTCCAAGGGCTCACTGACACATACAATCAACGAGGGCACACCTTCGGCCCTCTCCCAAGCTCAACATTTAGTCAAATGAAGGTAATGGGTCACCATCAACCAATTCAACTAGCATTCAATCGGCACACCGTCAGTTATTTATCGATTTAAACATTCCCAAGGGGCATGACTCATTTGGTTCACCCACAAGCCTCACATAGGGCATAAATTTATACATAGTACATATATATATATATATATGGAAATTAGCAACAAGCTAAACATACTAAAAACTCAAGATTTAATCATCTAAAATTTACCAAATCAAGCATGTTAGTTCTAGATATTGCTAAGAACAACATATCAAAGGATCAACTTGAAATGATCTTGAAAACCAACAAAAATCTGAGCAAAACACATACATTCAGATTGCTATAGTAATTGCTACGGTACCAACGGAGTGAAAGCGAAGAAAAACTCGGTCAATCGAAGCCCAATTGAAATGAAACTTAAAATCATACTAGATAAGGTGAAGAAGCGCATACTAGAAGCTAGAAATCAATGAAACAACCAAGATCCTAACTTAATCCGACCTAAACCAAAGATTGGGGTTAGAAACCCTACCTTAAGTTAAGCTAAACTCCTACCAATCTTGACTTATCCAACCTAGGGTGGCCTTTTTGGTGTCCGAGATGTATAGTTGATATGATGGTTGAAGAGGAGGTCAACCATGAAGTTCGGAGGCTGATGCAACGAATGATTCAATTTATGTTTTAAGCGCGACGGTCGATATGACAGACGATAAGGTCGACTGCCAGAACCAGGTTGGGCTAATTGAGTTGTGATAAGAGGGTTTGGCTAACAATGGCAAATCCTAATCTCACTCCTAGGTTCACATATTGCACAAACATCATTCACGGGGTCGTGTATGCACCAGCGCACGTGAAATCAAACTCCACAAGGACAAATTACCAAAATGCCCTTCAAGGTTGCAAAGAGCAACGCGATCACCGGATTGTACCCGACGTGAAACAAAGAGAACCGAAGCCACGGATCCGACCTACGCAGTCGAACCAGGTGTTGAAGCACGGGTCCGCAAAGGCGGCCCAGGAAGGAAGTAGGAAGAGGGAAGGAAGGAAGAAGAAGAGAAGAAGAGGAGGAAGCCACGGTGGCTTGGCGCGAGGCCGGTGGCACCGAGCCAAGCGGAGGAATAGGGAGAAGAAGAGGGCAGAGGAGAAGAAGTGAAGGAAGAGGAGGAAAAGGAAGAGGGCGGCCTTGGCCGTGGGAGCGTCCGCACTGGGTGCGGTAGCTTACAACCGACTTGATGTCGGGGGTTGGAGGAGAGAACGTGTGTGTGTCACACCCCAACCCAGAAAACCCATCCGGATCGAGGTTTGAGGGACCTATACCTATTCAATTCATCTCTGGTGCATTTCTATAATAGATATCACATTTAATTTAAACAAATTGATCCGGAATCAAAATTGTAAATTCTAACAATTTACTCATGATCACAAACTGTCAATGTATACATCTAAAAGTAATACAACATTTACTAATACAAATTGTTCCTCAAATAAACATTCATACATGGATATAAAAAATCCTCAAAGAGGGAAATTATACACTTATGTAATCTATCAGGATAAACTGGACCCCAACTCCTCAAACACCTCCAGAGGTCGACACGCCACCAAGTGTCACACCCAGACCCAGAAAACTCATCCGGACCGGGATGTGAGCTAACTAAACCTAAAATCAAACGACGAGAGTCTTCCATATAAATTCCACTTTAAATCTTGGTGCACAATTATAATATTCACAACTAATTTAAACTATCCTATCATCAAGTCATAATACAAAGCTAACTGTTACAAGACTGAATTAACATTTGATGAAACAATACTGATATCAGTCCTCTAAGTACATCAATCTCTATCAATTTACATCAATTTGGAGTACAATTACATTTCTCCTCAAGATTACACTTTATACATTTATTTGAAATACATATACAATTAAAAATGTAGATAAATTTAATTGAAATAAGCTGATGACGATACCTAGATCTTAAACACCATCAGAGGAAGAACCACCTCCGATGCCGTAACTACCTGAAGAGGGAACCGCGCTTGTACCTGCAAACGTAGCCTGGGAAGGAGTGAGCGATAAGCTCAGTAGAGTTCTACTACATCACATTGAAAGGAAAGGGAACACAACTATGTCACCTCCTCGCCTAAGTCTAAGGTATGTCAGGGACCCCATAGCCCCGTCAATGTCCCTAAGGGCTCCAGACATGCACCTCCATAGAAACGGTAACATACATGATCACCCTTACCCAGGCAGGAAGAGCTCTCGACCTAAGGACCTATACCAGGCGACACCGACTTACATCCTTAGTACTCGGCTCTAGAGTCGACACTGTCAGTTTAGAATCCACGAGCTAACCACTCGTATCAAAACTCTGGAGTGATAGTAGGGGGGCCCATATTGCCTTTCCCATAGAGCCGCGATCGACCCCCATAGATCGACCGTGTCACCACATAGCAGCGCAGAACCTCGCACTAAGCGCCGGAGTGGACATGAGGGTCTGCGCCCCGTCGACGCCCGGGTTCGTTAGGAGCCCACACCCTGCCCTGGGCACCCAACCCAGCACCAACAGAGGTGAATCACAGGCAGATGCTGTTTGGGCCTGCAGCCCATCCGCCCCGCAGTATGAGGATCTGTCTCTCTACTCTTGGGTCGATCGCCTGGGTCGGGCCCGTGGCTCGTTGTAGACCACAAGGGAAATTTGGTAAATTGCACCTTGTCGGTTTGTTCCACACTCGCGTGTGCACACACTAACTGTGTTTTGTGTTAGTGTTTGATTAGAATGGTTAGGTGGACCCGGGATCGGATGATCCGAGCTTGGGCTTGTGTTTTTGCCCAAGTTTGAGTTTCTGGGCAAAGAAGATCGATCTTTCTTGCTAACGAGATCGATCTTTCTTGCTAAGGAGATCGATCTTCCTAGAGAAGAAGATCGATCTTCCTGTACCAGAAAGTCTTGGTGGTGATTTTTGAGAGGACAGCCGCAGTTGGCCGTCGCTCTCCACTGTCAGAGGGAGAGAGGACTTTCTCTCCTCTCCTCTCTCTCATCCTTATCCTCTCCCCATTTCCTGGCTTTTCCTCTTGCCCCTTCTTCCTCTTCTCCTTCTCCTTCTTCTTCCTTCTTTCTTCTTCTTCCCGCGGCTCTGCTTCCCCTATTTTCCGGCAACCTCTTCTTCCTCTCCGTTCTCCCTCCTCCGGCCACCGTTTTGGGTGTTTGATGGCTCGTTGGATCCGTGGCGGTGTGAGGAAGATCCCTGGTGTGGTTTGAAGTTGGGTTAGTGACTAGTTAGCGGGGATCAACCAAGGATTTGTGTTTCCAGTAGGTTTCTACCTACTTGAGTTAGTTTAGGGGTTTTCTCTTGATCTAGCCGTTAGATCTTGCTGTTCTTGGTGTTTTTGAATGCCTCTTGCTTAGTGTAATTTATGTTGTAAGTTTCATAACCATTGGTTGATATTTTGGTAGGATTTAAGCATGTTTAATCTCGGAATTTCCGGTTTCTACTGTTCTTGAAGAACAGCCGGTTTACGGTGTGTTTTCCGATCGGTATGTGCATGATATTGGGTTATGATGAACATAAGCGTTGTAGATCTTTGAATCTACTCTCAGACCCAACTGATTTCATAATTTTATGATTTTCCTATGATTTGTTATGAATTTCTTACGGGCGGGCTGTGTTGCAGCAAGTAATGGTAAGTTAGCGAGATTAGTGGTTTTGATTAGTGTTTTCCCGTTAATCGAGCCATTGGATGTTTCTCGATTTTGGATATGTTGATCCCAGAATGTGGATCTACTAATATCTAGGTTGATCTCGAATCCAACATCGTTTGGACGTCGGATCGACGGGTCAATTAGCCTCTAAGTAGAGGATTTTGGTGTTTTAAATAATATTATATGTTCGGAGCATATAATATTATATTTTACTGTTCATCAGAGTTTTCGGGGTTGCTTCCCATTGCAGGAGTCTGCGGTTGACAGTCACGGTACCGTTGTAAAGCCAAAACCTGCTGCGGATTGGCTGGCAGCGGTTGGTAGTACCGCTGCAGTGATCCAGTTGGACTTGTATATTGTCTTATCATACTATTGCATGCTTACCTCTTACTTGTGTATGTTCATTGCATGCATTCTCTGTTGTGCATTAGTTGCATGGTTAGGGCGTGAGTGATCTGTGGGTCGCCGTCCCGAGCCTAGAAGCTCGGATTTAGCCCTAGGACCGGGGTTGGGTAGTTTGGACCCGGTTCAAATGGTGGTGTCCAGTCAGACTTGATGATAGGCCTAGATGACTGGTACACCTGTTGGTTGGTGATTGTATAGGTCATGTCAGCATCGAGTCGGATGCTGAGGTGTAGGCGGTGTTCCACTGTGTTGACTCTTGAGTAGAGGAGTTGTCTACTCAGTGGTGCTATTTCCCGTCCGCAGTGTCGGGTTTCTGCTTGTGAGTCAGTAGTGTTCTTTCCTGCTACTGAGTGTGACCTGACATGCGACCAGTTCCGCTGGAAGACCATGATCGTAGGCCTCAAGGACGCGCGGTGGGGTTATGGAGCCCCTGTATATACCCAGGTCTTATTTGAGGGCGACACTGTTACGTTTCCCTCTTCCTTCTGTATGTCATAGAGTAGAACCCTTCTGAGCTTTATGCTCACTCCTACCCGGGCTGTGTTTTGCAGGTGCAGGCGTTAGCTCCTCTTCGGTGGCCCCTACCGGGCAGTTGGTCGGCGGTGCAGCGGCGCCAGGCGGAGTTTGAGAGGTGGCGATCTTCCCCTCTCCGAGGATATATATATTAAATTCACTTGGGTTTTGTAATCTTGGGTTTGATGTTTGTTTAATTATGTCTTTTAAATTGAGGATGTTTTGGTGAACTGCTGGGGAGACCAATAGTGTAGAGGGAACCCTCGCCAACATTTTTCCGTGTTTCGTTAGGTTTTGGTTCGGGTCGCCCGGCCCGGTTGGGCATTCACGGGTCGGGGCGCGACAACTTGGTATCAGAGCATAGGTTGTAGATCCCAGGGTTAGGATTAGGTTTCGGTTGAGATTGAGCATGGAATGGGTTAGTTCTATTTCTAGAACATCCGTGTATGCTCCTTTTGATGTGTTTTTTTTTTTGGCTTTCTGTTTGTGTTGTTTTGTTTTACGGCTTCTGACGAGTGAACGCTCGTTTGTCGTTGGTGATCGCGCAGATGGTGGGAGTTTGAGACCAGCCTTTGGTTATCGGTTGGGGTGGGGCACGATCCGGTCGGCCCGCCCGACCGAGCAGGGAGGTCCCCGCTAGGGCGGTATGAGCTCTATGGACTGGGCCATCACCAGCGATGGTTTCGGTCGCACGGGAGGAGACCCTTCTCGCCAAGGAGGGGGTTCTCACTCCGGTCGACGGGCAGGCCGCGGCGGCGGTCATGATGGATTTCCAGCGGCTGAACCCGCCTAGGTTCAGCGGTGAGACTGGAGATCCGACCACGACAGACGGCTGGCTCAGAGGAGTCATGCGCGTTCTCAACGCTCTCTTCGTCGAGGATGACCAGATTTGGGTTATCCTCGCAGGGTTCCAGTTCCATGGAGACGCTCTTCATTGGTAGTGCACTGCCCAGCACACCAGTGGAGGAGAGGAGCCGACATGGGAGGAGTTCAAAGCGTTGTTCTTGGACGTATACTTCACGGAGAATACGTGTGATGCCCTGTCCCGCGAGTACCAGTCCCTTCTGCAGGGTACTTGCTCCGTTCAGCAGTATGCCACCCGGTTTACTCACTTGGTCCGTTTCGCGGGGGCAGTGGCAGCAGATCCAGTGGCCAGGGCACGGCAGTTTGAGTGGGGTCTTCATGTAGAGATCAGGCGCCAGACGTGTTCCCACCGTTTCCAAACGCATGCAAGAGTTCTTAACTGCGCCTTAGTAGTGGAGGCGCAGTTGCAGAACGAGAGACGCCGGTTAGTGGCACTGGCAGTCTCTACCAGTAAATCGCAGAGACCCCAGTTCAGAGGGGTATTCGGCAGAGGCCATCAGCGGCGTCAGTGACCTTTCCAGCAGCAGTCGCAACGTCCACAGCAGTTCCAGCCACAGCTGCCGAGTCCTGTAGGCCAGTTTCTCCTGACAGCCGGGCCGTCTGGGCAGGCTCCGTCAGGAGGAGGCCAGGGTCAGCAGTCTGGTGGCGCGTCAGCCACTTGTTTCCAGTGCGGACAGCCGGGGCACTACCGTAGAGACTATCCTTTGCGAGGAGTGCGGGGCGCTATCCCGCATAGCACTAGAGGCGGAGGGTCCGGTGCCTGGCAGGGGAGGGGTGGTGGGCACGGGTCAGGGGCTGGACCGAGCCACTCCAGGGGTGTAGGCTGCCAGCGGGGACATGTGTTTGCTCTTCCGGAGCGTGAGTAGCCGGACACCGTACAGCTTTACCAGCCGCCACAGCAGTACTAGCAGGCAGCGGCAGAGCCATCCGTGCTCAGAGGTATCTTTCAACTTTCTAGTTTTTTAGTAGATGTGCTGATAGACTCTGGGGCGTCTCATTTCTATGTTGCTAGCATGTGTGTGGCATTGTTAGGATTAGAGACGAGTTGCCTAGAGGTGGCACAGTCAGTAGACTCACCGATCGGCGGGGTAACCAGGGTAGACCGGGACTGCCGATCTTGTTCTTTGAAGGTTGGAGGCCTCAGCGTCTGTCTAGATCTGCGGGTGCTAGAAATGACGGGCTTTGATGTGATACTCGGTATGGACTGGTTAGCAGCATACCAAGCTATCATTGACTGTGGTCGCCGGAGGGTGGTCACTTGGACACCCAATGGGACACGGTTTGTGTTGTAGGGGATCGGTTCTCAGCCGATTCATTTGCTTGTTGTGTGGGGAGGCGTGGCAGCGAGCTCTCAACCTTGTTGGCCAGCCTGTCCCTGTTCGGTTCTGAGGGAGTGCAGCAGGGCAGTTTTCCCAGGACCATGTGCGCCTACACCGACATGTTTCCCGAGGTGTTGTCGGGGCTTCCACCGTCCAGAGAGGTCGACTTTAAGATCGACCTAGTATCAGGTACCGCTCCGATCTCTCTCCCAGTTTTCAGGATGGCACCAGCAGAGCTGAGTGAGTTGAGGACCCAGCTAGACGAGCTTACAAGCAGAGGTTTCATCTGTCCCGCATGTCTCCCTGGGGGGCGCCAGTGTCGTTCGCAAAGAAGAAGGATGGTACCGTTCGACTTTGCATAGACTACCAGCGGCACAACAGGGTGACGGTAAAGAACAAGTATCCGATGCTGAGTATCGACAACTTGTTTGACTAGCTACGAGGATCTTCAGTGTTCTCGAAGATCGATCTCCGCACCGGCTACCACCAGTTGAGGGTTCGGGATTGTGACATCCTGAAGACGGCTTTGCGACATTCCCAATCACCTTAACCGGAAGATATGGAACTATAAACTTAACAAAATATATAAATGTCTCTTCCTTCGATTGATTCTTCCTTTTCTTAGTTCTAACTTCATCCTACCAAAACCTAAGAATATACGATACCGGCTGTCACTACAAGCAACATATAGCAAAAGTTCATCGGGACAAAGCCCTAACCCTATCTTACAAGATCTCTAAGAATACAAATACCAACTCTCACAATCGGCAATGTATAGCAAAGATTTCATGAGATAAAGTAGGTAAACAATAGATAAAACTATGGGGTTATAAGATCATGAAAGAAGCATGACTGGATTCATAATATTAATCATCCACATAGAAATCTATAATCTGAAAATAATCTTTGAAGATTTAATACATAGAAAATAGTTTAACAATAAAGATTAAAACTATGAACCATAATGAAGAAGAACCCCTAATCCTCGCTAGATCATCCGTCCGTCATGCCCGCGGATTACTCGGCCATGGCTGGAGATTTCTTCATCTTCCATCTTCAGAAGAGGTTAAAAAAAGTCCTCCAAAAACTTACAATAACTCCCCCTTTTACTAACCCGAGGTTTCCTATTTATAGCCTCCAAAAGTTAAGAAACTCGAATTAAATCTGGGCCTTTAATTTTCTCTTTTTTCAACAAAGGATCGATCCTTTGATATGAGAAAGATCGATCTTCTATTCTTCAATTTCTTAAGTTTCTGACTACGCCCGAGGAAAATCGATCATTCGCTAGAGTAAGATCGATCCTTTGAAACTATGCTCTCTGTCAGGATTAAATGCACTTAGAAGATCGATCCTTTGATAGAGTAAGGTCGATCCTTTGAAAGCATGATCTCTGTCAGGATTAAATGCACTTAGAAGATCGATCCTTTGATAGAGTAAGATCGATCCTTTGAAAGCGTGCTCTCTGTCAGGATTAAATGCACTTAGAAGATCGATCCTTTGATAGAGTAAGATCGATCCTTTGAACATCAGATGATCTTCTTCTTCCGTAACTGCTTTGTCTGCGCCTCTCGTACTAAAAATATCATATCTTCCTCTAGAAAACTCCAAATCAGGAACCGTAGGAAACTAGACTTCCAGAGCATTCTAACCATATATTGCACAGCATCTGGTTCATTCCAAGAAGGTACAGTTTTGGCGTTAAAGACCCATCTTTGCTTCAATTTTCTGCATAATACAAATAACTTTATGAAGCAACATATACGGACGAAATCATCTATATAAATCATGAAAACTCAACAAATAAGCGTCTCTTAGTCATGTTCAGAATGCAATGTTCAGAGTGTAATTTCATGCACTCATCACACCCTCCAACCAGCTTATTGCTAGTCTCTAGCAATTCAAAGCGCATGAAAACATAATTAAGCACACCAACGGCATAAGGATGTAGACATACATGACAACTATTCTGCCTTATCAAGTCAATAGTGTTCTATATAATACAGAGTAAGAAAACTTCTTATACTCATACACATACTACCAACACATGGTTCTCCTCAATCCGGTCCTCTTCTTCAACAGCAATAGGAGGTTCGGTGGGCTCTTTTGAAGGGCTTTTTGTTGTTTTCCCGCTTCTTGTAGTTACGGTGTTCATCTCCTTCACATTATTTTGCTCAACACTAGATACCTGCGTTTGTTGAGGTTGAGCTGGGAACTTCCCTCGTTCATGCACGCTCAAAGAGTTGACCAGTTTCGTGATCTGGCTCTTAATCTCTTGAAAATCCTCCTTTCTTTCCTTGGATTCTTGCACAATCATAGATTTCAGCTCCTGCAAACTGTCATTAAATGTAGGCCTAGGAAAACCAGATGTATTATAATGAGGGTTAGAAAAAGGCTTATTAGGTGGCGGTTGACGATGCTCGTTGCTTTATGGAGCATTCGACTTCCAGCTGAAGTTCGGATGCTCTCGCCATCCTGGATTATACGTTTTCGAGTAAGGGATGTACGACCTCCTGAATCCACCTACAGCGTTGCAATACTCATCATACACACCCCTCATCTCAACATAAGTAAGGCAACCGTCAATCTGGTGGTCTACACTCTGACAGATCGCACACAGCCCAGCCGACCTTGTAGGTTCGTTGTATGGGGAGGTTCGGGCAGCCATCATATCTTTGGTCTTTAGTAGCTCCAGCTCCCTTGTAAGGCTCTCCACTTTGGCCTTGACTGCTTCCTCCTCTCGCAGCTGATAAATTCCTCCACCTTGTTGCTGTGGTGGTGGTCTTGCCCTGTTTGTACTTTCTGTTGCACTCGGTCCAGTCGAGGTATGAGCTTTCTCAGCAAGCTCAGCAAAGTATTCAATTACTGCATCATCTCAACAATTTGGCGTTCTCTAACAGTCAAACCATCATAGAAATAACTAACAAGACGCAAACTTTAATATCCATGATGAGGACATAAATTCAACCTGTCTTTAAATCGTTCCCACGCTTGATACAGAGTCTCACTATCGTTCTGTGCGAAGGTCGAAATCTGTCTCTTAAGTGCATTGGTCTTGTGCCGTGGAAAATACTTGTTGAAAAATATCTGTGTCATTTCAGCCCAAGATCCTATAGATTGTGGCCTCAAGGAATATAACCAACTCTTCGCTCTATCCTTTAGTGAGAAGGGAAAGAACTTAAGTCGGATCATATCTAGTGTACCTGGTTGGCCATGGAAGGTCGCTACTGCTTCCTCAAACTCCCTAATATGCACATAGGGATTTTCATTTTCCAACCCATGAAAGGTAGGAAGCAATTGAATCACGCCAGGTTTAAAGTCAGCGTGTGCTGCATTAGGTGGAAACATGATGCATGAAGGTGTAGCAGTGCGTGTGGGATGCAAGTATTCTTGCAAACTCCTAGGAGCTTCTTATTCCTCGTGCTCAGCCATAATGAAAGTATGATGTGAAGTTTGTGACTATGCGTCAAAGAGATCAGCAATATATGTCTCACTATCACAAGTTTCAGAATCACCCTCGGGGTGTCTAGCAAATCTGCCTAGTTCGTCTCTATACCGAGGCATACACCAACAGACACGAAATCCAAAAGATGCAAACCAACTAAAGAAAATAAGTAAAAACAATAATTGAAACTAAGCTTACTAACTAAAACTGAATAAAAGAAAACAATCCTAATAGAGAAAGAAAATCAAAGCCGAAATAAAGAAATCAAGACAAAAGAAAATGAACGAAGTTACCGCTTTTGATGTCTATAATCATTGTAATTTGATTCTGGCGCTTTTCTGAACCGCATCCTTGCCAACAGCGCCAATTTTTTATATCGCTCAAATGTGTCACAACATAGCAGTGCAGTGTAGCATAACATAAGAGAGGTCGAACCCACAGAGAGACAAGCAGAAAATATCCAAAACGCAAATAACAATGAATTGAAGACAAACGAGAATTTAAGAATTAACTGAATTAGATCAAAGGATTTAATTATAATGTAAGATTAACTAAAGATATCAGGATTTTAATAATGCTAGGCATCTGGAATCACTTCGCTCGGATTTAGGTTCTTCTTCTACCAACGGTTCACTCGATACTCAGTTAAGGGATTCACATCCCAATCACCTTAACCGGAAGATATGGAACTATAAACTTAACAAAATATATAAATGTCTCTTTCTACGATTGATTCTTTCTTTTTTTAGTTTTAACTTCATCCTACCAAAACCTAAGAATATACGATACCAGCTATCACTATAGGCAACATATACCAAAAGTTCATCGGGACAAAGCACTAACCCTATCTTACAAGATCTCTAAGAATACACAATACCAACTCTCACAATCGGCAATGCATAGCAAAGATTTCATGAAATAAAGTAGGTAAACAATTGATAAAACTATGGGGTGATAAGTACATGATAAAAGCATGACTGGATTCATAATATTAATCATCCACATAGAAATCTATAATCTGAAAATAATCTTTGAAGATTCAATACATAGAAAAGAGTTTAACAATAAAAATTAATACTATGAACCATGATGAAGAAGAAACCCTAATCCTCTCTAGATAATCCGTCCACCATGCCCGCGGACTACTCGGCCATGGATGGAGATTTCTTCATCTTCCTCCTTCAGAAAAGGTCAGAAAAAGTCCTCCAAAAATGTCCAAGAACTCCCCCTTTTACTAACCCAAGGTTTCCTATTTATAGTCTCCAAAAGTTAAGAAACTCGGATTAGATCTGGGCCTTTAATTTTCTCTTCCGTCAACAAAAGATCGATCCTTTGATATGAGAAAGATCGATCTTCTATTCTTCAATTTCTTCAGTTTCTGACTACGCCCGAGAAAGATCGATCATTTGCTAGAGTAAGATCGATCCTTTGAAACTATGCTCTCTGTCAGGATTAAATGCACTTAGAAGATCGATCCTTTGATAGAGTAAGATCGATCCTTTGAAAGCATGCTCTCTGTCAGGATTAAATGCACTTAGAAGATCGATCCTTTAATAGAGTAAGATCGATCCTTTGAAAGCGTGCTCTCTGTCAGGATTAAATGCACTTAGAAGATCGATCCTTTGATAGAGTAAGATCGATCCTTTGAACATTAGATGATCTTCTTCCGTAACTGATTTGTTTGCACGTCTCGTACTAAAAATAGCATATCTTCCTCTAGGAATCTCCAAATCACGAACCGTAAAAAGTCCCAGAAACTAGACTTCTAGAACTTTCCAACCATATATCCCAAATCATCTGGTTCATTCCAGAGCTTTCCACTGGTAGTTGTTCACTAGGAATCTCTTGGAGGAGAGGGGGAAGGACTCGTCTTTCTTCTACCCTGACTTCTAGTGCCTTTATAGTTGAGAGAGACATGGCTGTAGCGAGACTAGCCAATGCATCCGCCTTTTGGTTTTGAGATCGTGGAACATGCTAAACTTTTAACTCCTTAAATGAGCTAATGAGCTCTTTGGCTTTTTGAAAGTATGGTACTAGTTCTTCATTCTTGACGGCGTATGTGCCAAGGAGTTGGTTTATGATGAGTTGAGAGTCACCATATATGGTAAGCAGGTCTATTCCCATCTCAGAGGCTATCTCCAAGCCGATTATGAGAGCTTCATACTCCCCCGTATTGTTAGATGAGGCAGACGTTAATGTGAAGGAGTAGGGGATTAAAGCTTGTTCTGGCGTGACAAAAACCAGTCCTGCCCCCGTTCCCAAGCATCTACGAGCTCCGTCAAAGTACATCTCTCAAGAGGGTTGAATATCAGCTATGAAGACTTCTTCATCTGGGAAGTCTTCTTTTAGAACTTCATCATCTGGGATGGGATACGCCGCGAGAAAGTTTGCCAACGCTTGGCCTTTGGTTGCCTTCTATGGAATATAAGTTATATCAAATTGGGATAATAGCATAGCCCATTTTGCCAGGCGTCCACACAAAGTTGATTTTTTTAGTATATACCGCAAAGGGACAGCTTTGGATATGAGTTGCAAAGAGTGCTCGAGAAGATAATGACGGAGCTTCTGGGTGACGAACACCAATGAGAGACATAATTTTTCCATCTCTAAGTAGTTGTACTCACCTCCGACGAGAGTTCTACTGAGGTAGTAGAGAGCTCTTTCTTTACCTTCATTATCATGTTGTGTTAGCAAGGCGCCTAATGATCCGGGCAGAGCTGCCGTGTATATGATCAAGGGTTTTCCTTTGATAAGAGATGCAAGTACTGGAGGATTGATGAGGTACTCTTTTATACTCTGGAAGGCGTTGTGGCAAGTTTCGTCCCATTCAAACGGAACACCCTTTTTCATGAGATGGGAGAACGGCTTGTAGCAGCCCGCCAAGTTGGAGATGAACCTTCTTATGTATGTCAACCGGGCTTGAAGGCCTTTCAACTCATGGAGGTTCCAAGGGGGAGGCATTTCCAGGATGGCCTTGATTTTAGAGGGGTCGACCTCAATTCTTCGTTTGCGGACGATGAAGCCGAGGAGTTTTCCCGATGTAACGCAAAACACACATTTCATGGGATTCATTTTCAAATGATATTGTCTTAGTCTATGAAAGACTTTGGTTAAGTGTATGAGATGGTCTTGTCAGAGCTTCGTCTTCACTACTAGATCATCAACGTAGCACTCCACGATGTAATGGAGGATGTCATTGAAGATAACTGTCATAGCTCTCTGGTAGGTAGCCCAAGCATTTATCAGACCGAAAGGCATCACTGTGTAGCAAAAGATGCCTTTTGGGGTGTGAAAGACGGCAAGCTCTTCGTCTTCAGGCACCATCTTAATTTGGTTGTAGACTGAGTACCCATCCATGAATGAGAGGATCTCATGCCCGGTCATCGCGTCCATGATAAGCTTAGGTATCGGCAATGGGAAGTCATCCTTCGGACAGGCTTTGTTTAGATCTCTGAAATCTATGCAGAGTCTAAGTTGCCCATTTTTTTTCTTTAAAGGTACAATATTTGCTAGCCACTTGGGATATTGGACCTCTCAGATAAAATTTACCTTGATAAGCTTGTCCACTTCTGCAATGATCTTTGGGATCAACTCAAGTCGGGAGCGTCTTTGAGCTTACTTGACTGGGCGGATGTCTTCCTCTATAGAGAGGCGATACACAACCGCATTGAGATCTAAGCCCGGCATCTCCTTATAGTTCCAAGCAAACACATATCTGTTTTGACAAAGAAATGCAACATACTGCTCCTTTTCTTCTGTCGTCATGTGAGCGTGAACGAAAGTAAGGCGGGGGTCATCTTCCGTCCCGAGATTTATTTCTTCAAGCTCGTCAAAGGTTGCTTGACCTCCATCTTCAAGTTGAGGAGGCGCCTCTTGAAGACCGATGAGTTCCGTAGAAGTCATGCAGACTTGATTTCCAAGTCATGTTTTGTGAAAAAACAAGTCTTCGCCATACCGGATGGCCGTCTTTTGTTCCTCTGAGAGCAGATCTTCAAAGTACTACTTATGTCCACAACCTCCGCACAAGCCTTCACCGGATTTGATATCATATCCCATCTGAGATGTCATATGTAATGTCTTCTAGTCATAGAAGGGTATTGGTAAAGATAAACTTGTATCTGCTGACATGACTGGAGAGGCGTGTACAAACTTGATGGGTTAGCCGTAGTTTATCTGTCCTTCGTACTCAGTTGATGGACCTTCTTTTCTGGATCGGGGCGTGACAGTTTGGTATCAGAGTAGGTTGTAAGTCCCATGGATAGGATTAGGCTTGCGGTTGAGATTTTGAGTTTGGAATGGGATAGTTCCAGGTCTAAAACATCCTTGCATGACTGTTTGTGAATGTGTGTGATGTGTATTATTTAGGTTGTTTGCTGTTGTGTTTTGGTTTCTCTAAGGTATCAGAGCATGTTGTAGGTCTTTTAGCCAAAATTGTGTCAGCGAGTACACTGGGACTTTAAGGGATTGGGTTGTGAAACCCGGGGTATCTGGGCGTCGGTGTTTCGTCTGGAGGACATGTGGCCAAGCCAGGTAACCGGGTAAGCAACCACACGTAGATAATAAGTATATTAGTAACCCTTATAAGACACAATGCGTTTTAAAGTCGTGATGACAGTGATCCGCTAGAAAACTCCAAGGTTAAGCGTGCTTGCCTTGGAGTGATCCCGGGATTGGTGATCAGGAAGTTTTTCCAGATTTATGTGGTGAGTCAAACGCAGACAATTTTATGTCGGGCGGGGCCCTCGGGTGGACCCCGGCCCCGGACGACAGGGGCCACTACAACTTTGCTTTGCTTTGATTTACCACAAGACAGATGAATTTCTAGAGCTGAGGGATTGCAACAGAGTTATAACATCAAATAGGCGGAATAATCGTCTGAGATGAAAAAAGGATCGATCGTCTGAGAAATTGTAGGTTTTTGGGCATAAAATGCAACTTCAAAGTGGATTAGTGTATGCTTTCTTATGTGGTGAAGTTTTATTTTGTTGATGTAAAACCTGATCGGTTGTCCATAGCTCAATTCATACATTCAAATGTCTTACTGCCCGTTATCATCAAATGACAGTGTCATCGGGCCATTATCAGCAAAAGTAGAAAGTATGGTACTGTTGAGCTATATATGAATCAAACTTTTCATCAAGCCATTATGAGCAAAACAAAGAGCTGGATAAGTGAGTGCTTGGCTGCTGCTGATTAGTTTGCTAGTGGGCCGGTGGCAATGGCTTCTGGGATAGAATACAGATATGCAAATATATGGGAAGAAAGGATATGATTGCATAATTAACATCACTGAGATTGTCAGCGGGTTGTCTTGGATATATGGGGTTTGTTGGGACACTATAGAGAGGCTTTGGTTCTGTACATACCATGGGAGAGGAATTAAATTTAATTCCTCTAAGCTATATATATGAAGAAATTAAAAGTTTTTTTTTTGAAAAGATAAGCCCAAAGGCTGGGTTCCATTAGACTACTAGCCCCTACCAGTATGAGTCACTCCCATAAGCAGGGTGACCATACATGAGAGCGTGTGACGGTCGATGGACCGATCGACCGTGGCCTATGTGACTTGGCTGAAAGAAGAGACAGTCGATCGGTGCATCGACCGTGGGAAGCGGTTTTCGTAACAGAGCCTGACGGACGATGTCACGGTCGATGAGACGGTCGACCGTGAGGCTTGACGGTCGATAGGTGGATCGACCGTGGCTCAAGGAAAGCCTGGCGGACAATGTCACGGACGATGCGACGGTCGACCGTGAGTGCAAAAAAGAGCCGTTAAAGAGCCGTTGCAGGAGAAAGAAATAGCCATTGAGAGGCTATTTGGAAGGGTTGGTAGCTCAGCTATAAAAGGGAAAGTCCAGCAAACTTGCCAAGGACTTAGAGGGAGCTAAGGAATTATTATAATCATATTCTAGCAAGTTTCTATCTCTTATTAGTGAGCTAAAACCTTTGTAAAACTACTTCAAGTGTGAACTAGACTTTGAGAGAAATATCCAAGAGAGAGCTTGGAGAGATTGTAAGGCTGCCAAGCACCCGTAAGCTTGGTGGATAGGTTGCCAAGCACCCGGAAGCTTGGTGGACAACTTGTAAGAGGTCTTGCAAGTAGTGGAACCTCAAGGAGTGCCTTGAGAGAGTGGACGTAGGCAAGGTTTGCCGAACCACTATAAAATATGGTGCAATCTCTCTATCTCTCATCTCTTATCATCCTTGCTTTAATATAGATTTGTTTCTCTTATTATTGCAAGCATATTATTTGATTAGACTCATCCTACTCAGATTTCCTTAATTGATTTCATTGTTTAAAGCCTAAGATAAACCCCTCCTCTTATAGCTTCAATTGGTATCAGAGCTCGGTCTCTAATTTTGTTGTGTAACAGCCCTTAGAGGATCCTAAATCAATATGAAAATCATAGAGGGACAATCTACCAGTAGGCCACCCTACTTTAATGGATTTAATTACACCTATTGGAAAACCAAAATGGAAATCTTCATTCAATCCATGGATTATGATGCATGGTTGATAATTGATGAGTGCATGAAAGTGCACTCTAAATAGCCTTATAACCATCTCAATTGCTAGATTATTATCTTTAATCAACATCTTTATTCCTATTTTTATATCTATATGTTGCTTCACATAGTTGTTTGGAAAATGCAGAAGAAAGGAGAAAAGAAGCTGAAAAGAGTGCATGGATCAACTTTAAAGATTAATCTGTACCTGATCATGACGAATCAGCTTATGTGCCATATATGGTTGGAAAGCTCTTGAAGTCTAGATTCTGGAGAATTTTACGGTTCGTGATTCCGAGTTTCCTAGAGGAAGTTACGGCAATTTTAGTATCGATGGCGCAGTCTGAATGGCAGCACAGTAAATAAGCTGGAAGTCCGATCGATCTCTCCATCCCTCCAAAGGGGTCCGATCGATCCGACACCAATGGTCCGATCGATCGGACTCGGGAAAAGCCAAAAACAGCTGATTTTTACTCAATCGATCGATCCAACACTCATAGTCCGATCGATCGGACTTGGGAATTAAAGGTTGACAGAACGTATGCTTTTTAGAGGAGTAGAGTTCGATCGATCCGTCCATCGATCGGACTCAATAATAGCTAGAGAAGATGGATTTTTACGCATCCGATCGATCCAGCGCTTATAGTTCGATCGATCGGGCTCGGGCGAAGCCAGGAATTGATGTTTTTAATGAGAAGGATCGATCCAACACCTAAAGTCCGATCGATCCTACGTTTCCAGTGAATTAAATCAACGGTTTTGATTTAACCCGAGTTTAGGCCTATAAATAGGATACTTAGGGTTATCAAAAGGGACTTTTGGGGAGGACTTTTTGGCAGCGTTTGGAGGCGAGGAGAAGGGTTCCAGGCTTGGTTTTCTTTTCTTATTTTCTTCTTTATTTCTTCATTAGTTTTGTTGCCCTCATGGTGAACATGAGTGGCTAGTTTCTTCTCTAAGGTACTGATGTAGCCCTAACTGAATCATTCTATGTTATTGGATCATGATTATTTTATCAGTTTATTTTCCTTATTTCATTCATTATTATAACTGAGATCTTAAATACCTTTATCTGGCCAATAGAAGTATTATAGATTGTTGTATGTGAGATTGGGCGAGGGTTCATTCCCTAATCTTGCAGGATCTATGAATGAATGAGTTTATGTCGAGGCCGGGTTCAAGCTAAGAGTATTCTTGGTTCATGATTGTTCTTCAGAGCTTAATGGATTCTTGGTTAACACTTAGTTATGGGTTCATTAACTAGGGTTAATTGGGGGTACTTGGTGAAGACCGCGGCCGAACGGATCATTATACCGGAAGAACGAGCCCTTGGAATTAAACTGAGATCTTGATTGATTCAATGCATAGAATGAGGATGTTATGGTGAAATCGGAACCTTAGTATTCATCCATCATATTTTCATCATTTTCTTATTTTGTTATTAGATCATCTATCTTCGAGACTTCATATGTCTTATTTTCCCTTCCTTATTTTCTTTCTTTTCTGTTCTTTAGCGTTTCACTCTAATAATCTTTACAAATCTCTGTGGGTACGATACTCGTCTTGCTACTATACTGATTGCACCGATTCGTATACTTGCGAGATATAAAATTTATTCATCAATAATAGAAGATGGAGATTCTATCCCTTCAAAGATCATTGACGGAAAAGAAGTTCTAAAATCTAAGAATGAATTTACTCCTACTGATTTTAGGAAACTTCAAGTAAATGCCAAAGGAAAAAATTTCTATTTTGTGCCCTTAGCCCTGATGAATTTAATAGAATTTCTGCATTTAAAACGGCTAAGGAAACATGGGAAAAACTTGAAGTTACCTATGAGGGAACAAGCCGTGTCAAAGAGTCTAAGATTAGCATGCTTGTTAATGATTATGAGTTATTTTCCATGAAGGATGACGAGAATATAAAGGAAATGTTTATTGGCTTTACCAATATCATAAATGTTCTTGATTCTCTTGATAAAAGCTATACTAATGATGAGATGGTAAGAAAGATCCTTAGATGTCTACCTAAGACATGGAATCCCAAGGTGACAACAATCGAAGAAACTAAAGATTTAACCAAGCTGTCCCATGATGAGCTAATGGGTTCTCTCATGACATATGAGATGAACATGGAGAGGAGCAATGATGGAGAAAGGAAGAAAAGAAAACCATTGCTTTCAAGTGAACATACAAGGATTCATCCGACTCAAGCGATGATGATGATGATGAGGAGATGCAAAAGGTCACAAGAAGAATCCAACGAATCATCAAGAATCAAGGAAAGAAAAATTCCAAAGGTGAAAAAGGAAACTCCTCTTCTTACTTAAATAAAATTACTTGTTATGAGTGTAGGAAGTCCGGACATTACATGTCGGATTGTCCAAAGCTCAAGAAATCTTCAAAGAAGAAGAAGAAGAAGGCCAAGGAAGAAAGTGACTCAAGCTCCACCTCCGAAGAAGAAGAAGAAACTACAAATCTTTGTTTAACAGCATTCGGAGTAAAAGAAAATAAAATTGACAAGTGGAGGCGCAAGGTATTTAAAGGAGGATAACAATATGGGGTAAAAGGTAATGGAGGTATGTCTTAATTTTCGATATATGTCTCGTCCATTACATCTTCTTATTCCATTTTTTATTTAAAGTAATTTCATGTTTAAAAATGCTTTAAGAAAGTCTTTTATGTGAAGAATTGATTACTTTTAAAAATGACAATTTTTGTTGTAAATCTTCATTTGGTATCCTATTTTGAGATGATTGTAACCCTTCAATGTTGATTTTTTTTTCATTGGTTCTCTTAAAGAATTTCTTTCAACTTGTTTCCCCCCTCTACCAAATCTTTTTGATAATGTCAAAGAGGGAGAAATATTGTGATATCAGTTTTTAAAAGCTCTTAAAACCTTATATTCTAAATACTTAAAATCTCTTAATGTTTAAAGGATTTACTGGTGATTTCATGAGAATATAATTCATGCTCAAATATCACGGCTCATGTTACTATACAAAGAGGTACATATGTCATATTTTGCACTTTCATATCTTTTGACCTATAATCAAGCCTGATATATCCTTTTAGTGATATATGACTTGCATGCCTCAGAGAAATTCACTTTAGTACATATTCTATGAGGTAAATGGATGCACAAGTTAAGAGGGAGCTTTCAAAGTTTTATCATCACAATTTAAAAGGTTGCCATCATCAAAAAGAGGGAAATTGTTAGCCCAGATATTGTTTTGATGATGTCAATATTTTGTTTTGATGATAAAACATCGGTTTAATATTATTATCCTTTAATTTGGAAAGCATTAAAATCATATTTAATGAGTTTTTGTACTGACGGTCGATGCATGGATCGACCGTGGGGTATGGCGGTTGATGCGTGGATCGACCGCGGAAGTTGTTCTTAGAAATATAGGCTGACGGTCGATGTGACGGTCGATGGACCGATCGACCGTGGCCTATGTGACTTGGCTCAAAGAAGAGACGATCGATCGGTGCATCGACCGTGGGAAGCGGTTTTCGTAACAGAGCCTGACGGACGATGTCACGGTCGATGGGACGGTCGACCGTGAGGCTTGACGGTCGATAGGTGGATCGACCGTGGCTCAAGGAAAGCCTGGAAGACGATGTCACGGACGATGCGACGGTCGACCGTGAGTCCAAAAAAGAGCCGTTAAAGAGCCGTTTCAGGAGAAAGAAATAGCCGTTGGGAGGCTATTTGGAAGGGTTGGTAGCTCAGCTATAAAAGGGAAAGTCCAGCAAACTTGCCAAGGACTTAGAGGGAGCTAAGGAATTATTATAATCATATTCTAGCAAGTTTCTATCTCTTATTAGTGAGCTAAAACCTTTGTAAAACTACTTCAAGTGTGAAGTAGACTTTGAGAGAAATATCTAAGAGAGATCTTGGAGAGATTGTAAGGTTGTCAAGCACCCGTAAGCTTGGTGGATAGGTTGCCAAGCACCCGGAAGCTTGGTGGACAACTTGTAAGAGGTCTTGCAAGTAGTGGAACCTCAAGGAGTGCCTTGAGAGAGTGGACGTAGGCAAGGTTTGCCGAACCACTATAAAATCTGGTGCAATCTCTCTATCTCTCATCTCTTATCATCCTTGCTTTAATATAGATTTGATTCTCTTATCTTTGCAAGCATATTATTTGATTAGACTCCTCCTACTCAGATTTCCTTAATTGATTTCATTGTTTAAAGCCTAAGATAAACCCCTCCTCTTATTGCTTCAGGCTCCACAGGGTATAAGCAGCCACCGACTTTGCCCTCTTGAGCTCAACATCTTTTTGGCTCCTCCCGAACAGCAGGAAGCAAGCATCCAGTCTCCAACAGGATAGGTCCACCAGCCTGCAACCTTGAAGCACTCCCTCCCAAGTATAGCTGGCGAATGGACACTCGAAGAATATATGGTCAAATGTTTCATCAGTTTCATGGCAACGATGACATACCTTGTCGCTAGTTAGGCGCACACTCCATAGGGCCGCCAATGTTGGGAGCTACCGGTGTGCAAGCCTCCATAAGAAGTGCCAGACACGGGGGCCGGCAGGAGCATGCCATACCCGCCACCACCAGTTGTGGAGCTCACCCGCCGCCAGGCTACTTGGCCGGCTCGATTCCAGAAATCTATAGCATGCCCCGGTACTTATGCGCCCATCTACACTACCAGTCCACCGGAACCCATCAGCAATTGCAAACCCATCAACGGGAGTGGCGACTATCTCCTCCACCATACTTTCCGGCAAACACCGCTCTAGTACATCCCGCCGCCAACTCCCCCTTGAGTCCAGGGCATCCCCAACCCGCAGGTTCAACAGCTCATCTCTCATGAGCATCGGGAAGGGGAGTCGCTGTAGCGCTGCATCTCCAAACCACTAGCTCTCCACTAAATTGAGTCTGCTGCCCACCCACGGCGACCAATGTATGCCTTGGTTGAGGAGACATGCTGCTTTACACACCGACTTCCATAGCGGCGAGGCTCTGTTGGGTGCGGTAGCCAAAGGAATTCTCCCTTCCCATCTATATTTCCCTCGAGCGACAAGGGTCCAAGCGGTTCGTCTATCTTCTAATAGGTCTGCTACACGCTTCATCCGCATAGCTGATTGCCATATGTGAAGATCCTTCAGGCCAAGTCCTCCAACAGTCTTGTGAGTGCAAACCTTTTCCCATGGGATCACCGACATGCCTCCTCTTTTCTCCTGCCATAAGAAAGCCCTCACAACTGTATCAATTTCTTCAGGATACAGACGGGTAAAGGTCGTGCCATCATTTGGAACACCGGTATCGCCTGAAGCACCGTTTGAGCCATGACCGCCCGTCCGGCCCTGGACAATCGGTTCACCGTCCCATGTAGAAGCTTGTCCTGAATTGCCTCTACCACAAAATTATAACCATCCCGAAGGATCCGCTCAGAATCCAGCGGAATCCCTAGGTATCTCCAAGGCCCTCGCTTTTCTGACATCCCCAATCGGCGAGTTATGCGAACCCGTCTTCTACTGGAGGTTGCCTTGGAAAATTTAACACTAGATTTGTCGAGGTTCACCTCCAGCCCCGAGAGGTTCCTGTACCACCATAATGCCGTCAGCAATTTCTGAGTTTCCAAGGAGGTCGCTCGAGTGAAAAACAAGTAGTCATCTACATAGAGAAGTTGACTTATCCTGAAGTCTGTCCGAGCAAAGTGGGCATCATGGCCAGCCATCAGTGGAACCTTGAGGAGCCTCGTAAGGACTTCCTGACATAACATGAAGAGGTACGGCGACAGCAGATCACCTTGCCGAAGCCCCCTCTGGGCAGGAAAATATCCACATATCCGCCCATTCAGAATCAATGAGAAGTGAGCTGTAGAGACACACTGCATGACCCAAGAGATCCAGACATCAGGGAACTCCATTACCTGCATCACTCGCCGCAAAAGGTCCCAGCTAACAGAGTCATATGCCGACTTTAAATCAACTTTAATGGCCATGAAAGGGTCGTGCCGCGGGGCTCCATGCAAAGAGTGCAAAATCTCCTGTGCTGCACAAAGATTATCAAAAATTGAGCGACCGGACACAAAGGCCGATTGCTCAATACTAGTGAGATCTCCCAACAGAGGCTTCAGCTGATTAACCAACATCGTTGTAATTATCTTGTACCATGCGTTAGATAATCTGATAGGCCTGAACTCCTTCACTCGGCGAGGGTTCTTCACCTTCGGAATTAGGGAGATAAAAGTGTCATTCTAATGACGAGGAAGAACCCCAGTTCTGAAGAAACCAAAAATAAGCTGAGATATATCCTCGCCGATAATATCCCAATATTCATTGTAAAATTCCACCGGAAGTCCGTCTGGCCCCGGGCATTTGTCCCGCCCCATCTGATGCAGCGCCACCTGAATGTCCTCCAATGTGGGTTCCGCCACTAGCTGCTCCTTCACCTCCTGCGAGATGCGCAGGAGCTCTAGCAGTTGCAGGGAAGGTCGGGTCGGCCTCCTAGCCCACAACCGCTGAAAATAGTCTAAGAAAACTTTCTTGACCTCATCCTTGTTAGAGACCGCCCTTCCATCATTATTCAGAACCTCCCCAACTCTGGACCTGTTACCACTGGCTTCACCATCTGATGGAAATAATGAGAATTCCTTTCCCCTTCCTCTACCAACTGCGACCGTTTGAGCCGAGCCACATACCGGTCGTGCTGCTTCAACAAGGCTACATGTTTATTCTCCAGCGACCGCAACCAGCACTCGTCCTCAAATGATAAGCTGGCCTCCTCCTCCTGTAGGTACAAGCTGTGCATATGCTGTAGAAGGACCTGGTTTGAGTTGAGTAAGTCAAAATCATCCTTCCTGCTCCAAGATTTAACTATATTTTTAATCTCCTTTAGGCGGCCAGTAGTTTGGTACTGAAGGGAACCTCGACAATCTCACGCCCATGCAAGCTTCACAGAAGAGCGGAAAATAGGAAGGGGTAGTCGGAACTGTTGGAGCCGAAAGGGAGTAGGCCCCGACATTACTTGCTCAGAAAACAAGGATAATAAAAGAGGACGATGGTTAGACTCCATGAATGGTAGATGACGAACCGAAGCATGAGGAAGCCAAGACCGCCAGGATGAGTTGCAAAGCACTCGATCCAGGTGCTCTAGCAGCCGCCGCCGTCCATTAGATTTGTTGGAGTAGGTAAAGGAGGCCCCCCTGAATCCCAGATCAATGAGACCTCCGCTTGAGATGAACCTAAGGAAATCCTCTGCCGATCTATGATAGGCAAAAGGAACTCCTCCCTTCTGTTCTGAAGGTGCTAGAACCGCATTGAAGTCCCCCAACAGCATATGAGGCCAACCCCATCTATTAACTCTCTCCAGTTCCTCCCATAAATACCGCCTGCCCTGCCACATCCTTGCCGCATAAATTGCCGAGACAAACCACTGACCGGAGTAGCCAGAGGTGCCGACTCCATGGATAGCTTGATCCGAGAACTTCACAAAAGACACATCGCCTACACTATCCCTCCACACTGCTAGGATGTCGCCATGTCTTCCCCTACTAGGAAGCAAAAAGGTTCTCCATCCGACACCCATCCTCGCATGAATATACTGCAGATGCTCATCCACAATTACCACCTCCAACAAAAAGACCATATCCAACTTATGGTCTTCAATCATACGTTTGCACATCCTCACTGCCCTCTTAGGCCCAATCCCATGAAGGTTCCCGGATAGAATATGTGACATCTATAACTCTGTTAAGCAGAGGTATCGCCCACCTCCTAGGCCTCAACTCGGCTCCTCTTCGGCCGACCATTACCCTGACCACCGTCCACCTGCATTCCGCTGCCCTCATGGGGAAGGTCCCCTGTCCTCGATTGAGTGAACCCGGGTGGGCAAGGAGGGTTGTCTCCAAATAGCGCCAGTTGTAGGTTGCGGAGCCCCTATGCATGAAATTTAGACATCTCTTCCCTCCCAATCTCATCCTGCTTATCCTCTGCCTTCTGCTGTGTTCCCGACAGTAGATATGTGAGGACCTGTCCCTCTATTCCTGTAGCTCGTTGTTGACCACAAGAGCAATTTGGTAAATTGCGCCTTGTAAGTTAGTTTCTCACCCGCTTGCGTGCACAGCCTTTGATGGATGGTTGTGTTTGACTAGATCTGTTTGGGAGGTTTTTGACTGTGGATCGATCCAGCCAGTCTTGGATTGATCGGACTTGGTGTGTTCGATCGATCGGACTCGGAGTTGGATCGATCGGACACTGTAGCTTGTCGGTGGAGTTGCGAGGACGGCCGTCGTGGCCGTCGCTCTCCACTGTCAGGGGAGAGGAGACTTTCTCTCCTCTGTTCCCCCTTTTCCCCGGCCCTCCCGGCTTTCCCCGGCCTTTTCTTCCTCTTCTCTTCCTTCTCTTCTCTTCCTTCTTCCTCCCTTCTTTCTTCTTCTTCCACAGCTCTGCTTGCTCTGTTCTTCCCGACAGCCACCTTCTTCTTCGCCGTTCTTCCTCCTCCGGCCACCGTTTTGGGTGTTCCAAAGCTCATTGTATCCATGGCGGCGTGAGGAAGATCCCTGTCATGGTTTAGTTGCTTGGTTAGCAGCCGTTTAGCGGAGAATCAGCCGAGGATTAGCATTTCCGGTAGGTGTTCTACCTACGTGCGTTGTTTAATGGGTTTCTCTTAATCTAGACGTTAGATCTTGCTGTATTTGTGTTGTTGGATGCATGTTGCTTAGTATAATTTCTGGTTTAAGTTTCATAAGCTTTGGTTGAGATTTTAGTAGGATTTATGCATGTTTAATCTCGGATTTTCCAGTTTTTACTGTTCTTGGGTTGTGATGAATATAAGAGTTGTAGATCTCTGAGTTATCTCTCAAACTCAACTAATTTTTTAATTTTCTGATTTTCGTATGATTTGTTATGAATTTATTACTGGAGGGCTGCGTTGCAGCAAATACTTGGTAAGTTAGTTTGATTAGCGGTTTTGATTAGTATTTTTCCGTTAATCTAGCCGTTGGATGATTCTGGATTTTGGATATGTTGATCCATGCTTATAGATCTACTGGAGACTAGGTTGGATCCCGAATCTGACATCGGTTGGACGTCGGATCGGCGGATCAACTAGCTGCTATGTAGAGAATGGTTTCTCTTTCTTGGGCTTCCCGAGTTCGATCGATCGGACTGCAAAGTGGGATCGATCGGACTGCAAGTAGGATCGATCGGACTGCAAAGTAGGATCGATCGGACTTCAGGTAGGATCGATCCATGGGTATGTTGGATCGATCCAGGTTGCACCCAAGATGGTCTGTTCACTGAGGGCTGTCGGATCGATCCATGGGTATGTTTGGATCGATCTAGTGTTTCCCAGGAGCAGTATATGAGGGTAGCAGAGAATGGCATGTTAGTGTTATTGCTATAACTATTGTTTGTTACCGTTTTGTGGTTGAACCGGGAGTGTGATGACTTCTAGGATTGTGTAGAATAAATAAGGCTGGCTGTATGCCCTTTATCGCTTTGTGGTTAACCGAGGGAGTCATGAACCCTCGGGAATGCTTAGTATAAATGGGCTGTCTGTATGCCTTTTATCGCTTTGTGGTTAACCGAGGGAGTCATGAACCTCGGGAATGTTTAGTATAAACGGGCCGTAAGTATGCCCTTTGATTGTTGCTTGTTTATACTGTTGCATGCATTTTTGATTGTGCATTAGATGCCTAGGGTTTGACTGTAGTACTGTTAGTCTGCTGTTTTGGGTCGGGTTAGCTCTGTTGCTTGGAGTGCTGAGAGTTGGTTGTCATAACCACGGTTGTTCCGCCAAGTGTGGAGGTCCCGCTTGGAGGGGGTGTCCTACAGGTATCGTCCTTGTCCACCCTGTGTCAGGGATTGTCGGAGGAGGTGCACCCTAGGCAGTGGCTATCGGAGACGTACTTTGGACAGGTACCCTTTGGGTTATTGACGAGATTTATGGGGTCCTTGGCAGGCTTCAGTACTTGGCACAGAGCTAGTTCAGTTGCAGTTTCCCCTTCCTTGTGTGTGTAGTAGAGTAGAACCCTACTGAGCTTAGTGCTCACTCCTACCCGGGCAGCGTTTGCAGGTGCAGGTACCAGCTCTCCTGTGGTGGGCCCTAGTTGCTCGTCCTGCGGTGGCGCGTCGACGAAAGGGCATGTTTGAGAGCCAAGATGGTTTCTGCTGTGCTTTTCAGGAGACTACTGATGATGTAACTTTTTGAGTTTTATACATCATTTGTACATGAGGACTGGTTTATGTAAATCTTAATGTAACTTTGTTTTATAAACAGTCTTGTAATAATAGGAGTTGTTAGATTTACTTCCGTCTTCTGACTGCTTGTTGTAACTATTTCCGCCAGTTGTAGTTAGTAGATGTAGGAACCCCCCCCTCGTGTCCTGGTCCGGGTGGGTCTTCTGGGCTAGGGAGCGACAAGATACCCCTTAGGTACCACTAGTGGACCCGGTCGCCTCTGTCCCCCTACTCCCGTCGATACCAGCCGATCTCAATAGGGGTCAGCGTAGCGATCTCCTCGTCAGAAAGGTGCGTCTCCGTCGGACCATCTTGTAGCGTGGCAAATTTATTAGCAAGACGAGGGGGCCCCTGAGCCGTCGAGTTGGCTGGCTTCAATGAGGACGCATCCACCGATACTCCTTGCTTAGCCAATTGCATCTTCTTTCCCGTAGATGATCCACCCGCGCCAACCTAGTTTCTGATTCGAACCATAGCAACATCTGCAGAACCCGTTCCTGCTCTGCTGGCTGTAAATTGGAAACTGATGTTGGTTGTAGAGGATACCTTCTCTGCCACATCCACCGATTTCTTGCCCCGATTTGCATCTCCCCCAGATATGGTCCAGTCCGTGGAATCCTCCCTCTCCCTCCCGTTCGAATTTGAATTTGATCCTCTTTCCATCTCCATCTTATCCATCTTACCAGATTTGCCTCCTTCCCCTCTCTGATGTCGCTCAAATGTGTCACGCACAGCGGTCGCGGTGCAGTACAGCATAAGAGAGGTCGAATCCCACAGAGAGACAAGCAGGAAAGATCCAGAAACATAGATAATAATATATTGAAGACAATGAAGAAAGCTAACTAAATTAAATTAGATCAAAGGATTAATGATAATATAATGTTAACTAAAGATATCAGGCTTTTGATAAGGCTAGGCTTCAGGAATCACTTCACTCGGATTTAGGCTCTTCTCTTCTCAATGGTCCATATAATACTCAGTTAAGGGATTCACATCCCAATCACCTTAACCGGAATATATAGAATTATGAATCTGATAAAACATATAAATGTCTCTTCCTACGATTGGTTCTTCCTTTTTATAGTTCTAACTTCATCCAACCAAACCTAAGAATGCACGATACCGGCTGTCACTACAGACAACGCGCAGCAAAAGTTCATCGGGACAAAGCCCTAACTCTAACCGGATCTCTAAGAATACACAATACCAACTCTCACAATCGGCAATGCATAGCAAAGATCTCACGGTATAGAGCCCCAACCTTATCTAACCAGATCCCTAAGAATATATAATACCAGCTGTCACTACGGGCAATGTATAGCAAAGGTCTAGCAAGACTCGGTAGGAGAATCAAAAGAGAAGACTATGGGATTATAAGATCATGAAAGAAGCATGACTGGATTCATAATATTAATCATCCACATAGAAATCTATAATCTAAAAATAATATTTAAAGATCCAATACATAGAAAAGAGTTTAACAATAAAGCTTAAAAACATGAACCATCGTTGGAGAAGAAGCCCTAGTCCTCGCTAGATCATCCGTCCGCCATGCCCGTGGATTACTCGGCCATGGATGGAGATGTCTTCATCTTCTTCCTCTTGAAAAAGTCCTGAAAAGAGCCTCCAAAAACGTCCAAGAAGTCCCCCTCAAACCCTAGAAAGAGTCCTATTTATAGCCCCAAAGTCTCTCCATCAACGGATTTGATCTAAACCGTTGATTTAATTCACTGGGAACGTCCGATCGATCCTCCTCGAGATGTTGGATCGATCGGTCTCATTAAAATCTTCAACTTCTATGTACGCCCGAGTCCGATCGATCGAAGTATGGGCGCTGGATCGATCGGATGCGTTAAAATCCGCTGATTTTGGCTTTTTCGGAGTCCGATCGATCGGACCATTGGTGTCGGATCGATCGGACCCCATAGGAGCGATGGAGGGATCGATCGGATGCGTTGTGGCTGAAAAACACATGTTCTGTCACGTTTTTGGGTGGTCCGATCGATCGGCGGATCGCTCGGACTTCCAACTTATTTTCCTTTCTGCCATTCAGACTGCGCATCGGTACTGAAATTGCCGTAACTTCCTCTAGGAAACTCGGAATCACGAACCGTAAAATTCTCCAGAATCTAGAATTCAAGAGCTTCCCAACTATATGTGGCACATCATCTAGTTCTTCATGAGAAGGTACAGATTAATTTTTGAAGTTGATCCATATACTCTTTTCAGCTTCTTTTAGCTCCAATTTCCTGCATTTTCCAAACAACCATGTGAAGTAACATATAGATATAAAAATAGTAATAAAGATGCTGATTAAGGATAATAATCTAGCAATTGAGATGGTTATAAGGTTGTTCAGAGTGCACTTTCATGCACTCATCACTCTCCTGTTTGTTAAACCGCTCCTAATAACCACCGGTGATTTCGGTTTCCATATTTGATTCAACATTGGCCCTCTTCGGCCATCATCCGGCGGCTGACGGTCCCCCTGATGCCCTTTTGTACGCCAACGCCTGACTGCACTACTTTCCAGCCACCATCCTCCTCAATATGAGCCGTCCCAGTACCTACTGTGTTGGTTGGCCTCTCCTCTGTTCTGTGCACTGGCGTTAGTGATGGAGTCTCTGAAGGATGTCCTAGCACCTCTTCCTCTTCCAGCAAACGCTGACACCTTCCAGCAAAATGCCCAAGATACCCACACCTCTCACATAACACTACATTCTCATACACCAGTTCCTGCATAAATGTCTCCTCCACACCAGCTGCATTCAAAAATGTAACCGGCGTCTCCTTACGGACGGGTTCCATTGCATCCACCTCAACGCATACCCGTGTGTATCGCCCTCGTTCTAAGAACTTCGTAGATGCATCAATTGCCACTGGCCTACCAACAGTTGCAGCTATGATCAGTAGAGGTTCGCGCTCCAGCAAATCATGAGGGAGCTCCGGCATTCGGACCCAGACGAGGACCTTCGTGAAGTCGGACGCCTGAGGTCGAAAGCATGGCCGCCATCGGATCAATGATAAAGTCTTGCCATCAATAGTCCACGACCCTCTAGTCAGAACCTTGAGCATATCGTTCTCATTGGCAAACATGAAAACAAAAACTCCAAGGGCACGATCCGTAACCAGGAACGGCTCCGCTGTCTTCCACAAAAATGCTAGCCTCCGTCGCAAAAAGTCCAGCCCCACTCTGCCTCCAAAGAATCTCCCAAACAGCGTGAACTCCCACTTTTTCTGGCAGCGCTCAAACACCTCCGGCGGTATGCAAACACCACCTTGCCGTGATTGCACCAGTCTCATAGCTTCATCATCTCCAACCAGAGGACTCTCCATCTCCATTCCCGTCACCACGTTAGCCCACGATACAGATTTAAGTCCTTCCTCACCAGCCACTTCTCCGCCCGCGCCCGTTTCTGCTCCCTGTGGCATGCCTCGTCCCATCTCCTGTAGCGTACCGCCCTCAACCCCTAGCTCCCCATCGGACTCTGCTTCCACTGTCAAGAAATTAAAAGTTGAAGCCGAAGAATTTGATTATCTAAGGATTACAAGATAACTGGCCTTTGATCTGGTTGGTAGGTGACTTTTTTGGGTATTTCGTAGGGTCTTATCAATTTTTTTTAGGGAGAAGGGTCAATAGGGGATAAAAAAATGGTGTTTGTCAATAGATCATCTTTGTTTTTTTATATGACAATAGGGGCTGATGGGACAAAAATGCCCCCCTAGCCACCCCCAAACCCCCCCCCCCCAAGCCGGCACCCGCCTCGCGCCTCCTCACCCGCCGGCCAGCCTCCCCCGGTAGATCCCGCCCCAGATCCGGCCTCCCTAGCAGCCCCCGCCCCAGATCCGGCCTCCCTAGCAGCCCCCGCCGTCGATCGCCCCCCTTCCACCACCACCTCCTTCCCCGCCTCAATCTCCGGCGTCCTCGCCATGAATCCGACCGCACCGCCCCCCTTCCGGCCGCTCCGCTCGAGGTCCACCGCCCCCGCCCAGATCCGGCAAACCCCGCCTCCAGATCCGCTGTCCCCGCCCCAGATCCGGCGTCTGCCGCCCCGGATCCGGCGTCCCCACCCCGGATCCGACCGCACCACCCCCCTTCCGGCCGCCCCGCTCGAGATCCACCGCCCTCGCCCACATCTGGCTGCCCCTGCCTCCGGATCCGGCATCCCCGCCCCGGATCCGGCGATCCCACCCCAGATCTGACGTCCACCGCCCCGAATCCGGCGTCTCCGCCCCAGATCCGGCGTCCCCCCGCCCCGGATCCGACCGCACCGCCCCTCTTCCGGCCGCCCCGCTCGAGATCCATTGCCCCCGTCCAAATCCGACAACCCCGCCACCGGATCCGCCATCCCCGGCCCGGATCCGGCATCCCCGCCCCAGATCCGGCGTCCCACCGCCCCAGATCCGGTGTCCGCCGCCTCGGATCCGACCGCGCACCGCCCCACTTCTGTTGCTTTTTTACTTTTTTTTTTAATTATTGAAAAGTCCTGTGATCCTTTTTTTTACAAGTAAATTATTTGTCTCACCTATTAATTTTTGTAATTGACAATAAAATTTTTCACAAATATTTCTTAATTTGTTAGACTAATTTTTGACTTAAGTTACTTTCCACAAATCTACAATTGCAAAAAAGTGAAAAGTAACTTATACAAGTTAATAACTTGTACATTTATAAAAAAAATGGAAAGTAACTTGTACATATGAAAAGTAAGTTGTACATAATGGAAAGTAACTTGTATATGAAAGGTAACTTGTACAATTATAAAAATAGTGGAAACTAACTTGTATATGCAAAGTAACTTGTACAAGTTACTTTTCACTGGTTTATTTCCATTGATTTAATATGGAAAGTAACTTACTTTCCATTGATTTAATCTGGAAAGTAACTTACTTTCCACTGGGAATACGAATAGTCACTAAGAATATGAATAGTTGAAAAGTAACTTGTAAAAGTTACTTTCCACGTTTATTTCCATTGGTTTAATCCGGAAAGTAACTTACTTTCCATTGGTTTAATCTGGAAAGTAACTTACTTTCCACTAGGTAGTTACTTTCCACTGAGAATACGAACAGTCACTAAGAATATGAACAGTCACTGGAAGGGCATTTTAGTATTAAAAAAAAATGTTTGCCCTAAATGCCTTAAGGAAAAGGTATTTGGTGTTTTGGGAAAATATTTCCTTCTCAGAGCCCTAAATGCCAATTATCACTTTTTTTTAATGCAATATGAACAATTAGCATTTTCATATAGTTAATTGCATCCCTCATCTACTAAATTGGTTTTACAACCTATGGTTCTGCATTTCAACTCAAATGTCGATCATTAATTCTTACCCAATAATTTAGGTGTTTCTGACTTATTTGATATGTTAAAAAACAAATGACCATTGTCGGGTCAGTAGCAGTAGTCCAATATTATTTGTATTGAGGCACTTATTTGGATAAATTCTACTATCCTAAACCTTGTTTATCACATGAGGTGCATACAATTGACGAATCCTATAGTAGGCTGAGTGTTACTTTATTTTTTGGAGGCAACCATCTAGCTTTTCTAGCTCTCCATTTCCTTTATACTTTTTTTTGATGAGTTGAGCCTAAAGGCTAAGAGTTATTTACAATAATGAAGCCAAGGCCTCAACCCCAACTTCATGTTTCCAGTCAAAACTGGTGCGATGATGTCTACACCATTTGGCAACACGGTCTGCTACAACATTAGAAGACCTACTGACAAATAGAAAAAGGACTGATTCAAATCCCAAAACCAGCTTCCAAACTCTCTTTGCAAGCTGCTCCAAGCCCCCTGGCCACACTTTCACACTATTGATCATGTCAATAACCTCTTTAGCATCTGATTCTACTATGATTTTACTTCTCCCTCTATCTTTAGCCCACTCCAAGGCTCTCAAGATAGCCATAAGCTCTGCTTCAAACACCGTATCTGCATCAATTTCAACACCTCTAATTGAGCACAAATCCCCATGTTTAGACAATTCCACTGCTGCAGCTGCTGAGTTCCCTGAACCTTCATCATAAGAGGCATCAGTCTGGTACACCCAAACACCCCCATATGCAATACCTCGACGCCCATTTTGCCCCAGAGACGTTAAGAACTCATCAGCAAGCCTTTTAGCTCTCTTAGCTAATATCTCAGGTTGTTCTCCCCAACCTTCAAAGACCCTGAGATTCCGGTCCTTCCAGGCTGACCACAACCCATAGCCTACATAAGCTTTAAGTTTCATAACTCCCTGTTGGCTGGCAGATTTAGATATCACCCAAAGAAGTTGGCTCAGGTTCCAATCCCAGAGTTGCACTCCACATTCAATAAGAAGTAAATTAATGACCTCCCTTATAGCGTTGCACTCAAAAAGTGTATGCAAAATGGTTTCCGGATGAGCTTCACACCTCGGGCACAACCTGTCTGATGAAGAACACCACTTTCAAAGAGCTTCTCTCACTGGTAACCTCCCCTTAAAAGCCTTCCATAAAAAGTGTTTGATCCTTGGCCCAACAGGCATTCTCCATAGACTTGACCAATTAACCTCCCCTGCATTCTCCCAGCTCGGTTTGTATCTGCTGGCTAGAAACATATAAGCTGAAGATGCCGACACATGCCCACTGCTGCTATACTGCCATCGAGCTTCATCTCTTTGTGATCTTGGATTACTGGAAATACAAGCAATAGCTTGTGCAATCTCGGGATGAAAAAGATTCCCCAACAACTCTTGGTTCCACCCGTCATCTGTCATAAGGTCACCCACCATTAATCTGTCTGCACCATCCCCCCAGAACAGAGAGGGCTTTGAGGATAAAGCCTCATCCAAAATCCAGTGGTCCTCCACAACCCGAACTTCACTATGGTTCCCAGGGGTCCATAGCAATCCCAAATTAAGATCCTCTGCGGCCTTGCACACCTGCTTCCAGTGAGCTGAGCCATAATGTTTAAACTTAGGATGTCTTCCTTGCTATTGGTATTTAGCTCTAGCAAATTGATGAGTGCATGAAAGTGCACTCTGAATAACCTTAAAACCATCTCAATTGCTATATCTTCACCCTTAATCAACTTCTTTAGCACTATTTTTATACTTTTATATGCTTCACATAGTTGTGTCGAAAATACAGGAAATTGGAGCTAAAAGAAGCTGAAAAGAGTATATGGATTAACTTCAACAATTAATCTGTACCTGCTCATGAAGAACCAGATGATGCACCATATATGGTTGGAAAGCTCTTGAAGTCTAGATTCTGGGGAATTTTACGGTTCGTGATTCTGAGTTTCCTAGAGGAAGTTACAACAATTTTAGTACCGATGCGCAGTCTGAATGGCAGAAAGGAAAATAAGCTGGAAGTCCGAGCGATCCGCCGATCGATCGGACCTCACAGAATCGTGACAGAACATGCATTTTTTGGCTGAATATGATCCGATCGATCCCTCCTTCGCTCCTATAGGGTCCGATCGATCCGACACCAATGGTCCGATCGATCGGACTCGGAAAAAGTCAAAAACAGCGGATTTTTACTCAACCAATCGATCCAACATTCATAATCCGATCGATCGGACTTGGGAATTAAAGGGTGACAGAACGTATGCTTTTTAGAGGAGCAGAGTTCGATCGATCCGTCCATCGATCGGACACGGGTGAAGTTAGAAGATTAGAGATTTCAAGAGACCGATCGATCCAACATCCCGAGAAGGATCGATCGGACTTGCCCAGTGACGAAAATCAACGGTTTTCATTAATCCGAGTTTACTAATTCTTGGACCCTATAAATAGGAAACTTAGGGTTAATCAAAGGGGACTTCTTGGACATTTTTGGAGGCTCTTTTGAGGAGTTTTTCAAGAGGAAGAAGATGAAGACATCTCCATCCATGGCCGAGTAATCCACGGGCATGGCGGACGGATGATCTAGCGAGGACTAGGGCTTCTTCTCCAACGATGGTTCATGTTTTTAAGCTTTATTGTTAAACTCTTTTCTATGTATTGGATCTTTAAATATTATTTTCAGATTATAGATTTCTATGTGGATGATTAATATTATGAATCCAGTCATGCTTCTTTCATGATCTTATAATCCCATAGTCTTCTCTTTTGATTCTCTTACCGAGTCTTGCGAGACCTTTGCTATACATTGCCCATAGTGACAGCTGGTATTGTATATTCTTAGGGATCTGGTTAGATAAGGTTGGGGCTCTATACCGTGAGATCTTTGCTATGCATTGCCGATTGTGAGAGTTGGTATTATGTATTCTTAGACATCCGGTTAGAGTTAGGGCTTTGTCCCGATGAACTTTTGCTGCGCGTTGCCTGTAGTGACAGCCGGTATCGTGCATTCTTAGGTTTGGTTGGATGAAGTTAGAACTATAAAAAGGAAGAACCAATCGTAGGAAGAGACATTTATATATTTTATCAGATTCATAATTCTATATCTTCCGGTTAAGGCGATTGGGATGTGAATCCCTTAACTGAGTATTATATGGACCATTGAGAAGAGAAGAGCCTAAATCCGAGTGAAGTGATTCCTGAAGCCTAGCCTTATCAAATCCTGATTTTTTTCGTTCACTTTATCTTATCATTACATCTTTTATCTAATTTAGTTTAGTTAGCTTTCTTGATTGTTTTCAATATATTATTATCTGTGTTTCTGGATCTTTCTTGTCTGTCTCTCTGTGGGATTTGACCTCTCTTATGCTGTACTGCACCGCGACCGCTGTGCGTGACACATTTGACCGACATCAAAAATTGGCGCCGTTGCCGGGGAGACGGTTCAGAAAAGCGCCAGACTCAGATTACAGTGTTTGTAGACACCGAAAGCGGTAACTTCGTTCATTTTCTTTAGTCTTTATTTCTTTATTTTGGTTTTGATTTTTTTTTAGTTGGTTTGCATCTTTTGGATCGTGTGTTTGCTGGTGTATGCCTCGGTATAGAGACGAACTAGGCAGATTTGCTAGACGCCCCGAGGGTGATTCTGAAACTTCTGATAGTGAGACATATATTGCTGATCTTTTTGACGCACAGTCACAAACTTCACATCATACTTTCATTATGGCTGAGCACGAGGAACAACAAGCTCCTAGGAGTTTGCAAGAATATTTGCATCCAACACGCACTGCTACACCTTCATACATCATGTTTCCACCTAATGCTGCACATGTTGACTTTAAACCTGGCATGATTCAGTTGCTTCCTACCTTTCATGGGTTGGAAAATGAAAATCCATATGTGCATATTAGGGAGTTTGAGGAAGTAGTAGCGACCTTCCATGGCCAACCAGGTGCACTAGATATGATCCGACTTAAGTTCTTTCCCTTCTCACTGAAGGATAGAGCAAAGAGTTGGTTATATTCCTTGAGGCCACGATCTATAGGATCTTGGGCTGAAATGACACAGATATTTTTCAACAAGTATTTCCCACAGCACAAAACCAATGCACTTAAGAGACAGATTTCGATCTTCACACAGAAGGATAGTGAAACTTTGTATCAGGCGTGGGAACGATTTAAAGACATGTTGAATTTATGTCCTCATCATGGATATGAAAGTTGGCGTCTTGTTAGTTATTTCTATGATGGTTTAACTGTTAGAGAACGCCAATTTGTTGAGATGATGTGTAATGGTGAATTTTTGCAAAAAGATCCTGACACAGCTATTGAGTATTTGACAGAGCTTGCTGAGAAAGCTCATACATGGACTGGACCGAATGCAACAGAAAGTACAAACAGGGCCATACCACCACCGCAGCAACAAGGTGGAGGAATTTATCAGCTGCGGGAGGAGGATGCACTCAAGGCAAAAGTGGAGAGTCTAACAAGGGAGCTGGAGCTATTAAAGACCAAAGATATGATGGCAGCCCGAACCTCTCCATACAATGAACCTACAAGGCCGGCTGGGCCATGTGCGATCTGTCAAGGCGCGGACCACCAGATTGATGATTGCCCCACCTATGCTGAGATGAGAGGTGTGTACGACGAGCATTGTAACGCTGTAGGCGGATTCAGGAGGCCGTACACTCCCTATTAAGAGACGTATAATCCAGGATAGCGAGAGCATCCAAACTTCAGCTGGAAGTCGAACGCTCCACAGAGCAACGAGCATCATCAACCGCCACCTAATAAGCCTTTTTCTAACCCTCCTTATAATACATCTGGTTTTCCTAGGCCTACATTTAATGATAATTTACAGGAACTGAAATCTATGATTGTGCAGGAATCTAAGGAAAGGAAGGAGGATATTCAAGAGATCAAGAGCCAGATCACAAAGTTGATCAACTCTTTGAGCGTGCATGAACGAGGGAAGTTCCCAGCTCAACCTCAACAAACGCAGGTATCTAGTGTTGAGCAAAATAATGTGAAGGAGATGAATGCCATAACTACAAGACGCGGGAAAACAACAAAAAGCCCTTCCCAAGAGGCCACCGAATCTCCTATTGCTATTGAAGAAGAGGACCGAATTGAGGAGGACCATGTAGAGACCGATCATTCAGATGGCCCTACACCAGGTGACTTTCAGGTACGTGTCCCTTTCCCTCAGGCATTGAAATCCACTAAATTTACTATGGAGCCCAACAGCGAGATTTTGGAGCATCTTCGGCAGTTTAAGGTAAACCTTCCTCTTTTGCATGTTATTATGCAAATTCCTACATATGCTAAAGTGATTAAAGATTTATGCACTATGAAGAGACGACATCATGTAAAGAAAACTGCATTTTTAACAGAGCAGGTTAGTGCATTGCTTCAGCACAGGATTCCTCCTAAATATAAGGATCCTGGCTGTCCTACTGTATCGTGTTTCATTGGAGAGCATGAAGTAGGACAAGCTTTATTAGATCTTGGTGCGAGTGTTAATTTGATGCCATATTCTGTTTACTTGCAACTTGGTTTGGGACAGATTAAGTCGACATCTGTGATTTTGCAACTGGCAGATAGATCCACGAAAACTCCACGAGGAGTAGTTGAGGATGTGCTTGTTCAAATAGATAAATTTTATTATCTTGTTGATTTCTTAGTCTTGGATACTCAGGCTATAGCAACTGCTGATTCTAGGATTCCCATTATCTTAGGTAGACCGTTTCTTGCTACTGCTAATGCTATAATTAATTGCAGGAATGGCTTAATGAAGTTAACTTTTGGGAATATGAGTTTAGAAATCAATGTTTTTAATGTTGCTAAGCAGCCTGATGAGGATGATGAATGCCAGCAGACTTACTAGATTGATCTGCTCACTGAAGAGGAGTTTGCTACATCTGAAATTAATTCTCTTGAATTAGATTTGGATGAAAATGTTGATGTTGATGGTATGTGTAAAAATTTGGAACATTGTTCTTTTGCAGGTCCATGGACTCCAAAGTTTGAAGAACTGCCAGAAAGAGGACAGCCACCAACACCATCATCAATAGAGCCACCCAAACTGGACCTGAAGCCGCTTCCTCAAGGTTTAAAGCATGCCTATCTTGGTCCAGGTGATACATACCCAGTTGTTATTTCTTCATCATTAACTGCAGAGCAAGGTGAGCAATTACTTAGCATTTTGAATGAGCATAAATCAGCTATTGGATGGAGTATAGCAGATCTGAAAGGTATTAGTCCCTTGATATGTTCCCATATGATTAATCTCGAACAAGGGGCTGTACCTCGCAGGGATCCTCAGCGTAGGTTGAACCCTACAATGAAAGAGGTAGTCAAAACTGAAGTGTTGAAATTATTAGATGCAGGGATTATCTACCCCATTGCTGATAGCAAATGGGTGAGCCCTACACAGGTTGTGCCTAAAAAATCTGATGTCACCGTTGTTAAAAATGAAAGTGGAGACTTTGTCCCCACTAAATTGGTGACAGGATGGCGTATGTGCATAGATTATAGAAAATTGAATGCTGCCACCCGTAAGGATCATTTTCCACTGCCTTTTCTAGATCAGATTTTAGAGAGAGTAGCTGGACATCCTTTTTATTGTTTTCTCGACGATTATTCTGGATATTATCAGATTGAGATTGCTTTAGATTATCAGGAAAAAACTACTTTTACATGTCCTTTTGGTACTTATGCTTTCCGTAGAATGCCATTTGGATTATGTAATGCTCCTGCTACTTTTCAGCGTTGTATGATGAGTATGTTTGCTGATATGATCGAGGAATGTATGGAAGTATATATGGATGACTTGACTGTATTTGGTAATACTTTTGATGCATGCTTGCAAAACTTAAAGAGAGTCTTGAGCAGGTGTGAGGAGAAGAACCTTGTGCTTAATTGGAAAAAGTGTCACTTCATGGTGCCCTCAGGCATTGTGTTGGGCCATATTGTCTCTTCTAAAGGCATTGAGGTAGATCGATCAAAAATCGATCTCATCTCAAATCTTCCTGTGCCAAAGACCGTTAAAGATGTTAGATCCTTTCAAGGGCATGCTGGTTTTTACAGGAGATTCATTCAAAAATTTTCTGCCATTGCTCGTCTTTTATGTAATCTGTTGATAAAGGATACCCCTTTTGAGTGGACTATTGATTGTCAGAAGGCTTTTCAAGCCTTGATTGATAAATTGACTTCCGCACCTATTGTGCAACCACCCGATTGGATCCTTCTTTTTGAATTGATGTGTGATGCAAGTGATTTTGCTGTGGGAGCTGTTTTAGGACAGCGAAAAGATGGTAAACCTCATGTTATTCATTATGCTAGCCGAACCTTGAATAATGCACAGATGAATTATTCTACCACTGAGAAAGAACTATTGGCTATAGTCTTTGCATTAGACAAGTTTCGTGCTTATTTGATTGGTTCTCCCATTACTATTTTCACTGATCATGCCGCACTTAAGTACCTTCTCACCAAGAAGGATGCTAAAACGCGCTTAATTCGTTGGATATTAATCTTACAGGAATTCAATATCTCCATCAAAGATAAAAAGGGCGTGGAGAACGTTGTTGCTGATCACCTATCAAGGCTGATGGTGGAAGTAGCGGAAGATGAGCCACCAATCATGGATGACTTCCCTGATGAGCAACTCTTTTCAGTTGCAAGACAGCCCTGTTATGCCCACATTGTTAATTACTTAGCGACAGGTGAGATCCCTTCATTTTGGAGTGCGCAGGATAAGCGTAGATTCTTTGTTGAGGTAAAGAAATTTTATTGGGATGATCCTTGTCTGTTTAAGTATTGTCCTGACCAGATTATGCGCAGGTGTGTCCCTGATTATGAAATCGAAAGCATCATTACATTCTGTCACTCTCATGCATGTGGAGGCCATTTTTCGATGAAAAAGACTGCTGCTAAAATTCTTCAATGTGATTTTTACTGGCCTACTATGTTTCGTGACGTTAATATTTTCTGCAAATCCTGTGATAGATGCCTAACAGTAGGAGCTTTATCTAGGAGACATATGATGCCTTTGAACCCAATTCAAGCTGTCGAGATTTTTGATTGTTGGGGTATAGACTTTATGGGACCCTTCCCTTCTTCTTTTGGCTATTTATATATATTGTTGGCTGTGGAATACGTGTCTAAGTGGGTGGAGGCTATTGCATGTAGAAATAATGATCATTCCACTGTCATCAAGTTTCTTAAAGAGCATGTTTTGTCTAGATTTGGTACTCCTAGGGTCATTATTAGTGACCAAGGATCCCATTTTTGTAACCGCTCTTTTGAGGCTTTGATGCGCAGGTATGGAGTTATACATAAGATTTCCACTGCTTATCATCCACAGACGAATGGCCAAGCTGAATTAGCCAATAGAGAGATAAAGCAAATGCTGGAGAAGACAGTGAGCCCCAACCGAAAGGACTGGTCCTTGAGGCTATCAGACGCGTTGTGGGCATATCGCACTGCCTACAAGACTACCTTGGGGATGTCGCCGTTTCGCCTTGTTTATGGAAAACCATGTCATCTTCCAGTTGAATTAGAACATAAGGCATATTGGGCTATTAAGTCACTAAATCTTACTTTGGATGCTGCAGGTCAGGAACGAAAACTCCAGCTGTCTGAGTTGGAGGAACTCAGGAATGATGCTTATGAGAGTTCTAGGATCTTCAAGGCAAAGACAAAGGCCTACCATGACAAGAAGATCTTGCGGAAGACGTTTCAAGTAGGACAGCAAGTTTATCTGTATGACGCACGACTGCATCTTCATCCTGGGAAGCTGAGATCACGCTGGACAGGTCCCTTCACCATTAGCAGAATATTTGAGAATGGGGCTGTGGAAGTTGAAGATCCAAAGGATGGGAGATTATTTACGGTTAATGGACAGCGTTTGAAACAGATTCCAGAGAAAGCGGACCCTGAGGAGCACACCGTTTCTCTCGTAGACCCTGTCGGTCTACGAGGGATGATCTTTCTCCTATCTATCATTTCCCTTTTTGATTAGGTTAGTTTGTTTTAGTTTGTTTGCTTTTGTTTTCATTTGTTTTTGTTTGCTCTCTTATTTCTTAGGATGTTGGACCACCGTTTGCCTTGCTTGAGGAATTCGACCACTATTCTGGAGATGAGAAATTCGGCCACCATGAGGAGCCTTGAGGAGATAATCGATATTCTGTCAGGTGGCCTCGCTCTTATTTCGATTTCCTATTTTTATTTCTGTCATATATGAAAATTCAGCCAATACCCTTCTGCTTATTTACATGATTAGCACACATTGAGGACAATGTGAATTTCAGGTTGGGGGGTGTAGGCATGCATGACCTTATGCATGCTACCTTATTGAGTTTAATAGTGTTGAATTGATTACGCTACTAGAAATTGTACATGAGCTGAAATTTTTATGCTTATTATGCATGCTGCTTTCATATGGATTGACCAATACATTGATTGCATGTGTGATAACCTGAAAGTATAACATTATGTGATTCACACATGAACACTTTATGTGCAGTGGCGATTATACTCACCAGATGAATGAGCATGCTATTGTCAATCTAGACCATGATTTTAGCATTAGCTAGTGTTGAGTATTGCATGCAAAGAAAAAAAAAAGAAAAAAAAGTTCTAGAGCTTGATAAAGCTGTGCCTAAACAACTATTAAGTGATCTACTGAGTAACCGGGTGTTCTTGCCTCAGGAAGCAGGGAGCTCGAGTAAAAAGGTAGAACCACTGGAAAAAAAAAAAAAAAAAAAACTATTAAGTGTTTTGCTAAGTAACCGGGTCTCTGCGCCTCAAGAAGCGGAGAGTGCTCGCGTAAAAAGGCAAAATGTCTGATAGTTGAAAAAAAAAAAAAGAAAGGGCATGCTATACTTAAAGTGCGAGGGTTGGATGATTGGTCATGAAGATAATAGTGTGTTTGGACTAATGGTGGGTAGAAGTTGCTTCTGCACGTAACATTTATTTGTCACGTCACATGTGTTCTTCTGGATGGTGATTAGCATGTTTTGATGTGTAGAAGTTGATTTCATGTGTTGGTAGTATGTGTACGAGTATAAGAAGTTCCCATGCTCTGTACTGCATAAAACACTATCGACTTGATAAGGTAGAATTTTTATCATGCATGTCTACATCCTTAAACCGTTGGTGTGCTTAATTATATTCTATGCGCTTTGAATTGCTAGAGACTAGCAATAAGCTGGTTGGGGGGTGTGATGAGTGCATGAAAGTGCACTCTGAACAATCTTAAAACCATCTCAATTGCTATATCTTCACCCTTAATCAACTTCTTTAGCTCTATTTTTATACTTTTATATGCTTCACATAGTTGTGTGGAAAATGCAGGAAATTGGAGCTAAAAGAAGCTGAAAAGAGTATATGGATCAACTTCAACAATTAATCTGTACCTGCTCATGAAGAACCAGATGATGTGCGATATATGGTTGGAAAGCTCTTGAAGTCTAGATTCTGGGGAATTTTACGGTTCGTGATTCTGAGTTTCCTAGAGGAAGTTACAGCAATTTCAGTACCGATGCGCAGTCTGAATGGCAGAAAGGAAAATAAGCTGGAAGTCCGAGCGATCCGCCGATCGATCGGACCTCACAGAATCGTGACAGAACATGCATTTTTTGGCTGAATATGATCCGATCGATCCCTCCTTCGCTCCTATAGGGTCCGATCGATCCGACACCAATGGTCCGATCGATCGGACTCGGAAAAAGGCAAAAACAGCGGATTTTTACTCAACCAATCGATCCAACATTCATAATCCGATCGATCGGACTTGGGAATTAAAGGGTGACAGAACGTATGCTTTTTAGAGGAGCAGAGTTCGATCGATCCGTCCATCGATCGGACACGGGCGAAGTTAGAAGATTAGAGATTTCAAGGGACCGATCGATCCAACATCCCGAGAAGGATCGATCGGACTTGCCCAGTGACGAAAATCAACGGTTTTGATTAATCCGAGTTTACTAATTCTTGGACCCTATAAATAGGAAACTTAGGGCTAATCAAAGACGACGGCTTGGACGTTTTTGGAGGCTCTTTTCAGGAGTTTTTCAAGAGGAAAAAGATGGAGACATCTCCATCGATGGCCGAGTAATCCGCGGACATGGCGGACGGATGATCTAGCGAGGACTAGGGCTTCTTCTCCAACAATGGTTCATAGATTTTAAGCTTTATTGTTAAACTCTTTTCTATGTATTGGATCTTTAAATATTATTTTCAGATTATAGATTTCTATGTGGATGATTAATATTATGAATTCAGTCATGCTTCTTTCATGATCTTATAATCCCATAGTCTTCTCTTTTGATTCTCTTACCGAGTCTTGCGAGACCTTTGCTATACATTGCCCGTAGTGAAAGCTGGTATTGTATATTCTTAGGGATCTGGTTAGATAAGGTTGGGGCTCTATACCGTGAGATCTTTGCTATGCATTGCCGATTGTGAGAGTTGGTATTGTGTATTCTTAGAGATCCGGTTAGAGTTAGGGCTTTGTCCCGATGAACTTTTGCTGCGCGTTGCCTGTAGTGACAGCCGGTATCGTGCATTCTTAGGTTTGGTTGGATGAAGTTAGAACTATAAAAAGGAAGAACCAATCGTAGGAAGAGACATTTATATATTTTATCAGATTCATAATTCTATATCTTCCGGTTAAGGCGATTGGGATGTGAATCCCTTAACTGAGTATTATATGGACCATTGAGAAGAGAAGAGCCTAAATCCGAGTGAAGTGATTCATGAAGCCTAGCCTTATCAAATCCTGATTTCTTTTGTTCACTTTATCTTATCATTACATCTTTTATCTAATTTAGTTTAGTTAGCTTTCTTGATTGTTTTCAATATATTATTATCTGTGTTTCTGGATCTTTCTTGTCTGTCTCTCTGTGGGATTCGACCTCTCTTATGCTGTACTGCACCGTGACCGCTGTGCGTGACACATTTGAGCGACATCACAAATCTTGTCCAAACTGTTTCCTTATCCGACAGGAAGGCCTCCAACCTCTTGAGCTTCAGAGCTCTCTACCACAATGGAAAGTCCTTTAGCCCTAAACCTCCAAATTGTTTTGGCTTGGTCACCTCATTCCATGCTACGATACCAAGTCCCGATTTCCTGTCCTGCCATAAAAAATTCCTACATACTTGCTCCATCCTCTTCAGCAATTTTCCGGGGACGTCCGCAACAATCATGGCAAACACCGGCATACACTGAAGAACTGACTTCAAAAGGACCACCCTTCCTTCCTCTGATATCTTCTTGCCATGCCAAGATAGCACTTTACGTACCATGCGATCCAAAAGCTGAGAGAAGTCTGTTGCTCTTAGCTTCTTAGCACTTATCGGAGCCCCCAAGTATTTCCAGCTTTCCTTGGCAACACCGACCTTGAGGATTCCACATATGGCAAGCCTCCTCTGTTTCTTCACTATTGGCGAGAACTTAATGGTTGACTTATGAGGGTTCATCCCAAGCCCACTAAGGAATTTAAATAAAGTCAGCTTAAGCCTTAGTGTTCGAGCTTCTAGGCAGGTAGCGCGAGTAACTATCAAACAATCATCAGCGTAAAGGAGATGGGAAATAGAGAAGTCCCCATTCCTAAACTTCAGCCCCTCCAATTTCGACCCCCAGGAACCCAACATTCTAGAAAGGACTTCTTGCACAATCACAAACAGATAAGGGGAGAGTGGGTCACCTTGACAAAGACCGCATCTTGGTCGGACTCTTCCATGAATTTCCCCATTCACGATGAAAGAAAACATGGATCCTCTGACACAGCTCATAACCCAATTAATCCACATAGGAGGAAAGTCCATTCTATGCATAACCTCCACCAAGAAACACCAGCGCACCTTATCGTAAGCTGACATCAAGTCCACCTTGAGCACCATAAGACTTCAAGATTGAGGAGCAACTGCCATGGAATGGAGAATTTCTTGAGCCACATCTATACTATCATGTATACTCCGACCCTCTATGAACGCCGACTGTTCTAGGCCAATAATTTCCCCCAACACTCCCTTCAATCTACCTGCTAGTATAGAGGTTATGATTTTATATCCAACATTGCATATGCTTATGGGTCTAAAATCCTTTACCTCCCTTGGAAATTGGCATTTAGGAATCAGAGAAACAAAGGTTTCATTCCAATTTGGAGGCATACGAGAGGATCTGAAGAACTCTTGGACAATCTTCACCAAGTCCAGGCCAACTACTTGCCAATGCATCGTGAAAAAGTCCACTAGGATGCCGTCGGGACCAGGACACTTGCTTCGACCAAGATTAAAAATAGCCTTCTTCACCTCCTCAGCTGTCACTTCTTAAACCAGAAACTCCTTCCAAATGCTGTTGATCTTTGGCAATTCTGGTAGCAACTCTGCAATGAAATTCCCATGATCGCTCTACACACCTTCGTAATGTTTCTGTAGAGCCCTTCCAATATCCTGTTGACTGCTAGCAATATTACCGTCTGCATCAACCAGCTCTCTAATTCTGAACTTGTGCGATCTCGAAGCTACCATCTAGTGAAAAAATCCAGAATTTCGATCACCTGCACAAAGCCATTCTTTCCTGACTCGTTGAGATGCCCTAGCCTCTTGAACCAACATAAGTTTGTGCCATTGATCCTCTAACTGCCTCATCAACGTCTCATTCTCCTCAAATAAATCCCCCTGCTCTTCCAGACCATAGAGATCATTCAACAAAGCCTTAGCTTTCTTACCAGTGCCAAACAGATCAAAAGCTCTGCTTTTTCTGTCCCAACCTTTGACTACCCGTTTGATGGCTTTAATCCTAGTAGCAAAGACGAACTGATTAGAGCCTCGACACGAGAAGTTCCAAGCCCTTGACACTGCCTCTCCAAATTCAGGTTCAGGCAACCAGGCATGCTCCAATCTGAACGTTCCGGGGCCCTTCTTTTTATCTTCATTGGCTAAGGAGACAAGAAGTGGAGAATGGTCTGACCCAATCTTTGGAAGGTGCCTAACTTGAGTACCTGGGAACCGTTCCTTCCAAAGTTGATTGCATAAGACTCTATCCAATCGTTGACTAATCTTGGCATTCCCTTCCTGTCTGTTCGTCCAAGTAAATTGTGAGCCAGAGAAGGCAACATCATGAAGAGCGCTAGAACAAATAAACTGCATAAATTCAGCCTCATAGTCACCAAAAGTAAAGGCTAATCCACCTCGCTTCTCTTCCGAGGATAAGATGGCATTGAAATTGCCTCCAATTAGATGTGGCAGCCCAGTCACTTCAACTTTGGACAAAGCTTCCCAAAGCTCACGTCGCGCAGCAGATTTGGTTGCCCCATAAATTGCCGAGATAGTAACATGACCCAACTGCTCACCTGAAACAACTCCATGGATAGCCTGTGATGACCAGTGACTGAAAGAAGCCCTTACCATACTCTTATTCCAGATTGCTATAATTCCCCCATGCCTCCCCCGACAAGGCGGCATGTAAGAATCCCAGTTCAGGCCTAACATTGACTTCACCCATCCATACTTATCAGAGTCAACTAGAACATCTATCAGAAACAAAATAGAAACAGCATGGTCTGAATGTATACGAAAGCAAGTCCTTACCACGCGCCGAGGGCCCGCTCCTTGACAATTCCCGAACAAGAACCACGTTTAATCACCGCAGTAGTCGCCAGTTGCTCCTCTGGCTGAATCACGCATCTCCTTTTCCGTTGGCCAATCATAACAAGCCTTGGGCAAAGGTCAATGATAGCCATGTTGTCGTAGCTCTCCTCCCCTGCGGTAGACTGAGAGGCATGAACATGTGTAGTAGCCAGCTCTCTCATTTGTGGTTGCTGCAACTGCTCCTCTGAACCCAACGCTTCCTTAAGACGTTGGAAGCTCTCCTCACGAGAGAGCTCCATCTCGACAGCCTTGGCGCCAACGTCATGCTTAAACATACCCGCAGGACCTTTCTCCTTATTAAAATCTGGCACTGCTAATGAAGTGAACCGGTTATCGCCAAAGCCCAGATCTAACCCACCTTTCCTTTGAGTCTGCAATCCACCAGCGTGAGCCGATCTAGTAGCCTTTTTTGACATCAGGCTTTCCTTAAGTCCTCGCAGACCCGGCCCAGAAGGCCTTTTAGCGCGTAACACTATCCCCTGTGTATCTATCGGTCCTCCCTGTGCCACATGTACACTTCCATTGCCTGCGGAGATAAAAGGGTTCAAACCCCTTTCTTGGTCCCCACTCTCCTTCCGATCCCTTCGCACCATCCAAACCTTGGTCCCCTCCCCACGCATCACCGATGGCGGCGTAACGGCATCGCCTCTTTGGCCTCTCTGTCCGCGGCGATGGTTCTCCTCTATCAGTATCTGTCTCCCCGTCTGATGAGCGCCATGTGGCTGATGCGGCTCTCCCGATGCCACCTGGCACTGAGCATCCGTACTGTGTGCATGCCGCCCAACGTCACGCTGATCGCCGCCGCCTCCTCGTCGGGGACGACGTACCACATGCCATTTTCCGGCCGCCATGGCCAGAATTTCCAGTGGAATCGTTCTCCTATCCGGTACGCCTCTATCCCCTTGGATTTCTGAGCTTCCTAGGTCTTGAGCTTCAATAACAGCATCCTCCTGCTGAAATCCCGGTGGGATGTCCTCCTCCATCCCTGATGCACCGCCTTCCCCCTTATGAACCGGCAAGCCCCTCGGCTCCGTTTGAGTGCCCCTTCTCTCCGTCTGCGACACTGGATTTCTTTTACACGACCCTGCTCCGTGCCCAATACGCGAACACCTCTCACAGATAGTGACTTTCTCGTAGATGAAATCTACAAACCTAGTATTGGTCCTCGTCCTCACCCTCGTTCCCACCTTGATCACCTGAGAGATGTTGACTTCCACACAAGCCCTAGCATACCATCCCCTTTCAACATCCTCTGTGTTCAAGTCCACTTGCAAGGGGGTAAACCGATTGTTGAAACAATCTGCATCACCGCCTCCCTATCAAACCAACCTATAGGGAGATCTGGAATCCTAACCCAAATTGGAACTTTAGTAAAATCCTCTTGAATTGGATAGAAGTCTTCCCTCCATCAGACAAGAGATAACATCCTCCCGTTCACTGACCAAGGCCCCATCGTAAGAACATGGTGGCAGTCTTGCTCGTTCTAAAATCTAAACACATATAACCCTTTAGTAAGATCAATCACCTTGAAAGAGGCACTGGTGTTTCGTAGCAGAGAAAGCTTTTGCTTAATCATACCCAAATTCATTCTCCGGCCCAAAAACCGGGCAAACAAGGAATACCGCCATTTCCTAGCACATCTCTCCATCAAGGCGTCATCTAACACCACTTCATCCGCATAAAGGGGTCCAATCCTAGCCATCTCCTCCTCCGTGACAATGGAAGATCTCGGACGCAATCCAGCCGCCGCCGCATAAGAAGCCTTCCTCCCCAGCTTTGGCACTCAACCATCACCTCCCTGCCTAGAAGCAGGGTCTTCCAATCCTGTCTTACCAGCTTGAGTGTCTAGGGACCGGGGTGGCGATGACCCCCTCCCCCCCCCCCCCCCCCCCCCAAGTTCCTTGCTTTCGTCTCCACCACATGCACCCTCACTCATTTTGCTCCAGGTTCCCTTTCTCTCTCTCTCTCTCGTCGTCAGAAAGTGAAGGTTTGTACCATTTCCTTTATACTGGTTTTCTTATTCTTACAGGAATATCTGGAAGAACACCCAGAAGTAACAATCCTTGACCCTCCAGATGCCATACAACACTTACGTAATCGCCAATCAATGCTTCAAGATGTTGCTGATCTGAACTTGTCTAATTGCTATGGTACAAATTTTATATTGGAATCAACTTCGCCACGTTTTCTTCAATTTTTTATGATATGCTAAAGCAGTTCGGCATCTCCATATTCGCCTTCTCTTGGCCTTTTACATTCCTGTAAAGAAGTATCTAACCATCAATTTGTAGCGTTCTTCTTGGCAAGAACTCTGTACATGTCATTTCTGTACCTGGAACTTAAATTGAGTGGCTAGATTTCGAATAATATAAATTTCTTTTTGAACTTGGCCACCGAATTGCTTCTTATGCAAATGGGCTTGAGATGGACTCTCACTTTAGCATTGGTTTTTTTTTTTTTTTGAATAGTTCAGCCCGAAGGCTATTACAAAAACACAACTACAGTTACAATAGACCATTCAAGGCAGCCCTACCATCTTCTGGAACCCACATAAACGGAGTTCTGAGACGGCGGCATGACCTTGCAATTCTATCAGCTATTGTATTACAGGTCTTAGGAATATACAGAAAGACAACAGAGTTAAAATCCAAAATCTCCTTCCAAATATTCATCGCTATCGACTCAACCTCCATCGGCCACACTCTAAATCCATTCATGATTTGCACAGCCATCATGGAGTCCGATTCAATCACTATCCGTGAATACCCGTCTCCTTTAGAGAACCTCAATGCCATCTCCATAGCCATTAGTTCCGCAAACAAAACGAAGGTCGCAGCAACCGGCGAGCCCATCACCCATTCCACGTCATCATATGAACCTACACAAACAGCACTAACTGCTGCTCCCCCCGAAACCGGATCAAAGGTCGCATCAACCTGCACAATAGTCCCCTGTGGCCTTGGGTCCCTTTGCACCTTATCAAACCTCTTGTAGAACTCCTGTGACTGTCTTCGAATCCAACGATGTAACACCTCGGCCGTCTCTCCTCCCTCGCCAAAGATAATCTGATTTCTATCCTTCCATATAACCCAAGCCGCATAGCCAATAAATGTCTTCATAGCTTTCACACGTCCATTGCTTGATGAGAAGAACAATATTTCCAACCTCTCCTCTGGTCCCCCAGCAAGCCTCGGCAAGTGTTCTTCAATAGCAATTAAGGCAAATATCTGTTGAAAAATAGGGCACTCAAAGATTGCATGAGCAATAGTTTCCGAAGCTTGACAACACCTTGGCCAATCACGTTCGGAGGCACCACAAAACCTCCAAAGGCTCTCTCTTACCGGCAATCTCCGATGTAATACTTTCCAAAGAAAGTGCCGGACTCGTGGCCCAATCGGTAGCCTCCATACCATACTCCATCTCTCATCTTGGCTTTGATTCCCCAACCGCCTTCCCATCAAGTATGTATAAGCAGATCTTGTAGTAACCTCCCCTCCATGAGCCCAACGAACCCGATCCCTCCTAGCAATAGGAATCTGAACAACTCTTTGAAGCATAAGAGGATGACATAGCCCCACCAATCTATCAGAGTTCCAATTCCGCTCAACAATGAAATCACCCACAACGGCCTTGCAAAGCCCATCTCCATCATAAAAACCTGGAATCCTGCTAAGAGCCACATCATCTATCCACACATCAAATAGGAAGCTGATTTTACTATTCTCCCCAGGTGAACAGACAAGACCACCTCTAAGTTCATCTGTGGCCTGACATAGTGCCTTCCAGTGTGCCGAGACCAACCAAGGTCTCAAGTTTCTTGTTGACGGCAGAATTTCCTCCCATGGGTACTTTGCGGCAGCTAGGCTCTTCCAAACATTATTCTTTGGCTCAAGAAAGGAAGCCATCCTTCTCATTTTGAGTGCTATTTGCCAATCCCTGAACTCTCGTACCCCCAAGCCACCCACCTCACGTGGCATGCAAACCTTTCTCCATGCAACAATGCTAAGCCCAGAACTACACCCATGTCAAAGAAACTCCTTACAAATCCTCTCCATTCGTTTAATAACTGCAATAGGAACTTTGGTGGTAGCCATAGCATAAGCCGGAACACTTTGTAGCATAGATTTAAGAAGCACTAGGCGCCCTGGATCGGAGAACGCCTTGCCCTGCCATGAAAGGACTTTTGACATCATTGAATCCAGCACTAAAGAGAAGTCCGCATCTCTAACTCTTTTGTCAGTCAAAGGAACTCCTAGGTAATTCCATGTGCCCACCGCTTCCTCAATCCCTAGAATCTTGCAAATAGCCAACCTCTCATCTTCAAGAATTCCGGGCGAAAACCGAATGCTAGACTTAGCCGGGTTCATCTCCAAACCCGATAGAGACTTGAAGAGCATCATTCTCTCTTTAAGCTTTTGAGCCTCCAAACATGTAGCCTTTGTAACAAAGAGGCAATCATCAGCATATAGTAGGTGAGAGATCGAGAAATCCCACCCTCGAAAATGCAAACCCTCCAACCCTTCACACGGATCCTTGAGGGCCCGGGACAAGACCTCCTGGACAAGCAAAAAAATGTAAGGGGACAAAGGATCACTTTGGCGAATGCCACATTGGGAGTCCACCTGCCCATGGACCTTCCCATTAAGAATAAAGGAAAACCTTGGGCCAACCACACAGCTCATCACCCACCCAATGAACCTTCCCGCAAAGTTCATTCTTCTCAATGTTTCTTGGAGGAAAGGCCATCGGACTTTATCATAAGCGGACCTCAAATCCACTTTAATCACCATCAAGCTTCGGGTCCTAGGAGTAATCCTCATAGAGTGGATAATCTCCTTAGCAAAATCAATGTTGTCATGGATAGAACGACCGGTAAGGAAAGCCGACTGTTCAATACCAATAAGCTCATCAAAAACCCCTTGCATCCTCCGGGCAATGATCGTAGTTATAACTTTATACCCAACATTACAAAGGCTTATTGGCCGATAATCTTTCACCTTCAAAGGAAATCGGCACTTGGGCACAAAGGATATGAAGGTTTTATTCCAAGAAGAAGGGAGATGGCTTGCTCAGAAAAAATGTTGAACAACCCCAACAAGATCATGCCCAACTACCTCCCAACAATTGACATAGAAGTCAACCGGGAATCCATCCGGCCCCGGGCACTTACTCCGGCCCATACTAAAGACAGCCTCTCTCACTTCCTCCACCGACACCTCTGCAAGCAAACTCTCATGCAACGACTCATGTAGTCGTGGCAACTCCGGGAAATGTCCGAAATTTGAATTGACTCCAACCTCTGTCCAAAGTTTGTGAAAGTAGTCTCCAAATATGTGACCAATCTGCACTTGATCAATAATAGGATCCTCCTCCCCATCCGGAATGACCGCAACTACTTTGGACCTGTGCTTGCGAGAGGACACCATCTTATGGAAAAAGGCTGTATTGCGATCACCCGCCTTCATCCAATCAGCCCTGACACGCTGCACAGCCCTCAACTCCTGCTTCTCCAGAACTTGTTCCCATTGGTCCTCTAGTTCTTTCAATTGATTCTCACCTTCAGCAGTAAGGAGTCCCTCCTCCTCCTTCCTGTAGAGTTGCTCCAAACATCCTTCTAGCCTCTTGCCCACGCCAAAGATGTCCTCTCCACAACCTTCACGATTCCACCCCTTAACAGCAGCTTTAATAGCCATTAGCCACGTTAAAACAAACTGTCATGAGCCAGTGAAAGGTAGCCTCCAAACCCGAGTGAGCAAGCTTTTGAATTCTTGCACTTTCATCCAGCTATGATCTAACTGAAATACTCCTGGTCCAGCTCTAGGAACCGCAGCAGCTATCGAAGTCAACAATGGAGAGTGATCAGAGCCCACTCTAGGAAGATGGTTGACGGTAACCTTCGACAGCTCTTCTTTCCATTGCATGTTCACCATCACCCTATTGAGCCGTTCCAAAATCTTCGAATTGCCCAACTGTCCATTCGTCCATGTACAACAGTGTCCAACAAACCCAACATCAATAAGGTCATTAGCACAAATGAATCTATAAAAGTCCCTTTCAGCTCCTCCAAAATCAAAGGGCAGACCCCCTTGTTTCTCCTCAACGGAGAGAATGACATTAAAATCTCCTAATACATGAGGCAAACCAGTAGAGTTAATACGAGTAAGCACCTCCCAAAGCTTCCTGCGCCCCCTAGCTGATCTCGCCCCATACACAGCAGAAACAACCACCTGTCCCAGTTTAGTACACATGGCCAACCCATGCACCGCTTGATCAAACCAATAAGTAAAATACACCCTCCCAACATCCCTCCTCCTAACCTCCCCCTCGAAGGAATCATATAGCAATCACGACTGGTGCCAAGTCTCTGTTGAACCAACGCCAGCCTATCATCAGTGACCAGGGTATCAATCAAGAAAATAAAAACCGGGTCATGCTCACGTAGCAGGCGATGGCATATACGGACAACCCGCTCCGCCGCTGCTCCCTTGGAATTCCAAAAAACCATCTTCACAAGGATATTCGGTCAGCCAGCTGCTCAACCGGCGATTGCAGGGAAAGATCGAGAAAATCCTCACCATATCCATCATCCACCTCCCGCTCTGCTCCTCCTTCCCCTTCTTCATTATCACTCTCTTGTTGCTCTTCAACTGCAACGACAAGATCCTCCTGCTCTAAGGCCTCATTAACCTGGCGTACCCCTTCATTGTGCAACTCATCAATCTCCTCCTCCGACAGCACAGCTAATCTATCAAGTATAGGAGGAGGAGGAAGATCATCATGAGCCTCAGCTTCTTGGTGTTGGTTTGAATTTGGCGCGTTAGCTTGAACATTAGACACCACATGCTCCAACAATTCCATTATGCAGGCCTCATGAGCTAAGCCCTGGCCCAAGCCTACCGGCTCAAATAAGTAGGCCTCACTAGTTTGGCCCACCTCACAAAAAACTGGCTGCTTAGCATTATCTCGGCCCAGATAAGGCCCAACATCACCCCCACCTACCTTGCCTCCCTGTAACCCACTCCTCACGTGATCTCCCCCACCTCCAGAAACTTCTCCTTCACATAAAGCCATCATCTCCCCGAGCCTACTATCACCTCCTGCCATCTCTGCCATGCCGCCCAGCGTTCCGGTTGTCGGCTTCCCCGATCAACGGCTCTACAACCCCCTCCGATCGACGTGGCTCAATCTCCATTCCTCGCGGCTTCCCCAGTAGTCCACCAAACCCTGCACGGTTCCTAAGAGGAACACCTCGGTTCCCACACCCTCATCGGCGGACAACAGACCAGCCTTCTTCCACCTCCGGCGGCCTCCGACGATCGTCGAGCGAGGTAGTAGGCAGGGGAGAAGCTATTGGCTTCTCCTTACTACTTCGTATCGCAGATGGGTTCACCAAGGTATGCATACCTACTACCCTCGCTCTCAATGGTTCTGATGGGCTCTCCTTGCTACCATCTTCACTGCCTCCCTCCCCACCTGTCATAATCCCTATAGTAACTTCCTCCTCCCCACCTACCTTCCTCCTCAAAGTTATTGTCTTCCTAGAACATGGCTCGGTAGTATGACCGATCGTAGCACAGGACTGGCAGAGATCCACATCTTCATAAACAAATTTGACATAACGGTGCCTAGATCTTGTCCTCCTGACAGTAGTTCCCTTCCTTACCGGCTTAGCAGTATCAATGTTCACACATACTCGAGCAAAACGACCTCTTGTACCCTCTCTAGTCGCAAGGTCAACAGCCAGCGGCTCCCCAATCTTCATTGCCACCTTAGATGAAACCTCCTCATCAACACATTCAATGGGCATGTTAGCCAATCTAACCCATACGATCTTCTGAAAATCAGCTAGACTAGGACAAAAATCCTCCCTCCAAGGAAGTAGAGACATCAGAAGACCATTGATAGTCCAGGGGCCTTTAGACAGAGCAAACATACGATCCTTCTCATTTGCAAACTTGATCACAAAGACACCCTCAGGCATGTCAACAACAAGTGGCTCCCTCAAAGAGCTCCACATGCTGCTCAATTTCATCCTCAAAGTATCCAGGGGAACCCATCCCCCCACCAGCCGACCGAAAACAGAGAACTCCCACTTCCGGTAGCAGCGTTCCATTAGTGTATCGTCTAGAAAAACCCCTTCATCCTCCTCATCCACACCCACCTCTTCCTCCAAACCCACTCCAACCACCACCTTCGTAGCCAATGTAACAGTATCTACTCTGGTGGATGCAACAATGGCAGCACAAGAAACTGCCTTCCTCCCCTTAGAGGCCCCAGCGACCACCTCCGCAAATGACAACCCAGCACTTTCCACCCCCACAACTTCCACCTCACATAGACTACCTTCCTCGACAACCAGCTTCGATGGTGAACGAATCACCATCTCACCATCAAGCCCTGGTGGGGAAGACACAGCTTAACTCCCCACCCTCATTCCTTCCTGAGAGAGTCCACCTTGAGGTCTTGGACTCCAGCCCGTCACCCTCGCTCCAACAGCTCTACTTCTCCCCTCCTTCAACACCTTCCTCTGCTTCTCCTTCCTTGCTTTATCCTTCTTTGCTTTATCCTTCTCTGCTTTCTCCTTCTTTTTCTAGAGAATACGTGTGTAGTAGGACATCAGGCTCTTCTCCAGCATCATCAACTCCTCTCCGACATCAGGCTCTTCTCCGGCATCATCAGCTTTGGGTTAGCCTTTACTTCTTTGGTCATTGCCGGACGGTGGTAAAAATTTCTTAACTTACCTTAATTGAAACTGGTAAATGAGGATTTGGTAAGCAGATGCAGCTGTCATTTGACAGAAGAATAATTATATGGTAGATGTATCGGAACAAATGTTCTAGTATGGATCAATTATGTCTGTGAGGAAATCAAGGTGTCCATATACTGATTTGTTTCCTAATTCGCAATTTACTTATTGCAGGTAAAGTTGGTGTTCCAAGGCAACTAGTTGTCACCAAAGATCCATCATCAATCCCAGATGCAGTTGCAATGGCAGGACTAACGCTACTTAGGTAGACCCACTAAACCATTTCTTGGTTTATCCACTTGTTAGGTATAGGAACAAATTAATTCTATTGAAGTCTCCAATGTCTTCTGCATACCACAAATACACGACTGCCCTTTTACTTTGGATTAAGTATGGATGAAGCATATTACTGCTATGGACATGGGTCAATTTCATAAAATTTTAAGATGCTCTTCTAAACTTTGGTCAATCACAATCATAAAATTTCGACTTTGTGTCTGTCTTTAGCATCATTTACATTACAGTGCTTAATATTCAGGTTAGCCTTATGTGACTATCAAGTTGAAGCTTGTGAACATTCTTGGAGAAGATGAAGTACTTCAAGAAATGGGCTCTTGGCGATCTCCACCGATGGAGATATCTTGGAGCTAAGAATGTTCCTGCATCAAAGCTTGCTTGGCGCGTCATGCATGGGGTTTCTTCGGTGGAGAAGAGACAACTTCTTGACACTGGTCAGCAGCCATCCGGTGCTGCTCCGGTTGGGAATCTGACCGTTTCTGTTCCTGAGAAGGGTGGTGTGGAACCGGCTGAGGTGGTGACAACTCCTACACAACCTGCACCACCAGTGAGACGCTGCACCACCAGTGAGACGCTGGGCCCAGGTGGTTGGTGAGGGAGGTGTTCACAGTTTTAATGGTGGTGGGGTGAGGGGTAATGGTGCTCGTGGTCACATGCCTTCACTAACCTCTGTGAAGGACAGTATAGGGTCTTCAGTGCCACCACGCATTGTGAATCTGTGTCCTGAGAAAGTGAGAGAGAGCAGGAAGGCGTGGTCCTTTGGCCTCTTTGGAAGATTCGTGGGAGGGACTATACCACTCATCCAATTGCGATTCAAGGTGGCTCAGCTCTGGAAGCTGTCTGGTAGTGTTGCAGTGATGGACATGCCTGAAAATGTGTTTGCTTTTCCTTTCTCTTCTGAGGAGGACATGCAGAAGGTTTTGCTTGGCGAACCTTGGAAGATCAATGGCTTGTTTCTCTCCCTCATATGTTGGAAAGATAACTTTCAACCGTCTGCTGCCGCCTTCGAGTCAATTCCGGTATGGACGAGGGTTCAAATTGTGCCGGCTGAGTACTTCACAGAGGATATTGTTAAAGATATGGTTGCTCCTCTGGGTAATCCATTGGTTGTGGATCTGGCAACTGCTAGGGCGATTCGAGGCAAGTTTGCCAGGGTTTGCGTTGAAATCAACTTGTCGGAGCCTCTATGTGGGAGCTTAGAAGTGAATGTAGATGGAAAAAAGCTAGACCTAGCTGTGATCTATGAGGGTGTTCAAGTTTGTGAGGGGTGCTGTAGGATTGGTCATATCTGCCCAGTTCCATCTCCGCGCTCACCACCGATTTTGGAGGAAGAAATAAACTCTCGGGAGGGCTCCGATGAGAGAGGACTCCGTCATGCCGTTGTGTCTGCCCCGGCTGGTGGCTTCAATGCTTTTAAGGACGGTCTCGACCTTCTTTCTGCTGACGTCACTGGTGGCATCGATGATTCCAATGGTCCGCCGCCGGGGTTTGGGGAAGATGATGGATGGACGGTGGTGACTAATCGACGGCGTAGGTTAGCTGGAGGAAGCACGACCATAGCTCAGGCATCTCCCACAGTGAGGGTTGCTGGCGTTGCTTTCGAGAGACCTGTGCTTTCACCTGAAGGGCCAAAAAGATGTCAGGATAGGGGTGTGGCAGGGGTGTAAAACATTAAGCCCCCGTTTGGTTCGGGGTTAGAAAAAGTGGGGTTAAGGAGGAATAGGGTTAGAAAAAGTGGGGTTAAGGAATGGGGATAGGAAAAAGTAGAGTGGTGGTGGTAGGTGGAATGGGGATAAACCCGTAATGATTGCTTTTGGTGTTTGGGGTAGGAATGGGAATAACCCCATTAAAAACGGGGATAACCCCATACCAAACAACCTCTATGCTAGAGGGGGTGGGATGGAGACAGCTCAGCGGATGGATAAAGCTCAGCGTCAAACCTTTTCTCCTAATCAAGGGAATTTTGCTACAGGCAAGGACCTTGCAAGAACCTTGCAAGGATCTTGCCACGTGGCCCAATCAGCGGGTGCCACGTGGCACTCCCCCCAAACGGCATAATAGGCGGGCGGGGAGAGAGATTGGGCGGGCATTTTGATTTTTCATTTCTCTCCCTCTCTCCCCGGCGCAGCGGCGATCTCCCTCTCTCCCCGGACCCCGACCTGCCGTCCCTCTCTCTCCGACGGCGTCGTTGGCTCCGGCTCCGGCTCCTCCTCCGGCATCGTCCGCGCTCCTCCTTCGCCGGCATCCGCGCGCTTCTCCTCCTCCGGCATCGTCCGCGCGCAAGATACGGTATGTTGTAAAATCCCTAAACCCCTCCCTGACCTCTCGTCCCTCTCTCTCCCCGGCGCGGCGATCTCTCTCTCCTTCCCTCCCCCACCGCCCCCCTCCTCGTCATCTCGTCACTCTCTCTCCCCGGCGCCGGCGTCAGCAACCCCCAAACGCACGAGAAAGGTCATTTTTTTTGGCGGTCTCTCGATGGTAGGCGGTAGGGTTTCAAAACGGGGGAGAAAAGGAGGTGCCGACCTCTCTCTCTCTCATTCTCTCCCTCTCTCTTCCCACCGCCCCCGTCCCCCGACGCCCCCGACCATCCCGGCCACCTCTCAGCCCAAAATCCAGCGCCTTGCATTCTCTCTCTCTCTCCCTCCCTCCCCCTACCGCCCCCATCCCCAACCTCTCGTCCCTCTCTCTCCCCGAGTCACGTAGCTTGGTTTGAAGGTCCTCTTTTGGGAGTAGACCATTGTCACCTTCCATGGAATATCTAGCTTAGGTCATGACACAATTCGCACCATGCTAGCGAAATCGTTAGATCCTTCCTACAAGGTCACCAGTTAAGCACCGATTTAAAGTTTCCTTGGGGCATTCCAATTGAAATTTGGACTGTTATTGATATTGAGTTTGGAAATCCAACTGGTATGCTGCACATGTCTGTTTTGATTTATGTACCTTTTTTTTTTTTTTTTTGCAATTTGGTCTTAGCAATATGTCGATATTGGTGATGTCACAGATGGCCAGTTGGAGAAATTAAAAGTTGACCAGTGCAAGGTTTACTTGAGAAAGCATGGGCTGAGACTTACAGGCAACAAAGACACTCTTATTGGGCGCATTAGAGAGCACCTTGAGTATGTTCTTGTTTTTTTTTAGCTAATTTTCTGTATTGAGTATGTTCTTGTTTTTTTTTACCTAATTTTCTGTATTGAGTATGTTCTTGTTTTTTTTTACCTAATTTTCTGTATTGAGTATGTCCTTGCATCATTCTGTTCCACCATCAGCGCTTCATATGTTCACTTCTTGACAAAAAAACTCCTGCCTTATGAGTTAGTTGTTAAACATGTCTTTGAGCTGGTTCATCTGCCAGACCATGGAATCATTACACAACTATGTAAAACCAAGCAAATTTTTCTTGGCCATTATCCGTCTTAGTTTTTATTTTTGCGTGAATGCTTGAATTTCAGGGTAATAGATGGACTTGGGGAGAAGAAATACCCTTTATCTAGTTTCGTACTAAACTGCAAAGGTAAACTCTTACTTATATTCCAACTGTGTCATTAGACAAAATAGTCATCTCTGCTTTCAAGATTGAGTGTTAATCTATTTTGTATGGTAGCATTTCTTAGCTTCCTGGTATTAGTAATCAATTTTTAACATATATTTCACCTGTTCCTGCTACAATCGCCTATATGATTTGCACTGTAAGTTATAATAACTGCTTCCATTTGATCAAAATCATGGGGAACATTAAATGATTTAAAGCAGCATATTAGTGGATTTTCCTTCAAGAATAACTAATATGTGACATTAGTACTTCTCTTATTGTTGATGTTTAAAATAAACTGCTTTTTGTTTCTTCTCTGATAGATTATGGTTGTTTATAGGTAGCATTTCTTGCCTATCTGATTTGAGTAATCAATTTTTAGCCATATAATCTTGATCTGTTGCTGCTACAATCAGCACTTAAAACTGGTTTCACGGTGAATTGTACATTTCCGCTTCCATTTGATCAGAAGCACAGGGAACATCATGATCCAAAGAAGCATATCAGTATATAAGTTGCTTATGACAATATTTGACAGTTTCTTTGATACAGGCACCTTAAGCCCACTATTTTTCTATTTACTTTGTTTGTCAGGTTGGACAAATTTCTCATAACTAGTTAGCTTATCTATATAAGTTGCTTATGACAATATTTTAAATGAATGACACTGATCATATGCTTTGATACTCTGATTTATTAGACTGCTGCATATTTCTTTGATGTGTACATCATTAATATGATTTTATGGAGGTGTCTGTTGCTTTTTGATTGAGACCACTTACAGGATGTGGATTATGATTTTTAAACATAATATTCTTTTGCTATTGTTTTATTCTTTCCAACATGTTTTGTCAGATAAGTTATCATTGTCGAATATAAAATTATACAGATCATCTGCAGCAGATAATCTAGCAAAGGTGGTTGTTATCAAAGAATGCTGTAGCTTTATCATCAATATCTGATTGCTTGAGCAATGCTGGCTGTTTGCTTTCAGTTGAGACAGTGTGATATGATGCGTACCCTTTCTCGCAAGTTCAGAGCTTTCTTTTCTCAAAGTGTTTACATCTTTTCTCATTTCCACCTTTTTTCAGCCTATTTTCATCTTACAGAGAACGTTATAAATGATAATTGTGACGGGTAGACTTAGCTTCTTTTTTTTCCTCCAGTGCATCTGTGAAAAAGTCCAATGAAAGTGCCAGACTTATTGTTGCTACAATATTGGGAGTCTTTTTTGGGTCTTTGTTGGGATTAGTTTCCCAAACTTCTCTGTCCCAAGGGTAAGTTCTAATAACCTGTTCATTGTCATTCGCATGCCAATCTAGATTTCTTTCTTAAAGGTTAAATGATATATTTTTTTTGTTTAAATGTGGCAGCTTAGTTTAGTCCCCAACCTGACTTCGACGGTTGACATGGCCTTTGTCGATGATAGTAGATCCATTGGAGCTGAACTTGATTTGGCATTGAATCCTGATTCAGACAGGAACAAAACATCCCAAACTCATGTACCAGGTGATTCTTCCAAGGTACTCCTTTCTTTTCTTTTTTGTTTTCTTGCTTTCTTCTGTGTTTCCTCTTTCACACTACTGCAGGCAAGTTTTAGTTGAGATGTATAATAAGCTTTTTGACCACTTATAAAGATCTCAAATCCTGTTTGCCATCTCTTTGTGTTGTTTGAATTGCATTATTATTTTTTCTGTGTCATATCGATATGTTTACCGTATTGAATGTGCTTTTACATTAAATGGCATCACAAGCGGCAAATGACCTCATACATCCAGTTCAAGAAAATCTTAGGATTCTAAGTTGAGTGCTGGTATTGAATGGGAGGTAAAGAAGTCCTATCGGAAAGCAATTATTTCAGTATGAGCCTTTTATCTTTGACAAAGTAAAGAGTATTAGCACAATACTGGTAATTGGAATCATATATTGGTGGAGTCACTCCTATTTTTTTGTGTTTTTCACATCTCGTATGTTATAATTCGCTCTTAGCGATTCAAGTTCTTATATGACTAAGTGATAAAATTTTGAACTCAAGCAAAGCAGTTGAGATAACATCCTGAGTAAGTTTGCATTGGCTTCTTATATGATTAAATGATAATAATTTTGGGACTCTAAGCATGGGAAACACTGATGGTACTTATTGTTTGCCTATCACTCTGATTCAGTCAAGGGTGGTTCTATATACATAACTCTTTACTCCCATTTTGTTGCTTCCTCCTATTTCTCATAGTTGTTCTCTTCCTCTTCTTTTACCTACAACTCCAGGTTCAATGTGGCATCTAGAAGTGCAACAGGTCCACCATGTGGTACTAGAATTGTGAGATGATGGAGTATTTGTTGCGGGATGATACAAATTACAACTTATTTGTGTTTGTGTTTTTGTGTAAATATGCTCTGTTTTCCTCTATTCTTTCCCTTCGATGGCTTCTTGTGTCTGCCAATTGTTGACATTTAAGTATCCCATAATGATCCATACCTCTGTAGAATTTAGGCTGAAAATATCACTTAAATTTTTTTTGCATCACACTAGGCACACTGCATACTAGTGACCTCCTTTAATCAAAGCGTGTACTGCATCTAAGCGATCTGTGATGGTTTGTATATACACAGGTTATATGGATATATATTCCTCGGCTTGTACTTGTACTTGTACTAGATGTCCAATATAATAACTAAAGTCGCCTATTATATAACTTGACAACCATACATGCCTTATAACCTAGCAGTGAATTTCTTAGAGAGAAGCACATTCCCATGCTTATGGGGTAAGATAGGCACTGGTAGTGGAAGATACTGCTACTTTCTAAAACTTCACTTATCTCAATTAAGAGAAAGAGGAAATACTAAAATGCTGAATAAATGAAATAGGGCAAGTTACTAGGCACAAAGAAAGGATATTAGAATGAAAAATGGAGAGTATTTGATTCAGCTTGTGTAGATTCCAAGTGTAATTTAGAAGTCAAAAGACATATTATAAAGTCATATTTGCTGATTTTTTTAGTGTATGACAAACTCTCCTTGCGATTATCTCTCCTTAATAGTTTTGAGTGCTTTAGCCTTATGACTGATGCATCATAGGTTGCTTATACATTTGATGCGGGACCCAATGCTGTTATGATTGCACCCAACCGGAAAATTGCGAGTCTTCTGCTTCAAAGGTTACTCTTTACCTTTCCTCCACCACCGGATAATGAGTTGGCCAGGTATAGCCATAACTATGTAGAATTGGCTGCTATTAAATGGACATATTCAATTTTGGTCCAACTTTATTCCTTTTCTGTTTAGCTATGTTTTGGGCGATAAATCAATACTACATGAAGCTGGTCTCCAATCCATGGAAGATGTCAAAACCCTGCAGCCACCTCCTGAAATCAAGGACAGGTATCCATCTCAAAAATTTGCTGGGGATGTCAGCTACTTCATCTGCACCAGATCTGGAAGAGGTCCAATGTTGGTCGCCGATGAAGCTGAAGCTCTTATCAGCTCTGAGACTGGTCTTCCAAAGCGAGTTGTTTAAGAGTGATGTTGATCTTAACACTCAAAGTGCGCCTTGTAGGTTCTGTTGCAATAAGTCAACTGAATAAGTTATTCTGGACCTCGATCTACTCGGGAAAATTAGAGGCACACTAAATTTTGATCAGTGCTGGCATCATTTCTCTGAAGCAGGGTTTCTTTCCTCATAATTTGCATTGTCCCTAATGTATCTTATGCCTTCCAGAAAATTTTGTACTTGAAATGTTCTTTACTAATGTATTTCCTAAAACTCGTCCTTTTTACCTCTTCCATTCTCCCATTTTTCAGAGTTTAAACTTACAGCGTATTAAAGTTCAATTTATCCATCTTGTTGTCCTCAAACTAGACCCAAATTATAAAGTTGTCCTAATGAAGCTATTTGAAACCATGGTTTGTTTTTCCTAACCTCCTTCGTAACAAATTTCTCTCATATCCAGTCCAAAGTTTTCTTTCGTTTTCTCACAATAGATACAAAGGGTAAACATGGATTTTTTCCTTTTCCACATAGATTATAGGATGTGAACTTATTCTAAAGGTTGTTGGCGAGCTTTTCTTAGTGGCTCAAATTTTAAACGTGTGAGCCTTCATAGTTTTTTATCAATATCTATACATCAATTTTTCCTCTTGAAAGTTAGACACAAAGAAAGAACATCCATCGTATACGACCACTTTCCTGGGTGAAGTTTGTATCCAGAATACTACATTGAAATCCATCCTTTAACAACTACTCTAATAGAATAAATAGCAAAACAAAATAAAAAGAGAAGTCCTGGACTGAAGAAAGGCAGGAAGACTAGAACTACAGGCTACTGATCTCCGATTCTCCAGTCAGGAGTGCCTTGACAATAGCATCACTCATGCCGTCCGCAAATGGGAACAAGTGACCAGCATGTGGTAACTCATGATATCGGATCCAAGGGAGCTTGTCACTGATGTAACGTGAGAGTATCACCGGCACGATCAAATCCTCAGCACCATGCCACAGATGGATCGAGCCTTCGTTCTGCAGGAAGGGGTTTTCAAGATCCATGGAGTCAAACTCCCATTTTCCAAAACCAACCATCATGTCCCGATGGAGGGACTCATAATCTATCAGAGAAGAAACAAAAAGCAGTTTATTTTAAACATCAACAATAACAATAAGAGAAGTACTAATGTCACATATTAGTTATTCTTGAAGGAAAATTCACTAATATGCTGCTTTAAATCATTTAATGTTCCCCATGATTTTGATCAAATGGAAGCAGTTATTATAACTTACAGTGCAAATCATATAGGCGATTGTAGCAGGAACAGGTGAAATATATGTTAAAAATTGATTACTAATACCAGGAAGCTAAGAAATGCTACCATACAAAATAGATTAACACTCAATCTTGAAAGCAGAGATGACTATTTTGTCTAATGACACAGTTGGAATATAAGTAAGAGTTTACCTTTGCAGTTTAGTACGAAACTAGATAAAGGGTATTTCTTCTCCCCAAGTCCATCTATTACCCTGAAATTCAAGCATTCACGCAAAAATAAAAACTAAGACGGATAATAGCCAAGAAAAATTTGCTTGGTTTTACATAGTTGTGTAATGATTCCATGGTCTGGCAGATGAACCAGCTCAAAGACATGTTTAACAACTAACTCATAAGGCAGGAGTTTTTTTGTCAAGAAGTGAACATATGAAGCGCTGATGGTGGAACAGAATGATGCAAGGACATACTCAATACAGAAAATTAGGTAAAAAAAAACAAGAACATACTCAATACAGAAAATTAGGTAAAAAAAAACAAGAACATACTCAATACAGAAAATTAGGTAAAAAAAAACAAGAACATACTCAAGGTGCTCTCTAATGCGCCCAATAAGAGTGTCTTTGTTGCCTGTAAGTCTCAGCCCATGCTTTCTCAAGTAAACCTTGCATTGGTCAACTTTTAATTTCTCCAACTGGCCATCTGTGACATCACCAATATCGACATATTGCTAAGACCAAATTGCAAAAAAAAAAAAAAAGGGTACATAAATCAAAACAGACATGTGCAGCATACCAGTTGGATTTCCAAACTCAATATCAATAACAGTCCAAATTTCAATTGGAATGCCCCAAGGAAACTTTAAATCGGTGCTTAACTGGTGACCTTGTAGGAAGGATCTAACGATTTCGCTAGCATGGTGCGAATTGTGTCATGACCTAAGCTAGATATTCCATGGAAGGTGACAATGGTCTACTCCCAAAAGAGGACCTTCAAACCAAGCTACGTGACTCGGGGAGAGAGAGGGACGAGAGGTTGGGGATGGGGGCGGTAGGGGGAGGGAGGGAGAGAGAGAGAATGCAAGGCGCTGGATTTTGGGCTGAGAGGTGGCCGGGATGGTCGGGGGCGTCGGGGGAGGGGGGCGGTGGGAAGAGAGAGGGAGAGAATGAGAGAGAGAGAGAGAGGTCGGCACCTCCTTTTCTCCCCCGTTTTGAAACCCTACCGCCTACCATCGAGAGACCGCCAAAAAAAATGACCTTTCTCGTGCGTTTGGGGGTTGCTGACGCCGGCGCCGGGGAGAGAGAGTGACGAGAGTACGAGGAGGGGGGCGGTGGGGGAGGGAAGGAGAGAGAGATCGCCGCGCCGGGGAGAGAGAGGGACGAGAGGTCGGGGAGGGGTTTAGGGATTTTACAACATACCGTATCTTGCGCGCGGACGATGCCGGAGGAGGAGCCGGAGCCGGCGACGCCGTCGGAGAGAGAGGGACGGCAGGTCGGGGTCCGGGGAGAGAGGGAGATCGCCGCTGCGCCGGGGAGAGAGGGAGAGAAATGAAAAATCAAAATGCCCGCCCAATCTCTCTCCCCGCCTGCCTATTATGCCGTTTGGGGAGTGCCACGTGGCGCCCGCTGATTGGGCCACGTGGCAAGATCCTTGCAAGGTCCTTGTCGGTAGCAAAATTCTAATCAAGGTATGGCTGCTGGTTTTGGTATTGGTGGGGCTACTTTGGGAGGCCTATTGGGAGGTCAGGGTAGGTGTCTAGGCTTGAGACCTATTCCTAGGCTTCATTTCAAGGCCCACTACACCCATTGGAGAGAATGGATCAATCAGCCTCTTCACATGGCCCATTTGGGAGAATGGGTCGTCAGCCTATTCCACCTGGTGAGCTATTGGCTTTGCATAATCAAGGGGTCAAATCACCTAGGAAGGCTTTATTGGGGAAAGGCACTGCACGAGATGAGCATGCCGCGTCTTCTTCGTCTAGCTCTGTGCCAAGCACGCCGATCTTTCGATCATCGCAAGACATACCTCTTGAAGATCTTGTGCTGGGTGCGAGGAAAGGGAGGAGGGGGAGATCCCTTTGCTCTATGATGAATAAATTACTATGTTGGAATGTCCGTGGGTTAGGCCTTGCCCGCGTGACTACTGCTATCCAAGGCCTATTGGGTCTCTTTCCTTTGGATTTCTTGCTTCTTCTTGATGTCCGGCTATCTTTGGTGGATAGACGGGTGCTATGCAGTCTTATGGGTAGAGCTTGGGATGTTTTCTTGCTACCGGCAAATGGTTACCAAGGTGGCATTCTAGCAATGTGGAGGGTGTCTCTTGGTCTTGTCACGTTTGAAAGCTATTGTCGACAGGCCATTCACGGTGTTGTGACGACAGCAATGCGGGGGCAGTGGGCTTTCTCAGTGGTATATGCCTCCACAAATTATGTCTTTAGAAGAGATTTGTGGGAAGGATTGGGGAAGGTCAATGCATTGGGATGGCCTCATTTAGTTGCAGGTGATTTCAACACAATTCTCTCTCCGGCGGAGAAGAAGGGTGGTACTCCTTTCACCATGGGTACTGGTGTCCAGGAATTCCTTTAGTTTGTATTGGATAACAGGCTCAGGAACTTGGGTTTTGCTGGCCTGTTTTCACTTGGAGAGGCACTGCTCCTGGTGGGGAGAAGATATCTGAGAGGTTGGACAGAGTTCTATCAAATGATGCATGGTACCAACGGTTTCCCTTAGCATCTGTCACTCATGGAGTTCGTCTTCATTCTGATCATAGGATATTGCTTCTCTCTTTTGCAAATTCCATCTCAGAGCTGGGGGGGAGGCCTCTTTCGTCTTGATACTTCTTTGAATGATGAGCTGGTGTTCAAGTTACTAGTCAAACAAGTTTGGAGTTCCTTGGACCATGGATCTGCACAATTTATCCTTGCCTCACGCATCAAGGCTCTGAAGGCGATTGTCAAATCTTGGAGCAGAAGACCTGGTGCTATTCTTTCGCAATCTATCTCTCGTCTCCAATGTTCCCTTGGAGACCTGTACAGAAAGGAAGAGGATGGAATTTTGTCAGTGCAAGATGGGGTGGATCTACGGTGTATTGAGAATCACCTTGCATCGCTGGTCAATCGTCAAGCCAGGGTAGCTTCTTTGCGAAGGAGCCCAGCGTGGATTCGAGATGGTGATTCAAATTCCTGATTTTTTCATTGTGCGATTACTTCCAAACCTCACCGTTCGAGAATGACAGAGTTGGTTCGGGTAGATGGCTCCATTGCTGCTGATTTGGAGAGCATACGGGATGAAGTGTTCAGGTACTTTGCCAATCTATGGAAGGACTCACAACCTTTTGATGAATCCTACCTCCCTTCGTTGTCGCGAATTGACCCCGGACTCCTTGATTCTCTTGTTGATGGTGTTATCGCTGAGGAGATTAGAATGGTGGTATTCTCTATGAAGGGGGACACTATGCCAGGGCTGGACGGCATCCCGGCTGAGTTCTATTGTTCAAATTGGGAAGTGGTAGGCACAGATTTGGTGCACTCGGTGCAGGATTTCTTCAAGCGAATTGTGCTTCCTACTTCGTGGGGTCAAACTTTCATTTCTTTCATCCCTAAGAAGCCCTTCCCTAGGCGTCTCAAGGAATACCGGCCTATCAGTCTTTGTAACGTGTGTTACAAAGTTATTTCTTCAATTCTAGCTAGGAGGTTGAAATTGGTGTTGGACAACCTTATTGGTGAGGAGCAGACGGCATACATTCTAGGGAGAAGCATAATGGATAGTGTGTTAACAGCTTGTGAGGTGAAGCACTCAGTTTTGAAGGCTCTGCAATCTCGACCTCTTATGGCTCTCAAAATTGATCTATAGTCTACCTATGACAAAGTTCGTTGGCCGTTTGTCCGGGTTGTTCTTCTCAACATGGGTTTTCCGGTGCGATGGATTGGATGGGTCATGTCTTGCATTTTCACTCCGGTTTTCTCTTTCATTATCAACGGAAGGACTTTTGGGCAAGTGTTCCCGCTGCGGGGGTTGAGGCAGGGTGATCCGTTATCTCCCTACATCTTCGTCCTCGTGCAAGAAGTGTTATCGCAACTCTTGAAGGATCCTTCCTCTGGTATGGTTGGACTCAGGTTTCGCGGATCCAACTTTCGTCTCTCTCATCTCCTTTACGCTGACGATTGTCTTCTTGTTTCTTCTGCTTCTTGGTTGGACTCAGGTTTTGTGGATCCAACTTTCGTCCTCGTGCTAGGAAGCTTCGCCAGATCTTACTCCACTACAGCTTGATTTCTGGACTGTGCATGAATGAAGCCAAGTCTAGTGTGAGGTTTTCTCTTGCGTTGGAATTGCAAAGGGGTGTGCGGGTACAGAGGATACTACATCTACATGAGGCTGAGGATCGAAGTATCTGGACATACTTAGGAGGACCAATTTCAGGAACCATACCAAGGGCATCGGCGTATGATGATCTTCTTGATCGGGTCCTGGCGCGTGTATCATCTTGGTCTGCGTCCCAACTATCAGGCGCGGGGAGAGTGGTGCTTGCCAAGAGTGTCTTGCAAGCCACACCAGTGCACTACATGTCCTCTGTTGGAATTCCAGCAAGTGTTCTCTCTAGTCTTGAATCGATTATTAGAACTTTCATTTGGGATGGCAAAGCAAGAAGCATTGGCAGGGTTGGGTGGCATAAAGTGACATCTCCGCTGGAGCGAGGAGGTCTAGGGCTAAGAGACCTTCGCACTTGGCAAAAGGCTTTGAGGTTAACTCGGGCGGCACGACTACTGAAGAGAGAATCCTCAATTTGGGTGCAGTTTGTCAGGGTGAAGTATAATTGCAAGGAATCTATGTTGCCAATCACTTGTCCTAGATCTGCCTCTTTTATTTGGAAAGATGTATTTGGTGTAGTAAAGACTCTAAGGATGGGAATGCGGTTTACACCTGGGCTGAATAGCAGAGTTAGCATATTGCTTGATCAGTGGATAGGAGATGTTGCCTTGGCTCGCCCCCCTTGCTTTCTCAACATTGATGTTGTCAGGGGAAAGAAGCTTGAAGATCTGACTGTTGCTGATATTGTTGTTGGTGATGCATGGAACTCTTCTCTCATTCATGACCTCTTTGGAGATGCATTGGCTGCAACTGTGCTTACTCTTCCTCCTCCTTCCACTGTCGGTGACTCTTGGGTGTGGCCTTTTTGTCCTTCTGGTAGAGTTTCCTCCAAGTCAGCTTTCATTTTCCTTTCTTTGCAATCTGAGCCGGCTTCTTCCTTTTTTCTACGTGAGCTTTGGATTAATGTTTGGCGTCTCCCTGTGATACCGCGGGTAAGGCTCTTCATTTGGAAAAAATTTCATGGCCGGCTTGCGATGAGAGATGTGTTGTGGCATTTTGGTTCAATCTCTGAGGATGTATGCCCACTTTGTGAACTTTTTCCGGAATCGTTATTGCATTTGTTCTTTGACTGTCCCGTTGCTCGCCAAGTTTGGGGTTTTTTGCGTCAGATTCCTTCTTCTTCAGGCTCTCTCTTCAATTTTGAGGCTCTGGTTGACATGTTGTTGCGTTCCTCTGGGTCAGATAGCATCAGATCCCTCAAGTCCATTGTTAGCTATGCGCTATGGTCTATTTGGAAAGCTAGGAATAACGCAATCTTTGATGGGGTGAAGGTGAATGCAAATGTTCTATGTTTAAGGGTGCAATGTTTGACTTCCAATTTTTGAAGTTGCAGTGGAAACCAGAGATCTTCCTCCCTAAGTTTTAATGCTAGCTTAACTGATCAGGATGCATGCCTTATTATTTCTGATGCCTCTTTTATTACTTCTAATCATCCTGCTGGAGTAGGTGTGGTGCTTAAGAGAATGGATGGGTCTTTGTGGGCAGCTGTCTCTGAAACAGTGATGGCTGTTTCGAGTGAAGAAGCTGAGTTACTTGGTATTCGCAGGGCCTTGCTTCTGGCATGTGCATATGGTTGTTCTAAAATTTTAGTTGAGTCTGATGTTTCATTTTTGGTTGGTTTTTTGAATGGTCGATTCACTTGGCCGGAGCAATTTTGTGAATTGTTGAGAGAAATTTGTTCTCTTTCAGCTCGTTTTGTTGTCTCGATTTTCAGATTCATGCATCGAGACCGTGTGGGACAAGCGGATGTTCTAGGTAGGCTTGTGAGAGCCCATTGTTGGTCTAGACATTGGGTCTTTGGTCCAGGATCTGAGGTTCCTGATGACTTCTACTTGACTTAGTCGTTGTATTTTGTATGTTTTGATTTCTCTCTTGTATCCCTTACTTAGCCTTTGGGCTCAACTCTTGAAAAAAAAAAAAAATTTGAAGCTTGTCCTTCGTAAATATCCAACATGGGTCAATTTCAAGGTTGGAGCAGGATCTTGCTTCTTGAAATTCATGTAAACTTGATGGTATGAAAGATTGTAACAGATTGGTCTGCAAGCTGAAACGAGTTCACGTTTTGTCTGCTTTGAGCTGAAAGCCTACAACCAACAAACGATCATCTTCTGCTTCTTTGGATAGATTCTGCTTGATAGGACAAAAATGATTTCAAGTGTAGGTTCTGTCAGTGAATGTAATGTAACCTTGGTTTTTGAATATCTTCTCAAAGCATGCAATACTGGAGATAAAATGTTTTGGGTCACATAATTTTGAGCGATATGAAGTCTGATGCACAACTTTTATAAGTATGAGATAGATTTACAATTATACTCATACTTTACTCTTAATTTTTTTTTCACAGATCAATTTTATCTTGTGGACTCTGCCTACCCAAATATACACGGATTTCTCGCTTCATATCAAGGTCGAAGATATCATTTGCGTGATTATCATGGATAAGGAAAACCGTGAGGCAAGGAAGAGTTATTCAACTATAGACACTCTTCATGTTGTAATGGGATCGAACGATGCATTAGAGTGCTAAAGGCAAGATTTCTCATTTTGAAGATGATGCCTAATCATAGTTAGTAGGCAAAGACAAATTCCCATTTTGAAGAAGTCATACGTGTTGATGTAGTCAAACGACTCAAATGGTCCAATTTAGAGATTAAATTGCTACACAATTGTGGAATAACTTTTTGGCGACTCGCCGATAATCCTTTGCTATCAATATAGTATAAACGTTTCGTATGGTTTGTAGTGTTGCTTTAGACAACAAACTTGATGTTATCGTATTTTATTTGGAGAATGTCGTAGTTCAATACTACTTTAATAGTACATGTGTTTTAAATTTCTAATTTCTATTATTTTGCTTAATTTAAAAGTCAAACGTATGTATTGCTTATGAAAAAAATTATGTCTTGAATATATACATTATATACTTGTATTAAAAAAATATGAGATTTAATAGCTCCAAAATAGTAAATTACAAATAAGATATAAAACTCATATATTAATGATCTCTTCCATGCATATGTGCAAAATAATAATAACTAGTTTATAAAATTAAACTCATTGAAAACAAAAACTATAGTTACAAACCAAACACATTTTCATGTTTTCATTTTCAGAAAACAGTTTTTTAACATTTCAAACCAAACACGTTTTCATATTTTCATTTCTAAAAAGTGAAAACAGAAATTAGAAAATAAAAATGAAAAACATTTTCCAAAACCAAACAGCACCTAAAGTTCTGTTGTGCGTCACTCAACTATTCTCCTAATTCTCTCTCTTATTGCATCCAAGGGATGGACTACTCGACAACTTGATATGACTAATGCTTTTGTGCATGGCTTCATTGATGAGATTCTATATATGTCTCAGCCAGCAGCTGGTTATGTCGATCCTCAGCATCCAAATTATGTGTGCAAGCTCCATAAAGACTTGGCATGCTCATTTATCTCAATTTCTCATCTCTCGCAATTTCAAAAACAAGCTTTGCTAACTGATAAGTGTATAAAAGTGCACTTTGAACACTACTTCATTAGATTTAATTGCTAAATTATGAAAATTATTTAGACATTTTAATGATGTTTTCTATTTTGAGGTTCAGTCTACATAGTGTCGAAATTTAAGTGATTTTTGGTGATCTTATTGCAGGAATTGATCTAAGAAGAGTTTGTCCAGTCGATAGCAATCAAGAGAGCCATTGATGTGACAAGAAAAGTACAAAAGCCTTCAATTAGATCAAGTTTGAAGTGAAAATGAACTTATTCAGGCACATTGAAGACATAAAAGATCGAACTTATTCAGGCAAACGAACTTATTCAGGCACATTGAAGACATGAACTTCTTCAGGCACATTGAAGACATAGAAGATCGATCTCTTTAAAGGCGAGGCAAAAGGATAAAACACAGGAAAGAAGATCGATCTTCCTTCCTATGAAAATCAATCTTTACTATGGCAGAGATGACAGAGAGCAAGATTTCAATAGATCGATCTTCTCATGAAGTTGAAAGAACACACGATGCAACAAGGATCGATCTTCTCCTTTACGAAGATCGATCTTTTGTGGGGCGCATCCAACCAATGGGATGAAAAGATGAATCTTCTAATCTTATAAGACAGGGTTTTGGTATATCTGACGGCCCATAAGATGCTAGAAGAATTTTATCTAACGGTCAAGAAACACGCCCACCACATGAGGTCAAGAATCTCTTTTTTTTTTCTTTCTTTTATCAAAGTAAGTTTTTGTTTGCTCCTTGACATGATTGTACATTACAGTCTTATTATTTTATGCATGCCATTACCCTCTTAGCATGCAGAAGGTTGCGGCATCCGCATAAAAACGGAGATGTTGCATTTTTTTCATTAAAATATATAAATCATGGATTAATCATGACCAATCAATTAAACCGTGTCAGGGGCACGTGAATCCACTAGTCTCTTATATTAAGATCGATCTTTATTAGCCGACTAAGTAAAATAAAGAGTCCAGATCTAATCCGAATGGGAGAAGCTTTGGGGCTATAAATAGAGGACTTAGGGCTCTCATCAAGAGAGGGTTCTAAAGAGAGGAAAGAGGGAGACTCTACAACTAGCAGGAAGAGGAGAACCTCCATATCCATGGTCGAGTAGATCCATCTGGCAAGGTGGAGGGGCGATCAAGCTTAAATAAGAATTTTTCTACTCATCTGAAATCATGTTTTGATTTTATTATTGATACAACTCTAATATGGATCTATTCTCCAAGTTATTTTAGATCTTTTAATTGTGCTTAAGTTGGGATTTAATTCTTTTCATATAATAAGTGATGCTCTTGGGCATGCTTTCATTTGTTGTTCCTTTGTTAATTGGATTTTCTGTTGCGGTATTGTTGGAGCATATCGTCGTCTTAGGGGTTAAAACTTTTGTTGCGTTATCGCTTGAATATATCATCGTCTTTGAATCTAATTGAACTGAGTGGTAGTTGTATGATTCTTAAAGGGAGAATGATCCATGAGAGTTACTTTTGTTGCTTGCTATGATTTGTAGTTCAATATGTTCCGATTGATGAGATTGGGATGTGAATCCGCCAATTGTGTATCTAACAGAATTGAAGATGAGAGAAATACTCGAGTTCAAGCAGTGGCGGAACCAGGATGAGATTTAAAGCAAAACGATAAAAAAAAATTCTTTCAAGTAATGTAAAAAATACCATAGAATTACAATATCAAATATTAAGGAATAAAAACAATACAAATATTAAAATATACGTACTGTGCTATGTGCTGCGATTGAGAGGTGGAAGTTGGATCCTACGCTTTTGCATTTTTTGAAAACGTTGCAAAATGACTTCGTTCTCAATAGTTTCAAAAATTTTCCGCTCGATGTATACCACCATGCAATCATTCATCCATTCATCCCCCATCTTATTACGTAAATCAGACTTGACAATCTTCATCGAAGAGAAGACTCTCTCAACGGTTGCAGTCGAAACTGGTAAGACCAATGCCAACTCAATAAGAAGATAAACCAATGGAAATAGAGCATTTTTTCTAGTCTCAACCATCTTTACAGCAAGACTTCCAATATCTTGAAGTCTAGAAAAATCATCATTTCTTCTAACATCTCCAATGTAGGTGTTAAGCTGATCTCTAAGGATCATACGATCAGCTGCTGTGAAATCCTCTTCATAAAGTTCATCAAGACGACATAACTTAGCATGGTCAAATGCTGAAAATGAGTTTCTTGGATCAAGGCATGCTATGCAAAGAAGTAACTCTGTACTTGCTTCTGTGAAACGATGATTCATCTCTTGAGCGATGAAATCAATAACTTGGAAAAATATTTCAACACGAAAATGGTGCATATAAGTAATATTTTGCCCTCCACGCCTTGAACGACTGCGAGTTGGTATAATATCTTCCATATTTGGTACACTAATAGAATTATCGACACAAAAAGTTTTGACTTCTTCCAAAAATTCATTCCATTTTGTCTCCCTCAAATCCTGCAACCGTTCCTTCACTACTCCAACCAAACTCATAGCATTAACTATGTCTTGATCCTTTCGCTGCAAGACCTGTGACAATTCATTCGTAATTCCCATTATATCCCTCATCAAATGCATAGTGAATACAAACTCAAAGCTTTCCATCTTATCCATCAAACTCATAGCCATGGATCTTTGTTCTGACTGAACTCCATCATCTTTTATGTTTTCAAGCACTTCCAACACTGATGACCACATAGTGAAAAGACGGATTATTGTAAGGTGATGTGAACCCCAGCGAGTATCACCTACAATATTATGGGAATTAAAAACTTATAAACAAAGAAATAAAATATTTGAAGAGATTTAGTAATTAACGAGTAATCACCTGGTCGTGCGAGGCTGATTTCTTGATTTTTGCCTCTTCCACTAGAAATCTCTCCCTTGTCCAACCGATCCACTAAATTCTCATGATGACTTTGGCGAAGAGTATCTTTTCTTTTACAAGAAGCTCCGACCATATTCACAATCAAACAAGTGTAATTAAAAAAATCACCAACTTGTAAGTTATTCTTTGCAATAGCCACAACAACCAATTAAAGTTGGTGAGCAAAATAATGGATATAGATAGCAGAAGGATTGTCCCGCAAAATAAGCGACTTTAACCCATTGAACTCCCCTCGCATATTTGATGCCCCATCATACCCTTGACCTCTCAATCTGGATATTGATAACCCGTGTTTTGCAAACAATCCGTCTATAGCATTTTTTAAAGATGAAGAGCAAGTGTCAGCAACATGTTCCACACCAAGAAACCTTTCAATTACTTGTCCACGTTTGTTCACATATCTTAAAACCACTGCCATTTGCTCCTTCACTGAATTATCTCGCGACTCATCAACCATAAGAGAAAAAAATCCTTCCCCAATATCATTAATGATCGCAAGTGTGGTCTCCGTTGCACAAGCATTCACCAATTCCTTTTGAGTTTTCGGAGAAGTCATTTGGTTGTTTCTAGGGGCATTAACCATAACTGTTTTAGCAATCTTTTCATCACGTAAACTGTACCATTCCAAAAGTTCAAGAAAGTTGCCTTTTCTCAATGAACTCTTAGACTCATCATGACCACGAAAAGCTAATCCCTGCACCAAAAGAAAACGAATGCAATCTAAAACCACTGTTAAACGAATGCGATATGCATTCTCTTGGTCATGCCCATGTGCGGAAAATATGTGCGACACACTTTGCCGCTAATTTCTGAGTATTTCACATTTTTCTCTAGCTTCATTGTGAAAACTATTATGGGCACCAACATGTTCACCAAATTTTTCTATTGCCTTTTTCCAATTGTTGAATCCTGTACATGTAAACACATCTCCTCCGCCTTGTTCTCCTTGAGATTTTCTAAACAGATAACACCATAAACAATACGCCGCATCCTTTGATACACTATATTCCAACCACTCATAGTCTTTAAACCATGTCTCCCTAAAACTCCTCATATCTTTTCCATATTTTTTCTTGGGAAAATTATGACCAAACGGTTGACAAGGGCCTTTGATCAAGTACCCCCTACGAATTCCATCCCTAATCCCAACATCATATGTTTCAATGGGTTTACGCAACCTTGGATCACCAACAATATCATTCAAGTGATTCAACCCTGGGTCACCAATAATATCATTCGAATTAATTAAACTAGTTTGGGGTTTTTTTGAACTAGTATTCTCTGAAGTAGTATGCAAGTCATGAGCATTAGACGATTCACCGCTTGGTCCGTTTCGTGGTTTTTTTTCTCACAAACTTATCCATTATCTAAATAAAACAAAACAAAATATATAAATAAAAATACAACAATTAGAAATCAAACTAATCAATTATAAATATTTTATAAATTATCAAATAATTAACTAAATCCTAACAAATAAATTATAAATCCTAACATTAACAAATAATTAACTAATCAATTAAAAAAAAATTAAAAAAAAACATACCTGGGCCTACTCTGCTTCAGACCCTTGCTTTATCGGTTTCCTCTGTTCTCTGCGCAACAGAGAGGACTCAGAGGAGGCAGCCGTGGTCCGTGGGCGTGGACGGTGGACCCGTGGTCCGTGGAGGAGTCCGAAGGGTGTCGCCGTCGCCATCGGGAGAGATGGGTTGGGGCTGGGAAAGTGGGAAGAGAGGAGCGATGGGCCGGCACCAGGCGATGAGGCGAGGATGGCGATTGGCGGAGCCGCGGAGGCGGAGTTGGGGATTAGGAGGAGAGGAGGCGAAGGGGTGGGCGCGGGTCTAGGTCTAGCTACTAGTCCGAGTCCGAGGAGGTGAACTGGTGAAGCCGTGAAGGGGCGGGCGCGGGTTAGTCCGAGTCCGAGGGGCAGGGGCGGGCGCGGCGCGGGTTAGTCCGAGTCCGAGGGAGGGGGGGGGGGTTCCGGCGTCGCCGGGGGGGCGGCCGCCCCCCCTCACCCCCCCTGGTTCCGCCACTGAGTTCAAGTGAGGGACCCCCAATGCCATGCCACCTTAATCCTTAAAAAACTTCTCCAAAACACTTAGGGCCCGTTTGGAATGTGCATAAGGGGACTTATGCATGTATAAATCATACTTATCAATCCAAACATCATTTTACCATTTTTACATAACTACCTTGTATAACTTGGTCAAACCTTGCATAACTGATACTTATCTGATATTTTTTATCACAGTTTATAGAAAGGATAGTGGATAAATAGTTTGCATAAATATAATCATATGACCATTTTACCCCTGTATTTGACAATATTTACCAGCCCCTACCTGCTAAACGCCCGATACCAACCCCGATCTCTCTATCTCCCCCCATCTATAACCTAGCCGCCGCCAGGTCCATCGCAGCCATCGGCTGCTTTCACGGCCCCTCCGGCGGTGCTCCGTCCGGCGGCGCTCCGTCCGGCGGCGGATGGTTCCTCATCTAGGGTTCCTCTCCACCGACCCTTGCCTCCCCTCCATTCTCGCGTGAGGGTTCGTCCTCCTCATCTCGTTGGCACCCGATCTTTGGGTTTCTCTCCGCCGATCCCATCTAGGTTTCCTCCCCTCCTTTCTCCCGTGAGAAGAAGCCGATATCTACTACGAAGGGACATACCTGGATCGTCGTTTGTTCCTCTCTGCCTTTCTTCTTCACCAGCGCCGGCGCTCCAGGAGTGGTGGGCCTACTTGCTGCTGATTCCAACAAGAAGGAAGATCCGACGAACTCACCCAGCTAAGGTTTTCTTACTACCTAATCCCCAACTATTGATATTTTTTCACTCCCCATGTAACGAGATCTTGATTGGTGTGTTGATTTTTGTCACTGATGCATGATCCACTCTTATTGATCTATCTCCATGTAACGAGAGCTCTTGGGGGTTTTAGTGGGTTTTATCTATTATAGTTGCTAATATTGTGAATATTGGATGTTTATGTAATGGGTCTTGATTTGTGTCTTGACTCTTGAGTGAATGTGTTGTGCTGTGGATGTTGATTTGTGTCTGAGGCTTTAGGATGGACAGGGGAGTGGGAGAGCTTGTGCTTCTTCTCTTCTCTGCTCGGGAAGTAGTAGGAGGGTCTGTTTGGGAGCAGGGCTTGTCTTGGTGGTGATGGGAGTGGAGTTGCCATAGTTGAAGCTTTTGTTTTTGAAGGGTTGAGGCTTCTCTTAGTGGAGGTTGAGGTGTTTGGGTCTCTGCTGGGCATGTTCATCTCTTTGAGCTTGTAGAACCAGGCATTTGGGATCATGTCTGATAGCTTGAACCTATAGTTGCCCATCTAGAAGAAACACACGCACATGTGTGTGTGTGTGAGAGAGAGAGAGAGTGAGAGAGAGAGAGTTGCATTAGTATAGAGGAAGATTGGAGATAAATAGAGAGGAAGGTAGGTATAGGAAGAGGCAAGAGGCTTGAAGTGGCTTTGAGCTGATGGTTGGGAAAAGCAAAAATATAGGGCATCATGTGGAGAAGGAGGAGAAAAGAGTAGAGTTGAAAGAAAGGAGAATGGAGTTGTTTGAGATTTTCTAACAGAATTATTAGCCCCACTTTGTAATCATTAAATGTTGTTGGTGTGCCTTTATTAGGCTAGATCATTAGGTACAAGGGTTATCCCAAACAAAAACCAAGAGGACAATCATTCCTTGCTTCTAAATTAATAGAGAATTTTATCTCGTAGAAAAAGACCCAGTCATGGATTTAATATCTTTCTGCGGCATCGCATCCGTGAGCATTTGATTTTGTAATCAACAAACTCCAGTGCTTGTGTTTCTCGTTAGCATGCTATCTGAGTTTGTTTTCCATGTTGCTGCTAATAAAGGATCTCTGTTTTCATATCATTCTTTGATGTATTTGGTTCAGATATGAAATGCTAGTGATGTCAGATAAACACAGTTTAGCATGTAAGCAGGGTGTTTTGAGGGACTAATAAAAGATGCTTCTTTAACTTAGATATCTGGATGATTCATCTTTTGCTTGGTATTGCATACAAAACTAACTTGAATGAATGAATGGCTGGCTGGCTGGCTATAGGGTATGGAATTCTTGGATCAAATTTATCCAAAAGTAGCCCAGGAGATGCTAAAAAAGATATATTCTTCTAACTTGTTTATAATTCTACATTTTGACATATATGTTTACGAAATAATTTGTAAGCTGACAATTGCTAAATCAGCAGCAGTGACACTTTTTTTTTGTTTTCGTATTAAAATGCTGATGATTGATTAATTCTCTTATGGTTATCCTCTCTTCTTCTGCTGCTGCTGCTGCTTCTTGATCAGCCTATATTCACTCCATTTTCTCGCTCAGTATCTGGACTATAAGTATAATATCTGGATTTTTGACTTATTAGGTATGCCGAAGAAGAAAGTTATTACTAGCTCATCGGGACCGAACGCATCAAGACTAGAGAATTGGAACGATGATAGAGATGCATGTTTGCTCGATTGCCTTAGGATGGAATATGACAATGGCAACTTTTTAGGGAAGAATCCAAATAGGATTGTGTGGCCAAGAATCCGATTGGATTTCAATACTAAAACTGGATTGGATTACACACTCGATAACCTCAAGAATAGGTGGAGAGTGTTGAAGGATATTTACGGATTATACCATGATGCTGTTCGCAGATCTGGTTGGGGATGGAATGATAAAAAACAACTCCCAGATGCTCCTAGCGAGGAATGTTGGGATGAAATCATTAAGGTTTGTGCGTTTAACACCCCTTAACAATTGTCAGGTTCCCAATATATGCCATATATTAATTCGAAGTTGCATTTTTTGATTCTATATGCAGAACAATCCTAAGATGGCAAGGGTAAAAGAAAAGCCGTTTAGATTTTACAATGAGGTACACTTCTTATGCGGCACTAGTATTGCAACTGGGAAACATGGTTTTAGCAGCAAGGCTAATGAGGAGGGTGAAGGAACTGAGAGCACAAATTCCTCTGACACCCCGAATACACCTCCCGTTAATCTTAGAAACTTGAATCTTAACATTGAGTATGTAGCTTCGATACAAGAGGAGACAGTTGATTTGGATGTTGGGGGGTCATCATCTAGCTCAAGAAGAACTCGAGATGAGCATTTGTCACAAAAGAAGCGCAGCAAAAAGTCAGTAGTAGCGGGACCAAATGCATGTTTGGCGTTAGCCGATAAGCTTGATAGAAGAAATGAGTTGAAGGAAGAGCATTTGCGGATCAAGAAAGGACATTATTCGCTGCCTGAATGTATGGAAACGGCCAGACAATTGCCAAACATAACAGATGAACAACTATTTAAGGCGTCCGAGTTATTCAGGGACAAGGACACTAGAGATATATTCATGACATTGGGTAGCGAGGCACGTCAAGGCAAGTGGATCGATTTCAAAACTAATTCTGCCGCATCCGCCCCTCATGTCCCTTCTTATGCTCCTGCCAGTCATATCCCTTCTTACTCTCATGCCACTCAAGCACCTAGTGTACCTCATTTTGAAGCATATGATCGTGGCTTTTCCAGTTATTTTGGCCACCATGCATTTGGACAGCAAACCTTTAATCACAAGGTCCCTTCAATGGCACATCCTCAGCATGGGCCTGATGCTCCGTGGGATATTCCGAATGGTGCTCTTTATAATCCACCCTTTCATGGAGGTTCTGAACCAAACATGTATGAGCGGCCACCTAAGGATCCTTGAAGTCTATGGCCATTTGGCATGATGTTTTATGTCATTTTAGACATGATTGTAGCACCTAGCTCTTATTATGCTTTGTCATTTTGGACATGGTTGTAATAGCTAGTTTTTATTATGCTTTGTCATTTTGGACATGGTTGTAATAGCTAGTTTTTATTATGCTTTGTCATTTAGGACATGGTTGTAGCACCTAGCCCTAATTCTACGTATTTCATTCGGAAATACTACATCGTGAACAAATTCACATGTTCTTTGTTATGAGGCTATCATGTATTGTGCTGTTGGTTGGCTGGCAATGACTAAGATGAGTGTAGAAAACTAGCAATGGCTGGCAGGGTGCAGTAAAAGATCTCATGCAAGCTTGGGGTTGAAGAGAGGCACCTCACACTGCTGCATCATGAGAGGAAAGCAATAAAATAACAAAGGAAGACCATAAAAAAATAAGGCCTTTCACTTTTTTAACTGGTAGGATTAGTTTAGTTTATTACCTGGCTTTGATTAGATTAGCTTCTGGTAGCACATAATGAAGAAAAGGCATGCAAAGAGCCAAGTTCTGCCCTCTTTGCAGAGGCTATTTCTGCAGGGATTTAGCAGAATTGGATGCTTTGAGTGGTTCTACAGGGACCCTTTTCAAGAAATATTCAAAGGGTTTCCCAAGTAGCCCTTCTTATATGTCACTTGTCTTATATTCTTTTTTATGATGCTAATTTCTCTTTTATAATACAGAAATGTCTTCATCAAGTTCTAGTTCAAGCTCATCTGAATTTGATGATGAACTTGATAACTTTTGTGAACAACTAGTAGCTGAAGTATCATCTTCCTCGCTTCCTCCTCGGATACCATGTCATACAAGACCTTTCTCTGGTCATGAGTTAATTGTCGATATATTGAAGGGTCATCCTACTCGATGTTACGACATGTTTAGGATGTCTGGGGAATGCTTTGAAAAGTTGAGGGAGGAGTTAAAGGATAGGAAATTGTTGCGTGACACAAAATACATCTCAAGCGATGAGCAGCTTGCATTGTTTCTTCACACAATTGGTCATGGTGTTTCAAACAGAGTGTTGCAAGAGAAGTTTCAACACTCTGGGGAAACAGTAAGTCGCATTTTCAATAGCGTATTGAAGGGCATCTCATCCCTTAGGACTGTTTATATCCAGCTGCCTGGAGATGACGTTGGGGTTCATCCTAAGATTTCAAATAGCAATATTTGGAGCCCGTATTTCAATGTGAGTTTTTAACATCATAACTAGCAATATCTTATGGTATATAATATTCAAAAATATAGTGATGGAGTGTTTAATAAATGTATGCAGAATGTCATAGGTGCAATAGATGGGACTCATATTCCTGCTGTTGTGGATGCGACTAAACAACCAAGATATCGGAATCGTAAGGGATTTCTCTCTCAAAATGTCATGGGAGTTGTGAATTTCAATCTTGAATTTGTGTACGTAGTTGTTGGATGGGAGGGATCGGTAGCGGACATGCGTGTATTGCGTTGGGCAATCGAACGAGATGGATTCACCATTCCTGAGGGTATTTATTTGACACTTTTAATATATGTTGCAGTTTTTATTATACAAAATCTAACATTGTGGTAGCACCAGGTAAATGTTACTTGGTAGATGCGGGGTATGCAAATACCGGTAAATTTCTAGCTCCTTATAGAGGTCAGCGATATCACTTGAGTGACTATCAACATGCTCATTGTCTTCATACGGGATATCGTGATCTTTTCAACCATCGTCATGCTCAACTTCGAAATACAGTGGAGAGGGCATTTGGTGTACTAAAGATGCGTTTCAAGATATTGCGCATCATGCAGCCATATTCATTTAAAGTGCAGTGCCGCATCGTCATGGCTTGTTGTGTCATCTACAACTATATCAGAATGCATCATTCTAATGATGAGATTTTCTTGGGGCCACTTGAACCAGAAGACCAAGACGTAGTCGTCGCTAATGACGAACAAATCTTGACAGGATTGGATGAATCACGTAGAGGAGAACGTATTCGTGAAAGGATTGCTAAGCAAATGTGGGTGAATAGACATCAAAATTGAGTAAGTAAATGCTTTATTTTTGCTTTATTTATCTTAATTTGTGTAAATTTTAGGGCCTATGCTGAGGAAAGGGCATATACATTATTGGGCTTTTGCTGCTTTTTTTGCCCATTTTCTAATCATCATTCCTTGCTTAATGCCTTGACTATTGTGTTTTTATTGTTTTGAAAGGCTACGTTTTTTTCTTCCTACATATGGAATGTGACAACTTCTTCCCATGGGGTTGTTTCTGTCCCTTTAATCTGCTTCATGTTAATAGATGTTGCTTGCTCTTCATTGGTCATTTGGCTGTGGTTTGTTCCTCACTGGGGCTTTTCCCGTGCTGTCAATATGCTTCATTCTTGCATTTGTTGCTTGTTCTCATTGGTGATTGTCTATTGCTTGCTCTTCGTTTGAGTTTATCTTGCTCAATTATCTCTTGTCATCTGTCCTTGCTCTCATGACTAATTCATTTTGTGGTTGCTTTGAATTGGCTAGGTCTTTTCTTCTTAGGCATGGAATGTGTCTAGATTTGCAGCTATTTGTTTATATTTTTTAGATAAAAAAGTGAAATAAATATTGTAGAATTGAGCAATCTTGGAAGTAGAGACGCTCTTTGTATGAAAAAAGCTGATCTCATTTTGGTATTGCTTTTTAGATTGCATTCTGTATTGTGCTGTCGCCATATTAAGCTGACTACACAAACATTCTTAGGATCATTTCTTATCATGTCTTGCTGTTGGTTCTTGTTTTTTTATCCTTTTTGGAATCACTCTAATGATGTTCATCTAAATTACTTAAGAGAGAATGATTTGGTTTCTCAGTGCTCAGTTGATGCTTTCTCTTATTTGTTACATATGTTCCCTTAATTGATGTTTACTGTTGAGGTTCCTACTTTTTTAACAGAGTTTTGTATATTCCCTGAATTTAATATAGAGTCATCATGAAAATTCTTGAAATTGAAAGAATCTTAATCTGAATTTGTTGGACAGGTGCATGATGTCCAACAAAAATCTGTGGAAAAGGCAGCCACGGTTTAGGCTGAACCAAATTGAGCCGGACCACCATAGATGTCATCCGATCTATTTATTCGATCAATTTTCTCATTTTTGGCCCGTCTTTGGAGTGATATAGTTTTAGAGGCAGTTTGGTTACATGTACTTTTGTATCTTGCAATCATATTATCAGATGATGATGCTGAATCTGATGAATTTGTGTTTGATTCGATTCGGTTCAACTCGGTCAATTCAGGCTAATGGAAACTTGATTTATTAGATGAGCCCAATTATTGAACGGAGCCATCAGCCATTAGAACTGCAGCTGACAGCACAGTGACAAGAGCTGAGCTTGTTTAAGTTTGTTCGGATAAATAGAAGGGTAGTTTTGGCATTTTGTATCTAAATATAGTTATTCATGGGATTTATCCCAAAAGTTATGCATGATAACTAGCCAAACACCTTTTAGTTATACAAGTATGTTATGTAAAGTTATCCTTACATAAAAGTTATGTTATCCACTATGCAAAGTTATTCTATCCTCAATCCAAACGGGCCCTTAATCTTTGTTTGCTTTCAATTCTAACATAATGGACGTTGATTTTTACTATTTTATCTTTATCCTCACATAATTGTATAATCCTAGCTATTGTCTCTATGTAGATACAACCGTCCTCTACTACACCGCTGCAACCATTGTGATATCTTTTTAAGCGTAATCACTGACCCATCGGTTTTTATTAAGCATGAACTCCAATCCATTACTCTTGTGTTGGTCTATGTTGACGATATTTTGGTTACAAGTAATGAGTCCTCCAACGTCTCTGCTCTCGTGACTGATTTATTTTGAAGTCAGAGATCTTTGACCTATTCACCCCTTCTTGGGAATTGACGTCAACCAGACAACATCTTGAAAAATAACAAACTTATCATAAACTTCTGATTTCCTAGTAATGGGAAACAGCCATGTGGATTTCGAGTAGTCATCAATAAAAATGACGTAATAGTTATATCCAAGAAAAGATTTAACTGGAGATGGACCCAAACATCAAAATGAATCAGTTCAAGTGGACGTTTGGCTACAGAGAAAGATAAAGGAAAGGATAAACAATGAGTTTTACTAGACGAGGAAGCATTATTATGAGATTTTGGATCTGAGGAGATCTCACCCAGTCCTAGATGGTGGAAGGAAAATAGAGAAGATGATCATAATTCTCGACTAATGATCGAGAACGCCCATTGTATCCAATTAATGATTGGATAAACCCCTATTTTTCACTTGATGGCTGGAAGAATCCCTCAATAGCTTTACTAATTCTCTGAAATCTCAAACTACATACTCTTGCCTCTTATTTATAAAGAGACATGTAGATATCCTAGAACTCTCAAATACCTAGATAACATTATAACCGTTGGATGTGTAGCCGTCTAACGAATGACTCATATGCAACCCGACTAACAACTGACTCGGTCTCACACCCAACCTGAATCAATCATAACTACACTTAACTCAATCACAACTCCTAATTGACTAATATAAATATAACCCCAATGATCGACTTATCCTACAACATGACTCCAAAGTACTCATAACGTGACTCGGCTCTCTGCCCAACCCACTACTGGGTTTCTATCACATTACAATCTTTATTGCCAAATTCAAACATTAGAATGTTGAAAACAGAAGCAAAAGTATGACGAACATTCAAGGACGGGTGACCAAGACGGTGATCCCAGGTGGTTGAGTTGATCTTACTGGCATGGAGGGCGGAGGTGGGAGAAGACTTGATTGAAGCAGGAAGTCGATGAAGGAAGCCACTACTGGATCCGCGAGCTAGAGTCTGATGGGTTTGCCTGTCCTGAATATGAAACCCATTAGAATCAAAGGAAATAATACAATTATTGTCAAGGGCCAGTTTACGAATATAGATCAAATTCTTTTTGATAGATGAGACATGTAATGTGTGATGGGGATGAAGAGGAGTTTGAGAAGTAGGGAAGAGGGTGAAACTACCAGTATGAGTGATTGGAAGACTAATCCATTCCCATTACCAACTGTAACTTGATCAGATACAGTATATGGAGTTTGAATAGATAGAAAGGACAGGTAAGATGCAATGTGATCAGTTGCACCACTGTCAATTTACCAATTGGAATCACTAGAGAAAAGCTATTTGATACAAGACAAGCTAATTGTTGATCCTAATCTTGTTTTGATGATGCCAATATACATTAAATGATAAAATATATGTTTAATATTTATTATCAATTTAATTGGAAATCGTAAATTCAATATTTAAGTCATTTTCGTACTGACGGTCGATCGTGGGAATGTGACGGTCGATCCATGGATCGACCGTGTTAAATGCATTATACTTGGAAATATGCATTATTGGCTCACAGTCGATCGGTGCATCGATCGTGGGAAACGTTTTTCTTCACAGAGCCTGACGGACGATGCGACAGTCGATGCGGCGGTCGACCGTGGCGCATTAATGAAAAAAAGTGAAGAAGCGACGGTCGATCGGTGCATCGACCGTGGGAAGCGTTTTTCTTGACAGAGCCTGACGGACGATGCGACGGTCGATGCGGCGGTCGACCGTGGCGCATTTATGACGACAAGTCAAGGAGTGACGGTCGATTCGAGCATCGACCCTGGGAAGCGATTCTCTTAACAGAGGCTGACGGTCGATGTTACGGTCGACCGTGAGAGTGACGGACGATGCGTGGATCGACCCTCGAGCAAAAAGGCTGAGTTTTTATACATGACGGACGATGCATGGATCGACCGCCAGCAACGCGCAGAGTAAAAAACTAGCCGTTGGAGAATTGCAGAGAGCCGTTGGAGCTCATTGTTGAGCTGGTTGAAGACCACATATAAGAAGTTCCTTGATGTAAACTTGCCACAACTTTTATCATTATTATTGAGATCATATGAGCAAGTGTTAGAGAAGCTTTTTACTTATTCTCTTTTGTTCTACAACCTTTGTAAACCTTCTTCAAGTGTGAAGAGGTATCTTGAGAGATAGTCAACAGCAAGTGGCTGTGAGTGTAAGGTCACCAAGCACCAGGAAGCTTGGAGGAAAAGCTTGTAAGGGATTTGCAAGTAGTGGAACCTCAAGGGGAGCCTTCGGAGAAGTGGACATAGACCAAGAGTTGGGTCGAACCACTATAAAATCGGTGCCATCTCTCTAACCTTCATAATATTATTCTTGCATACTATTTTGTTTTAGTTTCATTCCATCTACAAGCTTTTAAGGTATTAGTTCTCTCCTACCTGGTTTTTCCATTGATCTAGATTTTCGAAAAAGAGTCCAATTCACCCCCCTCTTGGACCTTCAATTGGTATCAGAGCTAAGTCTCTATTTTAGTAGTGTAACAACCCTTAGAGGATCCTATCTAGAGATGGAAAACATAGAGGGACAAGTTACCAATAGGCCACCCTACTTCAATGGTTCAAACTACAATTACTGGAAAACAAAAATGAAAATTTTTGTTCAGTTAATGGACTATGAGGCCTGGTTAGTAATAGAGGATGGACCTTATTTCCCTACTAAAATTGTTAATGGGAAAGAAGTCCCAAAGACAAAGAGTAACTACACCCCGATTGACCTCAAGAACCTTCAAACTAATGCCAAGGCCAAAAGCTTTCTATTTTGTGCCCTTAGCCCTAGTGAATTCAATAGGGTCTCTACATGCAATTCAGCAAAAGAGATATGGGACAAACTTGAGGTTACTTACGAGGGAACAAGTCGTGTTAAAGAGTCAAAAATCAGTATGCTTGTACATGAGTATTAACTCTTTTGCATGAATAATGATGAAACCATTAATGAGATGTTTACACATTTTACCAACATATTCAATATGCTTGAATCACTTGGAAGAATTTATGCTAACGATGAGGTTGTGAGAAAGATTCTTAGGTGTCTACCTAAGTCTTGGGATCCTAAAGTGACAGCGATTGAAGAAGCTAAGGATCTATCAAAATTGTCACTAGATGAGCTCATGGGTTCCCTCATGACCTATGAGATGAACTTGAAGAGAAGCAACGAAGAGGGAGATAAAAAGAAGAAGACGGTTGCATTCAAGTCATCTAGCAAAGACTCATCCTATTCAAGTGATGGAGATGACGATGAGGAGTTGGCGATGATATCAAGAAGAATACAAAAGATCTTCAAGCGCCAACGAGAAAAGAAATTCTTCAAGAAGAAATTCCCCAAAGGTGAAAAATACAATTCTACTTCTTCAAACTCAAATGAAATCATATGTTATGAGAGTAGGAAGCCCGGACACATCAAGTTTGATTGTCCTCAACTCAAGAAGCCCTCCAAGAAGGAGTTCAAGAAAAAGAAAACAATGATGGCTACTTGGGGAGAAAGTGATGTGAAGACTTCATCCGATGAAGAAGAACAAGAGGTAGCCAACATATGCTTAATGGCACATGTAGATGAGGAAGAAGAAGAAAATGAGGTAGAGGATGAGCTTGCATTTGAAGAACTTTTTGATGCTTATCATGCTTTAGCTAATGATTTCAAAGTCCTTAAAAAAAATACTATACTACTTGTAAGGACTTGAAGAAAATAGAAGAAGAAAACGTAGATGTCATGCATAGGATTGGAACTTTAGAAAAAGAAAACAAATGTATGCTAGATAACAAGTCTTGTGACACAAATGACACACTTGAGGATGAACTCAATGACACTCAATATGAGCTCACCATATTGAAGAACACAAACTATGATATGCAAAGGGAACTTATATTCTTGAGGAAATCCAAGAGAGATCTCACTCTTGAGGTAAATGACTTAAAAATCACTATAGCAAAATTCATGAAGAGTAGAGACAAGTTAGATGAGATCCTTGATAGCCAAAGGAACTCCTTAAACAAGGAAGGAATTGGCTACAATCCTAAGAAGGTGAACAACCAAAAGAAGACTAACTTTGTTAAAACTTCTTCTCATCCTCCTAAGGTAGCACAAGCATCTATATGTCACTATTGTTGCAAAGTAGGTCACATTGCACCTAGTTGCTATCTAATGAAGTATGCTAATGCTAAGAAAATATGGGCACCTAGACATTCATCTTCTTCTCTTATGCGTAGTACTAATGCAAATGGACCCAAAAAGATTTGGATACCAAAAATCAAGGTTTGATCTCCTATTTGTAGGAATGCATGAGATCCAAGATCAAGACCAACACAAAGGCTAAGAGATGGTACCTTGATAGTGGGTGCTCAAGATACATGACGGGAGAAAGGAGCATGTTCTCAACCTTCCAATCCAAAGATGGAGGAATGGTGACCTTTGGAGACAATGCAAAAGGAAAAATAATTGGCATTGGCAATATTGGTAAAACCTCTTTCACTATTATTGAAAATGTTCTTTTGGTAGAAGGCTTGAAACATAATTTGCTTAGCATTAGTCAATTATGTGATAAAGGTAACAAAGTCATTTTTGAAAATTCAAAATGCTATGTTAAGAATGCTATTAATGATAAAATCATACTAGTTGGTCATAGTGATGGTAATGTGTATACATTTTATCTTAATGATCTTATTTGCCATGATGATTTATGTCTTAGTGCTTTAAATGATAATTCTTGGTTATGGCATAGGAGACTTGGACATGCTCACATGGATTTAATTTCCAAACTCTCTCGAAAAGACCTTGTTTTTGGACTTCCCAAGATCAAATTCGAGAAAAATAAGATTTGTGATGCATGTCAAAGAGGAAAACAAGTAAAATCCTCCTTCAAGTCTAAAGATATAATTTCCACCACAAGAGCACTAGAACTCATTCATATGGACCTTTTTGGGCCTACTAAACCAACTAGCTTAGGTGGTAGCTCATATGGGTTTGTTTTAGTAGATGGCTACACTAGATACACTTGGGTGATTTTTCTTGCACACAAATATCAAGTCTTTGAGGAATTCACCAAACTTTTATAGAAGAGTCCAAAATGAGAAAGGTATTCTCATTACATGCATTAGAAGTGACCATGGAGGAGAATTCAAGAATTCCCATATAGAAAAGTTTTGCAATGACAACGGGATTTCCTGTCACACCCCGACCCAGAAAACCCATCCAGGACGGGGCGTGAGGGTTCCTATCACTATTCATCTTCAATTGGCGCAGTATAAAGCGGAAAAGACGGATAATTTAAACAATTGTATTCCAGAGGCGAAACAGATTCAATTATAATATATCATCAAGTTGTACAGTTACAAAATTCCAATCTAATACTCCCAAGGTAAAGATATAATACATAATTCCAAAATCCTCAAAATGTTACAACATAAACATATATATCAAAATGTACAACAGATAATCCTCCAGCAACCTCAAGCGCCTCTGGATGTACTCGCGCAGCCAAAGGCCGATCCTGCCGGCTCCACAGACGAAGAGCTGCCGCCTGCACCTGCAAACGCAGCCCGGGTAGGAGTGAGCGATAAGCTCAGTAGGGTTCTACTCTACGGCACACTGAAGGGAGGAAAACAACAACAGTGTTGTCTCCCAGCTCAAGTCTAACGGATGCCACGGGGTCCCACAACCCCTGTCGACTCCCCACGGGATCCTACTCTTCTCAACCGACCACGCTGGGAACATCAACCAACACGCTGGGAGGAAAAGGACCAGAACCAGTAGGATCACCATTACCGAGCAGGACGCCACTGCCTGGGGACCATGTCAGGGACGTCGACACCCATCCTTAGCACTTGACCTTGGAAGACAACACGACTTCTAAACCTCAAACACTGATTCAAGTCAACTATCGCAATCCTCAATCACAAGAGATTCAAATGATACAAGATCACACCCTACTCTTGACTACCCAGCCACGGCCCTAAGGCTAGATCCGAGCTACCCGAGAGCCTCGGATCGGCGACCCAAACCATCGCCAGCCTAACCTCAAATGACTCTAATGCACACAATGCATGGGCCTAGGCAAACATCTATCCTAGATGTCTCTACATGTCACATCAGCGGTTATAAGTTCCACAGATATACAATAGCCCTCGGCACTCGCTGGCAAGAGGCTAAGGTTCCACAATTCCTTATTACTAGCACTCATAGCTAGTTAATGGCTAAGCAATCAATTAAGCATCTAACTACAATCACACATGTATTAAATGCAAACAAAGCCAAAGAGTTACCCAAAAAGAGAGTTACTCGAATCGATTCTCAAACCCGATGAAAATCCTTTGAAACTTCATGAAATCCACCTACATACTTCCCAACATGTTTAAATACTAATCACAATTCAAATCCATTCAAGAAAGACCAGAAAACCAAATCCAAGGGGTCACGGACGATGTCACGGTCGATCCGGCGATCGACCGTGAGACCCAAGCGAGGAAAACCAAGGGCGACGGTCGATCCACCCATCGACCCTGAGAAGCCCAAAACCAAACACCGCCTGACGGTCGATCCGACAGTCGACCGTCAGGAAAAAGGCAAAAAGAGAAGATTCCGCGGTCGATCCATGCATCGACCCTGGGAAGCTAAAATCCCGACAGAGCCCGACGGTCGATGTGTCGGTCGATCCGACGGTCGACCGCCAGGCCCAGAAAGAGTAAAATGATACTTGACGGTCGATGCACCGATCGACCGTCGAGCCCCGAAGGAGCGTATCAACGCTTGACGGTCGATGCACCGATCGACCGTCGAGCCTCTGGCACACTTCCTCAGAACAGTGCCGGAAATCCAATTTCTTGGATTTCAAGGATCAAATCAAGATGGAATAAGATGAGATTTTGCAAGCAAGTGTATTTAGCAAAGGGGAAGCTAATAGAGTGAAGAAATCCAGTTTTTGACGGTTAAATCTCCTATCTAGGTCCAAATGGACAAAAACCGACAAAACGGCAATAATACGGAAACCAACCGTTCAAATACTGAAATCGCAACGTTGGAATACAGGAAATGAGTTATACTACATGTGCAAGAAGCTACAAAGCATTCTAACATGTATTCCTACAACGAAAGCACATAAAACCTATCCTAGGAGAACCCGATCCAAGGATCGAGGTAGAAACACCTACTTGAGCAAGTAGGGTGGCTCCTCTACGCGTCCCGCTGGTCAAGACGTCAAGATCCGAGCTCCGAAGACCAAGTCTCCAAACCCTACCTCAGCCGAAGGAGAGAGAAGGGAAGAGAGAACGACAGGTGAAGGAGAGAAGGAAAGAGGAGAAAGGGACTTGGCATATATAGAAAATCCAGATCTATCTCAGTCGTCCGATTCGATCTTTCCCGATCGAGCTCTGATCCTCCGATCGGACGCACCCTAGGGGTTCTAATCAAACACATACATCAATCAAAGTCAGTGTGTGGAACGCGGGTGTGAAACCGACCACCAGAGGGCATATTTACCAAAATGCCCCCGGGGTCCAAATCGCCACACGATCGCCCGATTGTGCCCGACGCGGAACCAAACCAATAGGAAACCGGCTCTCGACCCACGCGGTCGAGCCAAGTCTGAGGGACGGGCCCTCACATTTCCCATAACTTCTCTTCACCTAGAACCCCTCAACAAAATGGTGTTGTCGAAATGAAAAATAGAACCCTACATGACATGGCTAGAACTTTATTATGAGAAAATAATCTTCCTAAGTATTTTTGGGCCGAAGCAATTAATACTTCTTGCCATGTGATAAATAGAGTAACTTTGAGACCCATTTTGAAGAAAAACCCCTTCTTAACTTTGGAAAGGAAGAATTCCAAATATTGGGTACTTTAGAGCTTTTGGTTGCAAATGTTTTATCTTGAACAATGGCAAGGATAGTCTTGGAAAATTTGATGCTAGATCCGATGAAGGAGTTTTTCTTGGATACTCAGGAAGAATCAATGCTTGTTACATTTGATGAGATGATTTTAATTCCTAGTAGAATTGATAATGGTAAAGATGAGGAAATCCCAAATGACAAATCAAAAGACTTATTGGATGAAACCCAAAATGATGTTGAAGAATTGAATGATAGATTTGAGGAATCCCTTGAGATTATACATAGTGATCAACATCATGATTTGCCAAAAGATTGGAAGTATGCATCTTCACACCCAAAGGAATTGATAATTGGTGAACCATCAAGAGGAATCCAAACTAGATTTTCGTTAAATGCATGTGCAAATCTAGCCTTCCTATCTCAAATTGAGCCTAAAAAGATTGAGGAAGCACTAGAGGATAATCATTGGATCTTAGCAATGCAAGAAGAGTTGAATCAATTTTAAAAAAATGAAGTTTGGAATTTGGTACCTAGACCTTATGATCATCCAGTTATTGGTACTAAATGGGTTTTTAGAAAAAAAAAGGATGAATCCGGAACAATTACAAGGAATAAAACTAGACTAGTTGCAAAAGGTTTCCATCAATAAGAAGGAATTGATTTTGATGAGAATTTTGCACCGGTAGCTAGACTTGAGGCAATAATACTACTTCTAACTTTTGCATCTTACAAAGATTTCAAATTATATCAAATGGATGTTAAGAGTGCCTTCTTGAATGGTTTACTAAAAGAAAAAGTTTATGTTGAACAACCCCCCAGTTTTGAAGACTATAAATTGAGAGATCATGTATTCAAACTCACTAAAGCCTTGTATGGATTAAAACAAGCTCCTAGAGCTTGGTATGAAAGGCTTAGCAAATTCTTGAATGATAATGATTTTTGTAGAGGAAAAATTGATACTACATTATTTACCAAATCAAAAGACAAAGATTTGCTCTTGGTTCAAATTTATGTTGATGATATTATTTTTGCTTCTACAAATGATAAACTTTGTGAAGAATTTGCCACATGTATGCAAATTGAGTTTGAGATGAGTTTAATGGGTGAACTCAATTATTTTCTTGGTTTACAAATCATGCAAACTCGAGGAGGGATATTTATAAATCAAGCCAAATACACTAGAGACATACTCAAGAAATATGATTTTTTAGAATCCAAAATTTATAGAACCCTCATGTGTACAACACTCAAATTAGACAAGAATGAAGATGGGAAACCCGTTGAACAAACACTTTATAGAGGGATGATTGGTTCTTTACTCTATTTGACCGGTAGAAGACCGGACATGTCGCGCCCCGACCCGCGAAAGCCCAACCGGGCCGGGCGACGCGAACCGGAACCTAACTAAATGCGGAAAATAATGGCGAGGGGTTCCCCCCAACTTACTGATTTCATTAAACAGTTCATAAACACCCCTGAATAATACAATAATTTCAAACCTCAAAAGATATAATATAATATTCAAAAACTTCAAAGGGGTTACAACAGTTTATACATCATACTCCCGTAGGAGACTAACTATAACAAAAGTGTAGAAAGGGATCACCGGTCCTCAAAGCCCGCCAGACGCCGCCGCGCCACCAAACACCTGCCCGGTAGGGGCTACTGAAGAAGAGCTGGCGCCTGCACCTTCAAACGCAGCCCGGGTTGGAGTGAGCATAAAGCTCAGTAGGGTTCTACACTATGTCACACAGAAGGAAGGGGAACGCAAGAGTGTCGCCCTCAAGTGAGACCTGGGTGTATACAGGGGCCCCATAACCCCACCGCGTGTCCCTGAGGCCCAGGGGCAGCACTCAGTAGCAGGAACAGCACTGGCGACACACAACTGCAGGAACCTGACACTGCATGCGGGAAAAAGCACCACTGAGTAGACCACACCTCTACCCCAGGGTCAGCACAGTGGGACACCGGCTACACCTCAGCATCCGACTCAAGGCCGACACGACCTCTATAATCTCCAAGCAACATGTGTACCAGTCATCTAAGCCTATCATCAAGTTTGACTGGACACCACAATTCGAACCTGGACCAAGCTACCCAACCCCGGTTCTAGGGCTAAATCCGAGCTTCCAGCCTCGGGATGGCGATCCACAAATCACCCACGCCCTAACCATGCAACTAATGCACAACAGAGAATGCATGCTATGAACATACACAAGTAAGAGGAAAAAGGCATGCAACAGTATGTCAAGGCAGCATACAAGTCCAACAGGATCGCTGCAGTGGTACTACCAACCGCTGCCAGCCGATCCGCAGCGGGTCCCGGCATTACGACGGTACCATGACCGTCAACCGCGGACTCCTGCAACGGGAAGTAACCCCAAAAACTTCGATAAACAGTAAAATATATTATTATAATCCGAGCTTATAATATTATACTCAAAACACCAAAAAGTTCTCTACAAGCAGCTAGTTGACCCCGTCGATCTGACATCCAAACGACGTCGGATTCAAGATCCAACTTAGATACCAGTAGATCTACATGCCGGGATCAATATATCCAAAATCCATGATCATCCAACGGTTGGATTAACAAAAAAACATTAATCAAAACAGCTAATCAAAATTCCATAAAACGCCATAAGTCAGCTTGGGATCGATCCGTAATATTTGGATCGATCCAAAGCTTCATACCAGCTTCAGATCAGCCTCGTCGCAGGCCACGAGAAAAATCACCACAATTCGTAGAGAAATTGGAAAATATGAAATAAACTGGAATGGAAAGCTAACGAAGAGATCTACAACTCTTATGTTTATCAAAAGCCAGGATCATACACGTACAAGCCGGAAAACTCGCCGCAAGCCGGCTGTTCTTCAAGAACAGCAGAAAACCGGAAAATCCGAGATTAATCATGCATAAAATCCTACTCAAATCTCAACCAAAGATCATGAAACTTATATCAGTAATTTTAATAGACAAGATGCATCCAACAACACAATTTCATCAAGATCTAATGGTTAGATTTAACGAAACCCATTAAATACTCTCGTAGGTAGAAAAACCGACCGAACTGCGCTAATCCTCGGCTGATTCCCCGCTAACCAGATGCTAACCAAGCACCAACCCACATCAGTGATCGTCCTCACGTCGCCACGATTCCAACGAGCCTTCAAGCTCCCAAAATGGTGGTCGGAGGAGGGAGAACGACGAAGAGCAAGGTGGCTGCCCCGGAAGGAAACAAAGCAAGCAGAGCTTGCGGGAAGAAGAAAGAAAGAAGGAAGAAGAAGAAAAGGAAGAAGAGAAGGAGAAAGAAGGGGAAGGTCGGGGAAGGTCGGGGAAGGTGGGGAAAAGGTGAGGAGAGGTCCTCTCTTCTCCTGACAATGGAGGACGACGGAAGCTCAACTGCTCTGCTGCAAGCCAAACTGCCCTGCGCAGTACCCGGATCAATACAAGGCCAAAATGGATCGATCCAAGATAGGCTGGATCGATCGAAAATGTTTGGATAAATCCAAACGGGTCAAAAACCCACCGACTCGCTCACGAGTCCGATCGATCGCTCAAGGGTCGTAAGCTGCCCAAAAGCAAGCTTAAGCGCGCCCGAGCTAGGATCTTCTGATCCCGGGTCCATCTAACCATTCTAATCAAGCACTAACACAAACAAGGTCAGTGTGTGCACACGTGGGTGTGAAATAAACCAACAAGGCGTAATTTACCAAGTTGCCCTTGCGGTCCACAACGAGCCACGGGCCCGACCCAGGCGGTCGACCCAGGAATAGAGGGACAAGTCCTCACTTCCTAATACCCTTAAAGGAAATCTCGTCTCGAGATTCGATAAAGGTAGGGCTCGGAAACAGAAAAACAGTTACCCTAGAAGACAGGACAAGAGGTGCCTCGAGATGAAAACAACTGTGGAAACTCCTGCTGCATGCGCGCCTCGCGCTCCCAGGTCATCTCCTCGGTGCCTCTGTGCCTCCACAGTACCTTGACCAAGGGAATTGTCTTGCCTCGCAAGACCTGATCCCTCCGGTCAAGTACTCGAACTGGCTGCTCGACGAACGTCGCGTCTGCCTCAAGCTCGATGTCATCCACCCTGATGACATGAGACGGATCTGGGTGATACTTCCTCAGCATCGACACATGGAACGTCGGATGCATAGCTGACATGTGATGAGAAAGATCCAGGCGGTAAGCTACCTCGCCGATCCTCTCTAGGATCTCAAACGGCCCGACAAACCTCGGCGCCAACTTACCACCTCTGCCAAACCTGACGGATCCTCTGTACGGCGATGCTCGCAGGAACACCCTGTCGTCAACTGCAAACTCTAACGGTCGTCGCCTCTGATCTGCATAACTCTTCTGCCGGCTCTGAGCCGTCAGAAGTCTCTGCCTGATCTGCACTAACCTCTCTGACGACCGCCTGATGAGGTCTGGACCGGTGAGTGAAGCCTCTCCAACCTCTGTCCAGCACACTGGGGAACGACATGGCCTACCGTACAACACCTCGAAAGATGCTACTCCAAGACTGGACTGGTAGCTGTTGTTGTAGGCGAACTCCACCAAGGGGACGTGCTCCTCCCAGCTGCGTTTGGCGTTGAGGGCACATGCTCTCAGCATGTCCTCTAAGTTCTGGATCGTCCGCTCTGACTGCCCGTCTGTCTGCGGATGGAACGCCGTACTGAAAGTCAGGAGTGTGCCAACTGCCTCCTGGAAGTCCCACCAGAACCTGCTGGTGAACCTGGGGTCACGGTCTGACACGATAGAAACTGGAACTCCGTGTAGTCTGACCACCTCTCTGACGAGTGAACTGCTATGTGCCACACATACTCATCTCATATGTACTGACCTGACCTCTGCATCTTTTCTCTGGATCTGATCTCTACATCTAATCTCTGTATCTGATCTCTGCATCTAATCTCTGTACCTGATCTCTGCACATAATCTCTGTATATGATCTCTGCACCTAATCTCTGTATCTGATCTCTACACCTAATCTCTGTATCTGATCTCTGCATCTAATCTCTATATATGATCTCTGCACCTAATCTCTGTATTTGATCTCTGCATCTAATCTCTGTATCTGATCTCTGCACCTAACCTCTGTATCTGGTGCCAACCAAGCTGACGATGAAATCCATGATTTATCTCCATGACTCCTGAATGAGCAGCAACAGGAGAGGAGTGAACCTCACGTAGGATGTCCTTGTGCAACTCTGGATCTGCTACTCCACCTCTGGGGTACTATCAACTGTCTGCTAAAGCCGTCAGGAAACTCTATAGGCTCGATGTCGTTGTCGCTCCATGCCGTCATGGTCCTGGTGCAGACTCTCGGGGTAGGGTTGCCTCGGCCTCCACCTCGTCTGGTCTCTGCTCTCTGCCAACTCTGGCTGATCCTCTGCACGGAGGAACCTTCAGGAACACCCTATCAGGAACTGAGAACTCAAAAGATCTTCGCCTCTGACCTGAGTAGCTCTCTCGTCTGCTCTGTGCTGATCTCCCTGAGGACTGTCTGACGACGTCTGGGATGGTGGATGGTGTCTCAACAACATCGGTTGAGCAATCGGATGAACGGCACGAACGGCCGTGCTACACCTAGAATGGCACTGCACCCGTCTGCACTGATGGCTGCTGGAAAAGGAAAACTCTATCAGTGGGACGTATTCCACCTAGCAGCCTCCTGCAATCTGGTGATGACGTTCGCCATGGTATGCTTTCGCTCCCACTCTGACACTGAAACGGGGTGTAATGGGTATGCCGAATCTGCAACACTGTTACCTAAGCACGACCTGTCATCTGCTGACGCTGTCCAGCCCTCTATCATGTGCTCGGTACCAACCACAACACGGATCTTCACGAGCTCCGGATATATACCCTGGGTCTATATCCCTCTGGCCGGGAGAGCTGGGATGCTGCAAACACTGAAGGGGAGGTCATCTGGAATCTGATCATTGAAAACTCATCCAACTGATTGTCTGCCTCTGATGAGCTGACAAATCCACCAAATCTGCTCTAGCCTCTTAAACCACTGTTGATGGCTAACACCCTTAAAGGCACTGACTCAGTGACTTTAAGGCAAAAGCTCCGGTCTCCTGGTCACTCTGGTCAACGGTCCCGCAGTCTTGGAGATGCCTCTACTGAATCTTGAACACTGTCTTCACCCTCTGTTGTCACACATCTTAGTCGAGCCCGGCTGAATCAAGTGATCTGCCTGCCGCTGAGACTGCCCGTCCGTCGAAACCTGCCTCTGAAGGCCAAGACCTCGCGTTGGGAGCCAAATACACCCTCGCCAGCTGCGATGCAAACGCCAAATATCGCTGGTGCTCCTCCTCAACGCGCCAGTAAATAGGATGCTGTCGATGACCGCTACTGCAACTGATCAGGGTATGGCCTGAAGATCCTCTACATCAGATCTGTGAAAGTTGCTGGTGCGTTCGTCAGACTAAACGACATCACCGTGAACTCGTACAGTCCGTACCTCGTACGGAAGGCTGTCTCTGGGATGTCGCAATCCCGAATCCTCAGCTGGTGTAGTCGATGCGAAGGTCAAACTCTGAAGGAGTTGACAAGTCTCTCAACTGCTAATCCATCATCATTACACTGCAGCGGTTGCATACTTTGTGCTGCAACACTGACTAGCTTCCTGACGCCCATGCATGTATGGAGGGAACCATCTACAATGAGAACCGGAACACACTCTAAGGTAACACACATGGGCGAACGAAATCCCGAGCTACCGACTCGGCCGACTGAGTCCTCGACTCTCCAAATGCTGCTGGCATCCACATGCAAACTCGCAACGCTCACAACCGCCTAAAGGAATCTCGACCTTGAACTCGGTGTCCCGCGAAGGCGACAACCAGAAAGCTCCTCAAGAAGGACAGCTGCATAAACAACAACAACAACAACAACACGAGGGGAAAGCTGCTCTCCAGAGCACCCACGAAAACAACAGGGAAGGAGTTCACTACAAGCCGGTGAACAAATCCCAGCTCTCGACAAGCGAAACAACGCCTGTGAGGGCCCGTCCCTCAGACTTGGCTCGACCGCGTGGGTAGAGAGCCGGTTTCCTGTTGGTTTGGTTCCGCGTCGGGCACGATCGGGCAATCGTGTGGCGGTTTGGACCCCGGGAGCATTTTGGTAAATATGCTCTCTGGTGGTCGGATTCACACCCGCGTTCCACACACTGACTTTGATTGATGTATGTGGTTGATTAGAACCCCTAGGGTGCGTCCGATCGGAGGATCGGAGCTCGATCGGGAAAGATTGAATCGGACGGTTGAGATAAATCTGGATTTTCTATATAATCCAAGTCCCTTTCTCCTCTTTCCTTCTCTCCTTCACTGTCGTTCTCTCTTCCCTTCTCTCTCCTTCGGCTGAGGTAGGGTGTGAGGGCCTGCCCCTCAGACATGACTCGACCACGTGGGTTGAGAGCCGGTTTCCTGTTGGTTTGGTTCCGCGTCGGGCACGATCGGGCGATCGTGTGGCGGTTTGGACCCCAGGGGCATTTTGGTAAATATGCCCCCTGGTGGTCGGTTTCACACCCGCGTTGCACCCACGGCCTTGGACTGATGTATGTGGTTGTTTAGAATGGTTAGGTGGACCCGAGATCGGAAGATCCCAGCTCGGGCGCGCTGAAGCTTGCTTCTGGGCAGCTTACGGCCCTTGAGCGATCGATCGGGCTCGTGAGCGAGTCGGTGGGCTTTTGACCCGTTGGTTAGGTCCGGCCCGTTAGTGGCCTGTTAGTGGGGGCAGTTGGAGCAGTTGGCTCCAACTCACCTTTTCCCCTCTTCTCCTTCTTCCTCCCGTTCCTTCTTCTTTTCTCCTCCTGCCAACGTTCCTTCTTCTCTCTTCTCCCCTTCTCCTCCGGCTGGGCTAGAGCTTGGAGGGCTGAGCATTGCAGAGCGGATCTTCACGGCACGACTGGCTGGACGCGTGGAGGAACCTCACTGCTTGCCCAGGTAGGTGTTCTACCTCGATCTCGCGATCCGGTTCTACTAGGTTAGGTTGTATGTGATTTTTTGCTGTGGAATACCTCGTAGAATGCTTGTAGCTCTTTGCATATGTGGTGTGCTTCTTTCCCTTGTATTCTTACACTGTGAATCTGGGTTTTTGTCATTCGTTTCCCGTATTGTCGAAGCTTGGTCGGTTTTTGTCCATTTTCCACCTAGATTGGAGATTTCGAGATTTAACTGTCGAAAATGGGATTTCTTTACATCATTGGATTACCCATAGTTAAATACACTTACCTACAAAGTTTCATTGTTTTCAAACATGTTTTGATCCTTGAAAACCTAGAAATAGGATTTCTGGCATGTTGCGTCGCGAGCTCGACGGTCGATCGGTGCATCGACCGTCAGGCTCGACGGTCGATCGATGTATCGACCACCAGGCTTTAATATGCTTACTCTGGGCCTGACGATCGACCGTCGCATCGTCCGTCAGGCTCTGTCAGGGTTTTGGCCTCCCACGGTCGATTGACCGTGGGACTTACCTCTTTTTCATCCCGCCTCACGGTCGACCGTCGGATCGACCGTCGCATCGTCCGTGAGGCTCTGTCTCATTTTGGGCTCTCTACGGTCGATGGGCCGATCGACCGTCGTCCATGTGGTTTTCTTTGCTTTGGCTCCACGATCGACCGTGACATCGACCATAGCCTCACGGTCGATGAACGGATCGACCGTCGTATCGACCGTGAGCGCCTGAACAGTGTTTTCTGGCTTTCTTTAATTGGCTTTCGTTCATGATAGATGCCCAATCATGTTGGGAAGTATACATGATGGTTTTCACGGGATTTTCGAGGGTTTTCTATTGAGATAGGGAATTGAATCGGGCGTTTGCCTTCCGATGGATTTATGGATGGTTTTCGAGTATGATCAATCTTTAATACATGTTGGATGGTAGGTCAATGCTTATTTGAATGCTTAGCCATTAGCTAGCTATGAGTGCTAGCTAATTGGAAATTGTGGAACCTTAGCCCTTGCCGGCGAGTGCCGAGGGCTATTGTATATCTGCTGGACTCTTATAACTAATGATATGGCATGTAGAGACATCTAGGATAGATGTTTGCCTAAGCTTATGCATTATATGCATTAGAAGCATTTGAGGTTAGGCGGGCGATGGTTTGGGTCGCCGATCCGAGGCTATCGGGTAGCTCGGATCTAGCCTTAGGGCCGTGGCTGGGTAGTCAGGAATATGGTGTGATCTTGTATCATTTGAATCTATGTGATTGAGGATTGCGATAGTTGGCTTGAATCAGTGTTGGAGGTTTAGAGGTCGTGTTGTCTTCCAAAGCCAAGTGCTAAGGATGGATGTTGATGCGTTCCCGACGTGTTTCCCCAAGGCTTGGTATTCCAGTTTGGGTAAGGGTGATCCTGCTTGTTACTGTTTCTTGGCCTCCTGGTAACTTGTTCAGGAGAGAGGTTTCATGACAGGAGCCCTTGGGACATCAACTGGGTTATGGGACCCGTGGCATCCGTTAGACTTAGGCTGGGAGACAACACTGTTGTTGTTTTCCTCCTTTCAGTGTGCCGTAGAGTAGAACCCTACTGAGCTTATCGCTCATTCCTACCCGGGCTGCGTTTGCAGGTGCAGGTGACAGTTCTTCGTCCATGGAGCCTGCGGGATCTGCCTTTGGCGGCGCGAGCACATCCAGGGGCGTCTGAGGTTTTGTTGGAGGATATGACTGTTGTACCTTTTTGATATATATATATATGCATGTTGTAAACCCTTGAGGATTTTGGAATCATGTATTATATCTGTCTCATGGGAGTTTCGTATCGAATATAAACTGTACAACTTGATGATGTATTACAATTGAATCTGTTTGCCTCTGGATTATAAATTGTTTAAATTTATCCGTTTTTCCGCATTTATATCGCGCCAATTGAAGATGAATAGTGATAGGAACCCTCACGCCTCGGCCTGGATGGGTTTTCTGGGTCGGGGCGTGACATAGGGTTTGGAGACTTGGTCTTCGGAGCTCGGATCTTGACGGCTTGACCAGCGGGACGCGTGGATGAGCCACCCTACTTGCTTAAGTAGGTGTTTCTACCTCGATCCTTGGATCGGGTTCTCCTAGGATAGGTTTTATGTGCTTTCGTTGTAGGAATACATGTTAGAATGCTTTGTAGCTCTTTGTACATGTAGTGTAACTCATTTCCTGTATTCTAACGTTGCGATTTCGGTATTTGAACGGTTGGTTTTCGTATTATTGCCGTTTTGTGGGTTTTTGTCCATTTGAACCTAGATAGGAGATTTAACTGTCAGAAACTGGATTTCTTCACTCCATTAGCTTCATCTTTGCTAAATACACTTGTTTGCAAAATCTCATCTAATTCCATCTTGATTTGATCCTTGAAATCCAAGAAATTGGATTTCCGGCACTGTTCTGAGGAACTGTGCCAGAGGCTCGACGGTCGATCGGTGCATCGACCGTCAAGCGTTGATACGCTCCTTCGGGGCTCGACGGTCGATCGGTGCATCGACCGTCAAGTATTGACTCACTCTTTCTGGGCCTGACGGTCGACCGTCGGATCGACCGTCGCATCGACCGTCGGGCTCTGTCAGGATTTTAGCTTCCCAGGGTCGATGCATGGATCGACCACGGGATCTGCTCTTTTTGCCATTTACCTGACGGTCGACCGTCGGATCGACCGTCGCATCCACCGTCAAGCGCTGTTTGGTTTTAGGCTTCTCAGGGTCGATGGGTGGATCGACCGTCGCCCTTGGTTTACTTCGCTTTGGTCTCACGGTCGATCCCCAGATCGACCGTGACATCGTCCGTGACCCCTTGGACTTGGTTTTTCGGCTTTTCTTGGATGAATTTGATTGGTGACTAACATCTAAACGTGTTGGGAAGTACGTATGTGGATTTTATGGGGTTTTCAATGGATTTCCATCGGGGTTTGGAATCGATTAGAGTAAGTTCCCTCTTTGGGCGAATCTTTGGTTTCATTTGCCTTTAATACATGTTTGGATGTAGTTATTTGCTTAATGGTGTGCTTAGCCATTAGCTAGCTATGAGTGCTAGCTAATGAGGAATTGTGAAACCTTAGCCTCTTGCCGGCGAGTGCCGAGGGCTATTGTACATCTGTTGGACTCTTAACTGGTGATGTGGCATATAGAGACATCTAGGGTAGATGTTTGCCTAGGCTCATGCATTGTGTGCATTAGAGGCATTTGAGGTTAGGCGGGCGATGGTTTGGGTCGCCGATCCGAGGCTCTCGCGTGGCTCGGATCTAGCCTTAGGACCGTGGATGGGTAGTCAGGAGTAGGGTGTGATTGTATGATCAAGTCACTTGTGATTGAGGATTGCGATAGTTGACTTGAATCAGTGTTTGAGGTTCAGAGGTCGTGTTGTCTTCCAAAGCCAAGTGCTAAGGATGGATGTTGATGCGCCCCTGACGTGTTTCCCCAAGGCTTGGTATTCCAGCTTGGGTAAGGGTGATCCTGCATGTTACTGTTCGTTGGCCTCCTGGTAACATGTTCAGGAGAGAGGTTTCATGACAGGAGCCCTTGGGACGTCAACTGGGTTATGGGACCCGTGGCATCCGTTAGACTTAGGCTGGGAGACAACATTGTTGTTGTTTTCCTCCTTTCAGTGTGTCGTAGAGTAGAACCCTACTGAGCTTATCGCTCACTCCTACCCGGGCTGCGTTTGCAGGTGCAGGCGGCAGTTCTTCTTCCGTGGAGCCGGCAGGATCGGCCTTTGGCGGCGCGAGTACATCCAGAGGCGCTTGAGGTGGCTGGAGGATTAACTGTTGTACTCTTTTGATATATATGTATATGTTGTAAACATTTTGAGGATGTTGGAATCATGTATTATATCTTTACCTTGGGAGTATTAGATTGGAATTTTGTAACTGTACAACTTGACGTTATATGAATTGAATCTGTTTCGCCTCTAGAATACAATTGTTTAAATTATCCGTCTTTTTTGCTTTGTACTGCGCCGATTGGAGATGAATAGTGATAGGAACCCTCACGCCCCAACCTGGATGGGTTTTCTGGGTCGGGGTGTGACAACTTGGTATCAGAGCAGGCTGTAGGTCCCAGGGATAGGATTAGGCTTGCGGTTGAGATTTTGAGCGCGGTTGGGGATAGTTCTAGTAGTAGAGCTTCCCTGTGTGCTTGATTGTGCTCATGTGTGTTATGCTTTTGTTTTATTGATTGCTGCTGTGTTTTGTTTTCTTACGGGTGGACACTTGTCGTCTCTGATAAACGTGCAGATGCCAGGGAGCCGGGCTAGCTGTCCAGTGTTGGGTCAGGGTACCGCGCGCGACCAGCGCACTACCCGACGGGCCTTAGGGGCCAACACAGCCGCGCCCCGTGTACCTGCACGAGAGCCAGAGCCGAGGATTGAGGTCGTGGTGGAGGAGGATGCTTCGTTCATCGCCGAGGAGGTCTCTCCTCCACCCGACCAGCGTGCTGTTGCGACAGCGGTGGTCGACTTCCAGAGGCTGAAGCCTCCTAGGTTCAGCGGTACTGGAGGCGACCCAGCGGTGGCGGACGACTTGCTGGAGGGAGTCAGTCGCGTCCTGGACACTCTGTTCGTCCAGGATGATCGAGTTCGGGTCAGACTTGCCGCGTTCCAACTCGACGGGGACGCTTTGGACTGGTGGAGCTCTTTCCAGGCCGCCAGGGACGGGAGTGACCCATCGTGGGCCGTGTTTCGTTCTTCGTTTCTCGGCGCGTACTTTCCCCGCAGTACGCGCTCGGCCCTTGTCCGTGAGTACCAGACCCTTTCTCAGGGTACTCAATCGGTAGTGCAGTACGCTGCTAGGTTCACCAGGCTTTCCAGATTTGCTGGGGCAGTGTCGGCGGACTCTCTTGCCAGAGCTGAGCAGTTCCAGTGGGGCTTTAGGCCCGAGCTCAGGCGGCTGATCGCGGCTCAGCGCGCTAGCACGTACGCAGAGGTGCTGGACTGTGCCTTGGCAGTTGAGGCTCAGTTGCAGCAGCCGGGGCCCAGGGCAGTCTAGCCTGCGTTGTCTGCTAGCACCAGTGGCGGAGGACAGCCACGGAGAGCAGCTCAGGGCAGGGGAGGGTCGTGGAGGCAGCAGAGGTACCCACGATGCCAGCAGCCGTACCAGCGTTACCCACCCCAGCACCAGCAGCAGCCCAGGCAGGGAGGCCAGGCACTTCTTCCGGCTGGGCCTCAGGGGCAGACGTCCGGAGGAGGCCAGAGCCAGCAGCTAGCGCTTGGTCCTCTTGTGTGCTTCGAGTGCCAGCAGACGGAGCACTTTCGCCGAGACTGTCTGACGTTGAGGGCACAGTTCGCTCTTGGCGGAGCAGGCGGAGGTTGGCGGACACCAGGAGCCGGGAGAGGCAGAGGTCGCGGCGGAGCTCGAGGCGGACCCAGAGGGGGAGTGTACGCACTTCCAGACAGCGAGTACCCAGACTTTGTTCAGCCACCTTTTCAGCCCTACCAGTACCCGCCACCCCAGCAGACTCTAGCACTTCCACCAGCTCCAGTTGACCCTCCTGTTCTCAGAGGTACCTTCCAGCTTTTCAGTTCATTTGTAGATGTTCTGATAGATTCTGGGGCGTCTCATTCCTTTGTAGCTAGCGACTGTGTGGCATCGCTAGGGATAGAGACTGAGCCACTTGGAGTCACACTACACTTAGACACACCCGTCGGCTGACTTCATACCGAGCCGTCATCGACTGTGGCCGTCGTTGGGTGACTGCTTGGACACCTGACGGCGCTCGTTTCGTTCTGTTGGGGGATCGCCAGTCGGCCGATTCCCTCTTGTGTGCTTGTCTTCCCAGGCGCGAGAGCCAGCTGTCAGCTTTACTGGCGCGCCTTTCCTTGTTCGCTGCAGAGGGCAGTCGAGAGGGCAGTTTGCCTACAATAGTTTGTGAGTTTGCTGACGTCTTCCCAGACGAGCTACCGGGCCTTCCTCCTTCCAGAGCTGTAGACTTCCAGATAGATCTTGCACCGGGTACCGGGCCGATCTCTCTGCCAGCTTTTAGGTTGGCACCAGCAGAGCAGAGGGAGCTGAGGGTCCAGCTGGACGGGTTGATCAGCAGAGGTTTTAATCTATGCCAGCACGTCACCTTGGGCAGCTCCTGTATTGTTCGCAAAGAAGAAGGACGGTACGCTTCGTCTTTGCATTGATTACAGGAAACTAAACTAGGCAGTTCTTCTTCCGTGAACCCTACTGAGATTATCTGTTGTACCTTTTTGATATATGTATATGTTGTAAACATTTGAGGACTTTTGGGTTTTTGCATAAATCTGTCTCATGGAAGACCTTGCATCGGATACTTGTTCTTCACCGTCACCCTGTTCAGCTTCCTGTAATCAATGCAAAGACGAAGCGTACCGTCCTTCTTCTTTGCGAACAATACAGGAGCTGCCCATGATGACGTGCTGGGACAGATGAAACCTCTGCCGATCAACCCGTCCAGCTGGACCCTCAGCTCCCTCAGCTCTGTTGGTGCCATCTTGAAAGCTGGCCGAGAGATCAGCCCGGTACCCGGTACAAGATCTATCTGGAAGTCTACTGCTCTGGAAGGAGGAAGGCCCGGTAGCTCGTCTTGAAAGACGTAAGCAAACTGACAAACTATTGCAGGCAAACTGCTCTCTCGACTGCCCTCTGCAGCGAACAAGGAAAGGCGCGCCATTAAAGCTGACAGCTGGCTCTCGCGCCTGTGAAGACAAGCACACAAGAGGGAATCGGCCGACTGGCGATCCCCCAACAGAATGAAACGAGCGCCGTCAGGTGTCCAAGCAGTCACCCTACGACGGCCACAGTCGATGACGCCTCGGTATGAAGTCAACCAATCCGTACCGAGAATCACGTCGAACCCGACCATGTCTAGCACCCGAAGGTCTAGAAAGACACGGAGGCCCCCAACCTCCAACTCGTAAGAACGACAGATCAGCTCAACACGAGCCCCTCCGCCGACGGGTGTGTCTAAGTGTAGTGTGACTCCAAGTGGCTCAGTCTCTATCCCTAGCGATGCCACACAGTCGCTAGCTACAAAGGAATGAGACGCCCCAGAATCTATCAGAACATCTACAAATGAACTGAAAAGCTGGAAGGTACCTCTGAGAACAGGAGGGTCAACTGGAGCTGGTGGAAGTGCTAGAGCCTGCTGGGGTGGCGGGTACTGGTAGGGCTGAAAAGGTGGCTGAACAAGGTCTGGGTACTCGCAGTCTGTAAGTGCGTACACTCCCCCTCTGGGTCCGCCTCGACCTCCGCCGCGACCTCTGCCTCTCCCGGCTCCTGGTGTCCGCCAACCTCCGCCTGCTCCGCCACGAGCGAACTGTGCCCTCAACGTCGGACAGTCTCGGCGAAAGTGCCCGGTCTGCTGGCACGCGAAGCACACAGGAGGTTCAAGCGCTAGCTGCTGGCTCTGGCTTCCTCCGGACGTCTGCCCCTGAGGGCCAGCCGGAAGAAGCGGCTGGACTCCCTGCCTGGGCTGCTGTTGGTATTGGGGTGGGTAACGCTGGTATGGCTGCTGGCGTCGTTGGTACCTCTGCCATGGCCTCCACGAACCTCCTCTACCCTGAGCTGCTCTCTGTGGCTGTCCTCCGCCACTGGTGCTCGCAGACGACGCAGGCTGGACTGCCCTGGGCCCCGGCTCCTGCAACTGAGCCTCAACTGCCAAGGCACAGTCCAGCACCTCTGCGTACGTGCTAGCGCGCTGAGCCATGATCAGCCGCCTGAGCTCGAGCCTAAGCCCCCACTGGAACTGCTCAGCTCTGGCAAGAGGGTCCGCCGACACCGCTAAGGCAAATCTGGCAAGTCTGGTGAACCTAGCAGCGTACTGCACTACCGACTGAGTACCCTGAGAAAGGGTCTGGTACTCACGGACAAGGGCTGAGTGCGCACTGCGGGGAAAGTACGCGCCAAGAAACGAAGAACAAAACACGGCCCACGATGGGTCACTCCCGTCCCTGGCGGCCTGGAAAGAGAGCCACCAGTCCAAAACGTCCCCATCGAGCTGGAACGCGGCAAGTCTGACCCGAACTCGGTCATCCTGGACGAACAGAGTGTCAAGGACGCGACTGACTCCCTCCAGCCAGTCGTCCACCACCGCTGGGTCGCCTCCAGCACCGCTGAACCTAGGAGGGTTCAGCCTCTGGAAGTCGACCACCGCTGTCGCAACAGCACGCTGGTCGAGTGGAGGAGAGACCTCCTCGGCGATGAACGAAGCATCCTCCTCCACCACGACCTCAATCCTCGGCCCTGGCTCTCGTACAGGTGCACGGGCACGGCTGCGTTGGCCCCTAAGGTCCGTCGGGCAGCGTGCTGGTCACGCGCGATACACTGACCCAACACTGGACAGCTAGCCCGGCTCCCTGGCATCTGCACGTTCACCAGAGACGACAAGTGTTCACCCGTAAGAAAACAAAACATAACAGCAATCATTAAAGCAAAAGCATAACACACATAAGCACGATCAAGCACACAGGGATGCTCTACTCCTAGAACTATCCCCAACCGCGCTCAAATCTTAACCGCAAGCCTAGTCCTATCCCTGGGACCTACAGCCTGCTCTGATACCAAGTTGTCACACCCCGACCCAGAAAACCCATCCAGGACGGGGGGTGAGGGTTCCTATCACTATTCATCTTCAATCGGCGCGATACAAAGCGGAAAAGACGGATAATTTAAACAATTGTATTTCAGAGGCGAACAGATATTCAATTTATATAACATCAAGTTGTACTATTCAATAATTGATACAAGGTCTTCCATGAGACAGATTTATGCAAAAACCCAAAAGTCCTCAAATGTTTACAACATATACATACATAAAAAAGGTACAACAGATAATCCTCCAGCAACCTCAAGCGCCTCTGGATGTACTCGAGCCGCCAAAGGCCGATCCTGTCGGCTCCACGGAAGAAGAACTACCGCCTGCACCTGCAAACACAGCCCGGGTAGGAGTGAGCGATAAGCTCAGTAGGGTTCTACTCTACGACACACAGAAGGGAGGAAAACAACAACAGTGTTGTCCCCCAGCTCAAGTCTAACGGATGCCATGGGGTCCTACAACCCCTGTCGACTCTCCAAGGGATCCTACTATTCTCAACCAACCACGCTGGGAACATCAACCAACACGCTGGGAGGAAAAGGGACCATAACCAGTAGGATCACCATTACCCAGCAGGAAACTCCTGCCTAGGGACCATGTCAGGGACATCGACACCCATCCTAAGCACTTGGCCTTGGAAGACAACACGACCTCTAAACCTCAAACACTGATCAGAGTCAACTATCGCAAATCCTCAACACATGGATTCAGAAGATACAAGATCACACCCTACTCCTGACTACCCAGCCACGGCCCTAAGGCTAGATCCGAGCTACCCGAGAGCCTCAGATCGGCGACCCAAACCATCGCCCGCCTAACCTCAAATGCCTCTAATGCACACAATGCATGAGCCTAGGCAAATATCTATCATAGATGTCTCTACATGTCACATCATCAGTTATAAGTTCCACAGATATACAATAGCCCTCAGCACTCGCCAGCAAGAGGCTAAGGTTCCACAATTCCTCATTAGCTAGCACTCATAGTTAGCTAATGGCTAAGCACACCATTAAGCAATTAACTACATCCAAACATGTATTAAATGAAATTGAAACCATAGGTTTCCCAAAAAGGAAAGAATACTCGAATCGATCCTCAAACCCAGTGGAAATCCTTTGAAAACTTCATAAAATCCACCTACATACTTCCCAACATACTTAGATACTAATCACAAATCAAATCCATCCAAGAAAGACCAGAAAACCAAGTTCAAGGGGTCACGGACGATGTCACGGCCGATCCGGAGATCGACCGTGAGACCACGGACGATGTCACGGTCGATCCGGAGATCGACCGTGAGACCACAGACGATGTCACGGTCGATCCGGCGATCGACCGTGAGACCAAAGCGAAGAAAACCAAGGGCGACGATCGATCCACTCACCGACCCTGAGAAGCCCAAAACCAAACAGCGCCTGACGGTCGATGCGACGGTCGACCGTCAGGTAAATGGCGAAAGGGAGAAGGTCCTGCGGTCGATCCATGCATCGACCATGGGAGGCTAAAATTCCGACAGAGCCCGACGATCGATGCCACGGTCGATCCGACGGTCGACCGCCAGGCCCAGAAAACACAAATCCATACTTGACGGTCGATGCACCAATCGACCGTCGAGCCTTAGGCACAGTTCATCAGAACAGTGCCGAAAATCCATTTTCTTGGATTTCAAGGATCAAATCATGTTGGAAAACAATGAGATTTTGCAAGCAAGTGTATTTCTCGATGGGAAATCCAATAGTATACAGAAATCAAATTTTTGACGGCTAAATCTCCTATCTAGGTCCAATTGGACGAAAACCGACAAAACGGCGATAATACGGAAACCAACCGTTAAAATACCGAATTCGCGACGTAGGAATACCGGAATGGAACTACACTACATGTGCAAAGAGCTACAAAGCATTTTAACATGTATTCCTACAGCTAAAGCATATAAAACCTATCATAGGAGAACCCGATCCTAAGATCGAGGTAGAAACTCCTACTTGAGCAAGTAGGGCAACTCCTCCACGCGTCCAACCAGTCAAGCCGTCAAGATCCGCGCTCCGAAGTCCAAGTCTCCAAACCCTAGCTCAGCCGAAGGAGAGAGAAGGAGAGAAAACGACAGGAGAAGAGAAGAAAAGAGAGAGAAAGGGACAGGGCTTATATAGAAAATCCGGATCTATCTCAGCCGTCCGATTCGATCTTTCCCGATCGAGCTCCGATCCTCCGATCGGACGCACCCTAGGGATTCTAATCAAACACATACATCAATCCAAGGCAGTGTGTGAAACGTGGGTGTGAAACCGACCACCAGAGGGCATATTTACCAAAATACCCCTGGGTCAAAACCGCCACACGATCGTCCGATCGTGCCCGACGCGGAACCAAACCAACAGGAAACCGGCTCTCGACCCACGCGGTCGAGCCAGGTCAGAGGGACGGGCCCTCACAAGGTACCTACCCAAACTGAGGCACTAGTCCACCGCTCTGGCCCACACCGTGCGTCACGCCTGACTGCTCTGCGGTAAGCGCCCAGCGCCCCTCGCAACTAGCACCGTCGGTGAAAAGACCCACAACAGCCAGCACTCGAGCACCCGGTGGACTACCTCTCAGTATGACGGTCCAGGCTACCTCTCAAAGGACCGGTACGACGCTGCTGCTGCCACGGCTGTCGCTGATGCTGAAACCTCTGCCTCTGCCAACGGCTACCCTGCCGTTCCCCAGAAGCAGGAACGACAACCCCGAAACTCACCACGACCACCGGCCAACTGCCCGGTGTCAACCCTCAAGTCATCTGTCTCAGTATCCGGAGTACAGTCCAGGGCGTCCCCCGTTGTCGCTCTAGCATACCGAGCCAGGTGATCCAACCAACCCGCGTGCTACCACGCGGTGCGAGTACCAAGAACAGAGGAAGATACTCCCAACTACACCACCCTCCAAGGGTAGGTGCCAAAGAACAGTACGCGAACTGTTCTCAACACACAACCAACAGTGTCCCTAGTGGCCCTGACAAGCGCCTCTAAGAATCGCTTCCTGGGAAGGCAAGAAAACAACAGCTTCCCAAGCAAGCGATACTCCAGGATGTCCAAAACATCCGGGATCCGGGACACCTCCTTCAATCAGTCCTCTACTGTCGAAGGATCTCCAACATCGTCCCTGGGCCACTACGGGCCCACCTCTCAGGATTCCAAGAGTATAAAGGCGACACGTCCTATTCCCTACTCGCTCATCTCCAGCACGGGGGGAGACACTGTCAGGCGAGGGAACGGACGACACCGGTGCGCATGCACATCTCCCCCTAAGACGTCATGACGCAATCGGGAAGCAACAAAACACAGCAGCAAACAAATAGATAAGCATGTCACACGCAATCGCAAACAGACATGCAAGGATGTTCTAGACCTAGAACTATCCCATTCCACACTCAATCTCAACCGTATCCTGATCCTAACCCTGGGATCTACAACCTATGCTCTGATACCAAACTGTCGCGCCCTGACCAGCGAAAGCCCAACCGGGCCGGGCAACGCGAACCAGAACCTAACTAAATGCGGAAAATAATGGCGAGGGGTTCCCCCCAACTTACTGATTTCATTAAACAGTTCATAAACACTCCTGAATAATACAATAATTTCAAACCTCAAAAGATATAATATAATATTCAAAAACTTCAAAGGGGTTACAACAGTTTATACATCATACTCCCGTAGGAGACTAACTATAACAAAAGTGTAGAAAGGGATCACCGGTCCTCAAACCCAGCCAGACACCGCCGCGCCACCAAACACCTGCCCGGTAGGGGCTACTGAACAAGAGCTGGCGCCTGCACCTGCAAACGCAGCCCGGGTAGGAGGGAGCATAAAGCTCAGTAGGGTTCTACACTACGTCACACAGAAGGAAGGGGAACGCAAGAGTGTCGCCCTCAAGTGAGACCTGGGTGTATACAGGGGCCCCATAACCCCACCGCGTGTCCCTGAATCCCAGGGGCAGCACTCAGTAGTAGGAACAACACTGGCGACACACAACTGCAGGAACCCGACACTGCATGCGGGAAAAAGCACCACTGAGTAGACCACACCTCTACCCCAGGGTCAGCATAGTGGGACACCGGCTACACCTCAGCATCTGACTCAAGGCCGACACGACCTCTATAATCACCAAGCAACATGTGTACCAGTCATCTAAGCCTATCATCAAGTTTGACTGGACACCACAATTCGAACCTGGACCAAGCTACCCAACCCCAGTCCTAGGGCTAAATCCGAGCTTCCAGCCTCGAGACGGCGATCCACAAATCACCCACGCCCTAACCATGCAACTAATGCACAACAGAGAATGCATGTTATGAACATACACAAGCAAGAGGAAAAAGACATGCAACAGTATGTCAAGGTAGCATACAAGTCCAACAAGATCGCTGCAGCGGTACTACCAACCGCTGCCAGCCGATCCGCAGCGGGTCCCGGCATTACGACGGTACCATGACCGTCAACCGTGGACTCCTGCAACGGGAAGCAACCCCGAAAACTTCGATGAACAGTAAAATATATAATTATAATCCGAGCTTATAATATTATACTCAAAACACCAAAAAGTTCTTTACAAGCAGCTAGTTGACCCCGTCGATCCGACGTCCAACCGATGTCGGATTCAAGATCCAACTTAAATACTAGTAGATCTACATGTCGGGATCAACATATCCAAAATCAATGATCATCCAACGGTTGGATTAACGGGAAAACATCAATCAAAAGAGCTAATCAAAACTCCATAAAACGCCATCAGTCAGCTTGGGATCGATCCGTAACATTTGGATCGATCCAAAGCTTCATACCAGCTTCAGATCAGGCTTGTCGCAGGCCACGAGAAAAATCACCACAATTCGTCAAAAAATTGAAAAAATATGAAATAAACTGGAATGGAAAGATAACGAAGAGATCTACAACTCTTATGTTTATCAAAAGCCAAGATCATACACGTACAAGTCGAAAAACTCGCCACAAGCCGGCTGTTCTTCAAGAACAGCAGAAAACCGGAAAATCCGAGATTAATCATGCATAAATCCTACTCAAATCTCAACCAAATATCATTAAACATATATCCAGTAATTCTAATAGACAAGATGCATCCAACAATACAATTTCATCAAGATCTAACGGCTAGATTTAACGAAACCCATTAAACACTCTCGTAGGTAGAAAAACCTACCGAACTGCGCTAATCCTCGGCTGATTCCCCGTTAACCAGATGCTGACCAAGCTCCAACCCACGTCAGTGATCGTCCTCACGTCGCCATGATTCCAACGAGCCTTCAAGCTCCCAAAATGGTGGTCGGAGGAGGGAGAACGATGAAGAGCATGGTGGCTGCCCCGGAAGGAAACAGAGCAAGCAGAGCTTGCGGGAAGAAGAAAGTAAGAAGGAAGAAGAAGAGATGGAAGAAGAGAAGGAGAAAGTAGGGGAAGGTCAGGGAAGGTCGGGGAAGGTGGGGAAAAGGGGAGGAGAGGTCCTCTCTTCTTCTGGCAATGGAGGACGACGGAAGCTCAACTGCTCTGCTGCAAGCTCAACTGCCCTGCACAGTACCCGGATCGATCCAAGGCCAAAATGGATTGATCCAAGATAGGCTGGATCGATCCAAAATGTTTGGATCGATCCGAACGGGTCAAAAACCCACCGACTCGCTCACGAGTCCGATCGATCGCTCAAGGGTCGTAAGCTGCCCAAAAGCAAGCTTCAGCGCGCCCGAGCTGGGATCTTCCGATCCCGGGTCCACCTAACCATTCTAATCAAGCCTTAACACAAACAAGGTCAGTGTGTGCACACGCGGGTGTGAAACAAACCAACAAGGCGCAATTTACCAAATTACCCTTGCGGTCCACAACGAGCCATGGGCCCGACCCAGGCGGTCGACCCAGGAATAGAGGGACAGGTCCTCACAGGACATCATGTTTAGTGTTTGCCTTTGTGCTAGATATCAATATTGTCCTAAGGAATCTCATTTGGTTGCGGTCAAGAGGATCTTTAGATATCTAATAGGAACCCAAAACTATGGTTTGTGATATCCTAGAAGATCATCTTTTGATCTAATTGGCTACTCCGATACGGATTTTGCCGGATATAGACTTGATAGAAAAAGCACAAGTGGTACATGTCACTTTCTTGGTCATGCACTTGTTTCTTGGTTCTCCAAGAAGCAAAATTCAGTTACTTTATCCACCGCCGAAGCGGAATACATTGCGGCGGATAGTTGTTGTGCACAATTACTTTGTATGAAAATGCAATTGGAAGATTACAATATACTTGTAGGCAAAATGCCCATTAGATGTGACAACACTAGTGCCATAAACTTATCTAAAAATCCCATCCTACATTCTAGAACAAAGCACATAGAAATTAGACACAATTTCCTTCGTGATCATACACAAAAAGGAGATATTGCACTTGAATTTGTTAGCACCGAACATCAAATTGTGGATATTCTAACCAAACCCTTGAGTGAAGACAGAATTCTCTATCTACTAAGAGAACTTGGGATGTCCAATGCATGTCCAAAATAAAGGAGCTAAAAAAAAAGGTATGGTCACCTCTTTATCTGTTTTTCATACCATATCCAACTTGAAAGCTAAATTTTGGTAAATTAAGTGAATATCATGATTGATGAGTGTTTTTTGTCTCATAATATTTAGTTACACGAGCATGCAAAGTTTTGTGATGTTTTGATTTAAAAAAGGATTTTAAATTGAATTTCAAAACTCACTTTCTGGAACTGATGGTCGATCCAGACTTCTTGACGATCGACCGTGGTTACATTCGCACTGGACGGTCGACCGCCAACTTCCTTAGATCGACAGTGGGATTTCATTTTTAGATCCATTGTGTGCCACGGTAGACCGCCAACTTCGTTGGATCGACCGTGCGATGATTTTTTTACACAAAATGTTTGCGACGGTCGACCGCCAACTTCTTATGGTCGACCGCCACGGACCGTGTGACAACTTAAGTAGGGGCTTTTTCGTCATTTCCTCTCCAATCTCCCCTTATAACTCCCGATCAACCCTTCATTCTTCTCCTGGTTCGACCGTGCCCTAACTTCTTCAAACGACCGTGCTCCTCCTCTCTCTCAGACCACGATCTCCTCTTCCCCTCTCAAAACCCTAGCCAGCCGGTGCACCATGCCTCCTAGCAAGAATGCTGGCCCTCCTCCACCTGAGGAACCAAGTCAAGCCGGGAAAAGGAAGACGGCAGCAGCAAAGAAACCACCCGGGACGAAGAAAGCCAAAGGTTTGCAAGGCGGTTCTTCATCCAATCCTCCACCTACCCCTTCCTACGACGACTACCTCTTCCTAGATAAGGATAGGTATAACTCCTGGCCTGAATTTAAGGATAAATTTGTTGTCTCCGGTAGAGCTCTACAATTACCTATAAGAAAGAAACATGTAGTTGAACAATTTTTCACTGATATGGGTTGGAACAAATACTTAGAGATACCTCAGTATATTTATCCCGAAATGGTTAGATATTTTTATTGCAATATGACTGAGGATATAGATGATGAAGGTTGTGTGACCCTAAGTAACTACATCTACGGTAATGAATTCAAAATTACCATAGAATGGTTGAATAAGTTACTAGATGCACCAAATCAAGGAGAGTGCATATACTTTATATCTTATGAGGATCTCAATAGAGTTGATAAGGATAAACAAGGGAGAAAGGCAATCCTTAAGGCTCTACTAGTTGAGAAAAACCCAATAGAGTTAAATAGCCTACACCAACAGTTTAGGGAGCTTGCCCACTTCCTAGGAACAAGCCTTTTTCCTAAGCTTGGCCATCATGATAACTTGAAGCCCATCCATGCCTATGTTCTTTCTTGCATGGTTAGGAAGAAGCCTCTTAACCTAGGTTATCTCCTTATCAAGGAGATGCTTAATCTTAATGCTAGGCAATCACTTCCTTTTGGGGGGCTCCTAACAAGAATTTTCCAAGCCCTTACCCTCAACCTAGCCGTTGATGAACGGAAACCCCTTTCTCAACCCTTCAACAAGTCTACCTACAATAGGATGAAGGCCGCCAAACGAGCTTTAGGCCTCGGTTGGCCTGATGTCAGTGGAGATGAAGAAGATGAGCATTAAGAAGAGCATGAAGAAGAAAATTTAGGGGGAGAGCCTTTACTTGAAGGACATCAAGGAGAATCTTCCAGTAGCCGATCTCGTCGCAACACGGCACAAAGACTTGATGAGCTTGAAGCAAGATTGAGAAGAATGGAAGTGAGTCTAGGTGACATCAAGACTTCCCAAATCCAAGATAACGCCAAGATATCCAAGCAACTTGAAGATATTTTCATCTACATCAACACTGAATTCCCACCTACCACTCCATCAGTTGATTGATCCTAATTCCTCATCCTTCTTACTTCTTTTTGATGATGCCAAAGGGGGAGAAAAAAAGTGTGATGAATGAATGTGAACAATAGCCCTACATTTCTACATTTCAATATCTTTACTCTTGTATTTTGGAAAACTTTGTTTTGAAATGAAAGTCTTGTAAATTCAAGTTTTTTCGAATGATTTTGATTGGAAGTATTGTATGCAAATGTTGGAATCTTTTGATTGAAAGGCAAAAGTATTTGGATATTGTTATGATGTACCAGTACAATGTTATATTCTCAATATTCAATATGAAATCACTTCATGAAAACTTAAATGTTATTATTGAAAAGAAGTGAACATGCTAAAATCGAAACTATTATGTCAACATATCTTGAATGGAACTTTTAATATCATTTTAAAGATATATGACTTATATGCATCTTGAAAATTCACTTTAGAACACATCTCTTGAAAGAAAAGGATGCATTGGTTAAGGGGGAGTCAAAATATTTTATCATCACATTTAAAAGGATTGTCATCATAAAAAGGGGGAGACTATTGATCCTAACCTTATTTTGATGATGCCAATATACATTAAATGATAAAATATATGTTTAATATTTATTACCCCTTTAATTGGAAATCTTAAATTCAATATTTAAGTCATTTTTGACCTGACGATCGATGCAAGGATCGACCGTGGGAATGTGACGGTCGATCCATGGATTGACCGTGTTGAATGCATCATACTTGGAAATATGCGTTATTGGCTCACGGTCGATCGGTGCATCGACCGTGGGAAGCGTTTTTCTTCACAGAGCCTGACGGACGATGCGACGGTCAATGCGGCGGTCGACCGTGACACATTAATGAAGAAAAGTGAAGAAGCGACGGTCGATCGGTGCATCGACCGTGGGAAGCGTTTTTCTTGACAGAGCCTGACGGACAATGCGACGGTCGATGCGGCGGTCGACCGTGACGCATTTATGAAGAAAAGTCAAGGAGCGACGGTCGATCCCAGCATCGACCTTGGGAAGCGATTCTCTTAACAAAGGATGATGGACGATGTCACGGTCGACCGTGAGAGTGACGGACGATGCGTGGATCGACCGTCGAGCAAAAAGGCTGAGTTTTTATACGTGACGGACGATGCATGGATTGACCGCCAACAACGCGCAGAGCAAAAAACTAGCCGTTGGAGAGTTGCAAAGAACCGTTGGAGCTCATTGTTGAGCTGGCTGAAGCCCAAATATAAGTAGTTCCTTGATGTAAACTTGCCACAACTTTTATGATTATTATTGAGATCATATGAGCAAGTGTTAGAGAAGCTTTTTACTTATTCTCTTTTGTGCTACAACCTTTGTAAACCTTCTTCAAGTGTGAAAATGTATCTTGAGAGATAGTCAACAGCAAGTGGTTGTGAGTGTAAGGTCACCAAGCACCAAGAAGTTTGGAGGAAAAGCTTGTAAGGGATTTGCAAGTAGTGGAACCTCAAGGGGAGCCTTGGGAGAAGTGGACGTAGACCAAGAGTTTGGTCGAACCACTATAAAATCGGTGCCATCTCTCTAACCTTCATAATATTATTCTTACATGCTATTTTGTTTTAGTTTCATTCCATCTACAAGCTTTTAAGGTATTAGTTCTCTCCTACCTGGTTTTTCCATTGATCTAGATTTTCGAAAAAGAGTCCAATTCACCCCCTCTTGGACCTTCACTAATTTTGTTGGAGCATCACCATTAGACCCATATGAAGGCTAAGAAGTATAAGAATCTTCATACTGATGGTGGCAATCAGCAGCAGAGTGGTTTGAAACACCACAAATCTGGTAGATAACATATGGCATTGTAGTTGTCGATTATTGTTGTAAGAGCACTGATTTGTGTACAATACACGGGTTTGAATCGGAAGTGAGGTACCGATTCAACCATCTAGTCCATCGGTAGTAAGGTCCATCGGTACCTCACTACTGATATATGACATGTGTAATACACATGTCAAATATCGGTAGTAAGTACCGAATCTTTTATCTAGTCCATTGGTAGTGAGGTGTCAATGGACTAAATCAACCAATAGGTACCTCACTACCGATATATGGTATGTGTAATACACATGTCAAATATCGGTAGTAAGGTACTGAATCTTTCATCTAGTCCATTGATAGTGAGGTACCAATGGACTAAATCAACCAATTGGTACCTCACTACTGATATATGACTGAAATGTGTAATACACATGCCAGTTATCGGTAGTGAGGTACCGAATCTTTCATCTAGTCCATCGGTACCTCATTATCGATGAACTAGTTAGTTGAATCGGTATCTCATTACCGATTCAACCATATGTAATGTACATGCCACGTGGGCATGTACACAAATCTTTTTTCTTGTTGTAATTATGACGACCTCGACCGTGGCCTCGACATCGACCACGACCACCATACTGACCACAGTCTCGAGTGGGAGAAGTGGTGGCGATCATTGCGGATGCAAGAGCAGGGTTTTCAGCTGCAGGAATCTCAATAGCCATCTTCGACGAGAAGCAAGTTCCAAAGCTCTTCAATGGTAATACTAGAGGATTGTGTCGTTATGGCCGTCTTGAAGGCATTATATGTGGATGGAATCCCATTGAGAATATGAAGAGTGAGGTCATCATCTGGAAGAGGTGAGGAAACAACAGAAAGTTTATCAGAAAACTCCTTCAGTTTATCAAGATAGTCAATCATGGAAGAGTCGCCTTTCTTGTGGCTTTGAAGCTGTAGCTTGAGGTTGAGAATGTGCGAGCGAGACAGAGAGGTGTAACGGCGTTCTAAGAGCATCTCCAACGCTGATTGTATTTTTGCAGCCAGCAAATGTACTTTTTGCTTCAAATATTGAGCAATGGAGTTGATCCACTCTAATAGAAGAGCCTCTAAAAAAAAGATTCCATCTCAATAACAATATTTTTATAGTCAAGGTGATTAATAATAAAAATGAGTGCATAAAATACAGAATATATTATATAATTAACTATCATAAAGAAAACATCACAAAATTACAGAAATATGAGATGCATAATATGATCGTCAAAGATGAACGAGATGAAGATGAAAGTATTGTCATTTCTACTCCACTACATACTCAGCATGTTAATGAGATATAGGCAAGTGAATCCGAACGATTTCGCCAGTTTCTTAATCGACATAAAAAAATCAATGACAAAGAAGCACATTTTGCACTTTGAAATGCACTGATTGAAAATTTGTGGGAACGACATGGCAATGAAGAGATATAACGTTTTTTTATCTATATTCAATGTTTTTCACGTCTTAATACATATTAAATTGAAATTCTCAATGTTTAGTGTGGAAGATTCGTCTTCATTTTAGTATTCTGCACAAATACCTTTAGATAATGTAATTACAATTAGAATTAATTTAATGAAAAACCCACGTATTGATGTATAATTTAAAAACCCAATGATGAAAAACAAAACCAGTCAAAAAATTATTTATTTACAAATAAATAAATAATAATTAAAAAGTATTCAATATTAGTCTTGTTTTGTAGGGATCAATAAGAGTTTTCCATTGAAGTATTATTTATTCTAAATAAATCATTAATTTTAAAATTACACTAATTATTATAACCCATGTCACATAGAGGGAATTAGGGGTGGACTTCCAATCGGTAGTAACTATAGCAGGAGGACAGGGATTAGAAGCATCAAGAAAACCATAAAGTTGATGAGCCTTGAATGCTGTTTGAACTTGAGAACGCCATATCAAGAAGTTGGAAGTATCTAATTTGATGGGAAAAAGGGATGAATGGTTAGAAATAAGAAACTTGACAGAGGGAGGGACTTCAGCCATGATAGCAAACGAAGAAAGGAAGTCTAGGAAATATATCCCGGGATAGAGGACGACCTATCTGATACCATGAAGAAAAGTAAGCTCAGCTTAGATGCTGAGAAGATTTCATTGATATCTTTTTATAGGCCTTACAAGAGATCATTCTGTTACATTTGTTACAATCATGATAGAGTGGATCACATCATTTAAAAATCAAACTGAAAGATACTGTGCAGATTACATTCAATCTGGTATGATAAGTTTGACTGCATTATCACCTGGCCTTAAAAGTTGACTTCAAACACGACATTTTAGAGACGACGCAGAAATCTTTCTAGCAAGTGTAGAGAAAGGATAATTTGCTCCCTTGACGTGGTACTGCGTTGGAATGAAAGACACATCAACCCATGTGGGACCCACCCAAAATCTGCTTACAATCAATTCATTGAGTTACTTGGATAAAAGTTGATGTGGGCGTTTGGTTGCTTGCATCCAACAGTTGACCAGATGCATCAACAGATACTGCATTAGTTGATGTAAAAAGATGACTTCATGCAGCATCAGGTGATGCATCATGTGATCCTCCTTTCCCCTCTCCTCTCCTCTCCTCCAAAATAGTTAAGGATAAAATAGTTGTGATTTGGTCCTCAGGTTGGCTGATGTGGGGTGCCACGTCACTACTACACCACATGGATTGTGTACATGCCTACGTGGCATGTACACTGCACACAGGTTTGAATCGGTAGTGAGATATTGATGGACTAAATCAACCAATCGGTACCTCACTACTGATATATAGCATGTGTAATACACATGCCAGATATCGGTAGTGAGGTACCGAATCTTTTATCTAGTCCATCGGTACCTCACTACCGATGGACTAGTTGGTTGAATCGATACCTCAATACCGATTCAATCATGTGAAATGTACATTCCACGTGGACATGTACACAAATCTTTTTTTAAGAGATTATTATGTTGTGGTTATCATGACAACATGTTGTTTTGTTATACACTGACCAAGTGGCGGCCCACGGATAACCACCACCACCCACTATATCGCGCCACGACCCACGAAAGCCCAACCGGGCCGGGCGACACGAACCGGAACTTACAAACCGCGGAAAATTTTGGCGAGGGTTCCCTCTAACCTATTGGTCTCCCTAACAATTCACCAAAAGCACCCTCAATTAAAAGACAATAATTTAATTAAACCTCGAACCACAGATTTCAAACCAAAAAAGATTTAATATACATATCCTCGGAGAGGGGAAGATTCAAATACAACAATACTCCCGTAGGAGACTATCTAATAAAAGGTATAAAAGAAGTAAAGATCGCCACCTCTCAAAGTCCACCAAGCGCCGCCGCACCGCCGACCAACTGCCCGGTAGGGGCGACAGAAGAAGAACTGACGCCTGCACCTGCAAAACGAAGCCCGGGTAGGTGTGAGCACTAAGCTCAGTAGGGTTCTACACTACCACACACAGAAGGAAGACGGAAACGCAACAGTGTCGCCCTCAAGTAGGACCTGGGTGTATACGGGGGTCCCATAACCCCACCGTGTGCCCCTGAGGCCCAGGAGGAGCACTCAGTTGTAGGAACAACACTGGCGATACACAACTGCAGGGAATGGCACTGCAGGCAGAAAAAAGGCACCGCTGAGTAGACAACTCCTCTACCCCAGGGTCAGCACAGTGGGACACTGGCTACACCTCAGCATCCGACTCAAGGCTGACACGACCTCTACGATCATCAAGCAACAAGTGCACCAGTCCTCTAGATCTATCATCGAGTCGACTGGACACCACAATTCGAACCGGGTCCAAACTACCCAACCCACAGATCACCCACGCCCTAACCATGCAACTAATGTACAAATCAACAATGCATGCTATGACATACACAAACAGGAGATAGGCATGCAACGGTATGATAGGGCATCATATAAGTCAACCGGATCGCTGCAGCGGTACTACCAACCGCTGCCAGCCGATCCGCAGCGGGTCCCGGCATTACAACGGTACCGCGACCGTCAATCGCGGACTCCTGCAACGGGAAGCAACTCCAAAAACGATGATGAACAGTAAGCAATATAATATTATAATCTGAAATATAATATTATATTCAAAACACCAAAACCTCTACTTAGAGGCTAATTGATCCTGTTCATCCGATGTCCAAACGACATCGGATTCAAGATCGAACTTAGTCATCAGTAGATCTACATACCGGGATCAACCTATCCAAAATCCATAATCATCCAACGGTTGGATTAACGGGAAAACACTAATCAAAACCGCTAATAAAACTAACTTACCAATTAATTGCTGCAACGCAGCCCCCTAGTAATAACTTCATGACAAATCGTAGGAAAATCGGAAAATTATGAAATCAGTTGGGTTAGAGAGTAGATGCAAAGATCTACAACTCGTATGTTCATCACAACCCAAGCTCATGCACGTACTGGCCGGCAAACTCGCCGCAAGCCGATTGTTCTTCAAGAACAGCAGAAACCGGAAAATCCGAGATTAATCATGCATAAATCCTACTAAAATCTCAACCAAAGTTCATGAAACTTATAACAGAAATTATACTAAGCAAGAGGAAGCTAACAACACCAAGATCAACAAGATCTACCGGCTAGATCTAGAGAAAACCCAAAAACAACATCAGTAGGTAGAAACCTACCGGAAACGCACTCCTCGGCTGATTCCCCGCGAACTGGTTACCAACAAGGTTCCAAACCACTTCAAGGATCTTCCTCACGCCGCCAATGTTCCATCAAGCCTTGGAACACCCAAAACGGTGGCCGGAGGAGGGAGAACGGTGAAGAAGAAGGAGCTGTCGGAAAACAGGGAAAGAAAACAAAGCCGCGGGAGGAAGAAGAAGGAAGAACAAAGGAGAAGGAGGAGGAGAAGAGGAAGAAAAGGAGGGAAAAGAGGAAGGGAAAGCCGGGGGAAGGGGGAAAAAGGGGAAGGAGGGGAGGGAAAGTCCTCCCCTTCTGACAGGAGAGAGCGACGGCCAACGGTAGCCGTCCTCTCGAAGCAGAAAACCCACCGACGCGAGTCCGATCGATCGCTCCACAGAGCGATCAATCGCTCGCGGGCCGCCAGCAGCCCAAAAACAGGCTGCTGCGCGCCCGAGCTGGGATCTTCCGATCCCGGGTCCACCTAACCATTCTAATCAAGCACTAACACATACAAGGTCAGTGTGTGCACACGCGGGTGTGAAACAAACCAACAAGGCGCAATTTACCAAATTTACCAAATTGCCCTTGCAGTCTACAACGAGCCACAGCGGTAGAGGGACAGGTCCTCACATCCTAATACCCTTAAAGGAAATTTCGTCCCGAGATGCGATAAGGGTAGGGCTCGAAACAACAAAACAGCTACACTAGAAGACAGGACAAGAGGTACCTCGAGAAGAAAACAGCTACGGAAATTCCTGCTGCATGCGCGCCTCGCGCTCCCAGGTCATCTCCTCGATGCCTCTGTGCCTCCACAGTACCTTGACCAAGGGAATCGTCTTGCCCCGCAAGACCTGATCCCTCCGGTCAAGTACCCGAACCGGCTGCTCAACAAAGCTCGCGTCTACCTGAAGCTCAATGTCATCCACCCTGATGACATGAGACGGGTTTGGGTGATACTTCCTCAGCATCGACACATGAAAAGTCGGGTGCTCAGCAGACATGTGCTGAGGAAGATCCATGCGGTAAGCTACCTCGCCGAACCTCTCTAGGATCTTGAACGGCCCGACGAACCTCGGCGCCAACTTGCCACCTCTGCCAAACCTGACGGACCCTCTATACGGCGATGCTCGCAAGAACACTCGGTCACCGACTACAAACTCCAACGGTCGTCGCCTCTGATCTGCGTAACTCTTCTGTCGGCTCTGAGCCGTCAGAAGTCTCTGCCTGATCTGCACTAACCTCTCTGGCGACCGCATGACGATGTCTGGACCGGTGAGTGAAGCCTCTCCAACTTCTGTCCTGCACACTGGGGAACGACCCGGTGTCGCGCCCCGACTCGCGGACGCCAAGCCGGGCCGGGACACGAGGGGGAAAGACCTACATCTACTAGCTTCAACTGGCGGAAACAGTTGAAACTAACACACAGCTGGCGGAAACAGCTAAAGGCAAGAATAAGGCGGAAGCAAAAGGATAACGTCTATTAACATCTATTACAAAACAGACATAATAGAGTTTAAACAAGGGTTCTAGTACAACAGATTTACAAGAGATCAACAACAGTCCCCAAATAGATTACAACACCCACCGGGGTCTCCGCAAAGGCACAAACAAAACCCTCCCGACTCTCAGACGAGGCCAGGAGCCGGCGCGCTACCACGGGACGACCGATGGGGAAGCACCGGAGAGGAGCTGGGACATGCACCTACAACAACACAGTCCAGGTAGGAATGAGCAACAGCTCAGCAGGGACCTACTCAACTACTCTCACAAAGGAGGCAACACCAAACGAACAAACTCTGAAGCCAAGTACTGAGGCTTGCCAAGGATCCCATAAATCCCGTCAATAACCCGAAGGGCTCCTGTCCCAAGTACGCCCCTCCGACGACCACTGCTCAGGGGTGGGCAACTCTGACAATCCCTGTCACAGGGTGGACGTGGCGCTACTAGTAGGACACCCTTCTCCAAGCGGGATCTCCACACTTGACGGAACGACCGTGGTCAAGACTACCATCTCTCAGCACTCCAAGCAGCAAAGCCAACACGACCCCTAACTCCCGACCAAAGACTAAGCCTAGCCAGGGAGTACATCGATCCCATCGATATTTCCCCCCCCCAGGGTTCCTGTCCAATTGACATCCCTCCGACAGCCACTGCTCGAGGACTGGGCCACCTCCGACGGTCCTTGACACAGGGTGGGCAAGACGATACCTGTAGGACACCCTTACCAATACTGGACACCAGCATGGGTTACACAAATCGGGGTAACGGCATCCACCACTTAGCCTTTAATTACCGGAGTCCACGGGTCAACCCCACCCGGCCTAGCCTAGCATGTCTAATGCACATGAAGCCGGGCAGGATATGAATAAGGAAGACAGTAATAAACAACACAGCATGGGCACACCTTCGGCCCATTTATACTAACCACTCCCGAGGGTCATGACTCCTTCGGTTCACCACAAAGCGGTAAAGGGCATACCGTCAGCCCATTTATTCTACACATCCCGAGAGGCATCACCCTCTCGATTCAACTACAAAGCAGTAAACAGTCCATCAGGATAAGTATCATGGTAAGCCCCGAGGGCAAAACCGTCAAAACCACTTACATGCGCAACCCCATGGGCAAAACAGTATTTAAAACAAGTAAAAGTCTTCCCTACACCGAAGGAGATCGATCTCATATAACAATGAGATCGATCTGTCTCGAGGCTAGAAGCACCCGTCCTGGTCACCCTAACGGGATCGATCTCCACCCATATGGAGATCGATCTCGTATGTGACCCTTGACGCGCCGACGCCAACCGCCAAGGGATCGATCTCCCTCCCAGGGAGATCGCTCTCGCTCGGGCGGAGCATGCCACCCCAAACGAGATCGATCTCATCCCATGAGATCGATCCAGATGGGTTCACCAGCGGCCGGACGGCGAGGAAAGCCGCCGAAAACCTCACCAAACTAGGTGGGCTGGTAGATCCAAGCACCACGAAGCTACTCAAGGCTTCAAAACCGGAAAACCTCAACTACACAAGGAGATCTATTGAAATCAAAACCGGATTCCAAAACCCTTAAAAACAAGCCGGAGTTTGAGTAGGATCCCTACCTCCACAATGCAGCTTCAACCCACGAAGCTAAGCCTAGGATCTTCCTCACGCCGCCACGGTCCAAACGAGCCTTCAAGCTCCTAGAATGGTGGCCGGAGGAGGGAGAACGGCGGCGAGCAAGGTTTCAGCCGAAACAGGGGAAGAAGCAGAGCTCTCGCGAGGGAGAAAGGAGAAGGGAGGGAAGGAGAGGGGAAGAAGGGGAAGGCCGGGGGAAAGCCCGGGGGAAAGACCGGGGAAAGCCGGGAAGCCCAGGGAAAAGGAGGGGAGCAAAGTCTCCTCTCCCCTGACAGGGGAAGCGACGGCCATCGCCGTGGCCGTCCTCTCGGACTTCACCGACGAAGACTTTCAGGGCAAGTGAGATCGATCCGCATGGCATGTCGGATCGATCTGGCTAGCAAGGCCAGATCGATCTCCCTTTGAAATGGGATCGATCTCCTTCGCCCAGAAAGGCAAACTTGGGCTGAAACACAAGCCCAAGCCCAGATCTTTCGATCTCGGGTCCACCTAACCTTTCTAAACAACCACAAGCACCAAACAAGGTCTGCGCACACACATGTGGTGTGAAACGACCGACAAGGCGCAATTTCCCAAATTGCCCTTGTGGTCAACCACAAGCCACAGGAAAAGAGGGGCGCGTCCTCACACCCGGCCTACCGTACGACGCCTCGAAAGGTGCTACTCCAAGACTGGACTGGTAGCTGTTGTTGTAGGCGAACTCCACCAACGGAACGTGCTCCTCCCAGCTGCCTCCTGCATCGAGGACACATGCTCTCAGCATGTCCTCCAAGATCTGGATCGTCCGCTCTGACTGCCCGTTTGTCTGCGGATGAAAAGCCGTACTGAAAGTCAGGAGTGTGCCAACTGCCTCCTGAAAGTCTTGCCAGAACCTGCTGGTGAACCTGGGGTCACGGTCTGACACGATAGAAACTGGAACTCCGTGTAGTCTGACCACTTCTCTGACGTACAAGCTGCCCAACCTGTCCGTCGAGTCTGTCGTCCACATAGGCAAGAAGTGCGCCGATTTGGTCAATCGATCAACGATGACCCAAATCGCGTCATTCCCCCTAGGAGATATCGGTAGCCCGGTCACGAAGTCCATCGTGATGTGCTCCCACTTCCACTCAGCTAGTGGAAGTGGCTGAAGTAACCCCGGAGTCCGCTGGTGCTCTGCCTTGACCTTCTGACAGGTAAGGCAGCGCAATACGAACTCCGTCACTGCCCTCTTCATCCCACGCCACCAGAACTGTTGCCGAAGATCCTGGTACATCTTGGTGCCGCCGGGATGAACTGCAAAATGAGAGTGGTGGAACTCTCGTAGGACGTCGTCTCGTAGAACTGGATCTGCTGGAACCGCTACTCTGCCTCTAAACTGTAGCCCTCCATCTGACGATACTATTCAGTCCCCGTCTGCGCCCTCCGTGCCTGCCGATGTGCGTAACTCCTCGAGGTCTGCGTCACTGCGTTGTGCCTCTAACACTTTGGCTAAGACTGCTGGCATACTCTGCTCTGTGTAGAGGTAGCTGCTGGATCCCTAATCCTCAAACTCGAGCCCCAACTGGCCCGCTGTCTCTAGAGCCTGGCACTGCCGCGCTGACAACCCTGCAACCGCTGCTCTGGTGTCTCTCAACTGTCTGCTCAGTGCATCTGCTACGACGTTTGCCTTACCAGGATGGTAATGCAACTCAAAGTCATAGTCCTCTAGTAGCTCCATCCAGCGTCGCTGCCTCAGGTTGAGATGACGTTGGGTGAAAACGTGCCTCAAGCTCTTATGGTCCGAGAAGACAGAGAACTTCTCGCAACAGAGGTAATGCCGCCAGGTTTTCAGGGCGAAGACCACCGCAGCTAGCTCCAAGTCATGAGTCGGGTAGTTCCTCTCATGGTTCTTCAGCTGACGAGAACCATAGAAAACTACATGCCCCTCCTGCATGAGGACACACCCCAAACCCTCACCGCTGGCGTCACAATAGACACTGTAACCAACACCTCACTCGGGGATGATCAGCACCGGCGCACTGGTCAACCTCGTCCTTAGCTCCATGAAAGCTCGCTCACAAGCATCATCCCACACGAACGGGATGGCCTTTTGTGTCAGTCTGGTCAACTGTCCGGCACGAACCGCCTGTAGTAACCCACCAGGCCTAAGAAACTACGGACCTCGAACACTGTCCTCGGTCTATGCCACTGTACCACTGCCTCAACCTTGGGCGGGTCAACTGAGATCCCTGCTGCCGACACCACGTGTCCAAGGAATCCCACCTGTGCAAGCCAGAACTCGCACTTGGAAGCCTTCGCATAAAGCCGATGCTCCCAAAGTAGCTGCAACACTGTCGCCAAGTGTCGCTCGTGCCCGTCCTCTGACCGGGAGTAGATACAGATGTCGTCGACGAACACCACCACGAACTCGTCTAGGAAAGGCCGGAAGATCCTCTGCATGAGATCCATGAACGCTGCTGGTGCGTTCGTCAGCCCAAACGGCATCACCACGAACTCGTACAGGCCGTACCGAGTCCGAAAAGCCGTCTTCAGGATGTCGCAATCCCGAACCCTCAACTGGTGGTAGCCGGTGCGGAGGTCGATCTTTGAGAACACTGAAGATCCTCGCAGCTGGTCAAACAAGTCATCGATCCTCAGTATCGGATACCTGTTCCTCACCGTCACCCTGTTGAGCCGCCTGTAGTCTATGCAAAGTCGAAGGGTACCATCCTTCTTCTTCGCGAACAACACTGGCGCCCCCCAGGGAGACATGCTGGGACGGATGAAACCTCTGCTGGTAAGCTCGTCTAGCAGGGTCCTCAACTCACTCTGCTCTGCTGGTGCCATCCTGAAAACTGGGAGAGAGATCGGTGCGGTACCTGGTACTAGGTCGATCTCAAAATCGACCTCTCTGGGCGGTGGAAGCTCTAGCAACACCTCGGGAAACACGTTGGCGTAGTCGCACACGATCCTGGGGAAACTGCTCCACTACACTCCCTCTGACCCAAACAGGGACAGGCTGGCCAGCAAGGCTGAAAGCTCGCTGCCACGCCTCCCCACACCACAAGCAAAGGAATCGGCTGAAAACCGATCCCCTAACAACACAAACTATGTCCCATCGGGTGTCCAAGCGACCACCCTCCGGCGACCACAGTCGATGATAGCTCGGTATGCTGCTAATCAGTCCATACCGAGTATCACATCGAAGCCTGTCATGTCTAGCATCCGCAGGTCTAGACAGACACGGAGGACTCCAACCTCCAAAGAACAAGATCGGCAGACCCGGTCTACCCTGACTGTGCCGCCGATCGGTGAGTCTACAGACTGTGACACCCATAGCCAACTCGTCTCTAATCCTAGCGATGCCACACACATGCTAGCAACATAGGAATGAGACGCCCCAGAGTCTATCAGCACATCTACTAAAGAACTAGAAAGCTCAAGGATACCTCTGAGGACGATTGGCTCTGCCGCTGCCTGCTGGTACTGCTGCGGTTGCTGGTACGACTGGTAAAGCTAAACGGTATCCGGCTACTCGTGTCACACCCCGATCCAGAAAACCCATCCAGATCAAGGCGTGAGCCATCTAAACCTGTTACATCATCAATAGGCGCATATATATAACTGCTATGAATTTAAACAATTTGGTTCTCCAGTTCAGATAAAAAAAAACTCGACAGGATCTCCTTTATAAATATAGCACAAGAAACCTGTACATTTTATAATTTTACAATCTTAACATCCTCACATTCTTCAACATCTATATCAAATAATATTACAAAATTTCTCAAATACAACTGAATTAATAATCTTACAACTTTATTCTCGAATACATCATTTTGTACATCTCTGATTAAAACTGTAAATTATCTGTAGAAGAACTCCTCGACGCTCCAAGTCCTCGATCACCTCGAAATACCGCGCCATCTTCTAAAGGAACACCTGAAAGAAGGAACTGTATCGACCTGCATCGCCGATGCAGCCCAGGTAGGATGAGCAACAATGCCCAGTAGGGTTCTACTCTACGTCACACATAAAGGAAGGGAAACTGTAACTGTGTCATCCTCCGCCTAAGCCTAAGGTATCCCAAGGGTCCTATGACCCTATCGATGTCCCAAGGGCTCCCGTCATGAACCTCTCTCTTGAACATGTTACCAAGATCACCCTAAGCACCAACAGGGGAACGGTACCATGCGGGATCACCCTTACCCAAGAACAAACGAGAGGAAACAATGACTGCGGGCTCCTGTCCAGGTACCACCCAGCCCAGTCATACCATCTCTCGCGGGGACACATATGTCAGGGAACGCATCGACAACCACCCTTAGCACTTGGCCTTGGAGACCGACACGACCTCTACACCTCAAATATAAATATATAATCCATAGTCGACTATAGCAATAACCTCAAATGATATCCAACATAATCATTGATGACAAACACGTCCTAATCCTCGTCTATCCAAACCCCGGTCCTAGGGCTAGATCCGGGCTACCCGAGAACCCCGGATCGGCGATCGAATCCATCGCCTACTACCTAGCCTAAATGCCTCTAATGCAATCAGATGCATGGAATGCTCAGGCACAAGAATATAGAAATAGAAGCATGCAACAATATACCAAAACAACATACACGGGCTAGGCGAAGCGTCAAGCTTGCCGAAGGGTAAGCATAGCATGGGTCTACATCAAATAAAGGTCTAACTAGCAATTAAAGATCTATCTAATACAAATACGGCAACACAGGCCGTAAACAAGCAAACACGCAATTCCATCGAAATTTCGGCATTACGACGGCATATACAGCCGTCTATCGAACTTTCTACAAAGGGGCACACCCCCAACCACACAATTACAACAATCAACCATGATTATAATATACATCAACTAGGGCACACCTTTGGCCCATTCAATTATCTACACATCCCAAGGGCATCACTTCCTTGGTTAATCCCACAAATAAAATAGAAACATGCGCGCTGCCGGCCCTAGGCTTCAACATGATATAAGGCCATATCAAATGGCAATCTACAGTAAACACAGGGATGACAACAAGACTCAGCATAGAATTAAATAGAGGGGTTATTAACCGTTATATCAATTAAGGCATGCAATCACAGATTAAGAAATCCCACAGAGCAATCGAAGTAACTAGAGGTTATCAGACGTCTGACTGGAAAGCTTTCCTATTGACATTTCATCAAATACGAAGAACCAAAATCCGAGAGCCAGAAAAACTGGGGGAGTCCAAAACTCTATCGCGGCATTCTGAAAGAAATCTTAACCATAACCAGTGCATCCAAAAGGAATCCAAACATCCGAGAAAGCTCAACCATCACCAGTTGATCCCAAAGAAATCCAAACAATGAAGAACATATTACCCGAAGAGCTGTGCACCAGTCTCTGTCATGCACACCATGAACGAAAGAGACGGAGGTAGCATAGTTCTAAATCCGAGAGCAGGGAAGGACATGGAAACCCAAACACCTCAAGCAACCCATGCAAGCCAGGGGATAAACAGAGCAATGAATGCTAGAGAAAGGAAGACCCCAACGACCCTCCCATTGGTAGGTTCAGATCCAAAACAAAGACCGCGCACTAGAAATCAGAGATTGGCAGTGAATCGAGGGAAAACACACGGTCGCCGCAATGCGATCAAGTTAAGACATCCAACTCTAATCAGTAAACCCAAACCAGATGCCCTAAGATTCACAGGAAAAATCGGGAGGAGAGTTGGGAGAGGATCTTAAACACCTGAACAATCCTAAGTCCCTCGAACGATCCATGGCAGCCAGGGAAAAACAGAGCAGCAGACGGAAGAGGAAGAACCTGGAAACCCAAGAGAAATCCGACGACCCAATAGCTTAACATCGGCACAACCCATCCAGCAAGAAGGACTAAGCATTGCATCACGCAAGAACAGAGCATGGCAGCAGGGGAGGGAAACAAAAAGCTTGCATTAACAAACCAGACAATGCATGGCATGGGGAGCCATAAAAACAACAGAGAAGCCAAGAACTTGGGTAGCATGCATGTGAGGGCCCGTCCCTCCGACCTGGCTCGACCGCGTGGGTCGAGAGCCGGTTTCCTATTGGTTTGGTTCCGCGTCGAGTACGATCGGGCGATCGTATGGCGGTTTGGACCCCGGGGGTATTTTGATAAATATGCCCTCTGGTGGTCGGTTTCACACCCGCGTTGCACCCACAGCCTTGGATTGATGTATGTGTTTGATTAGAATCTCTAGGGTGCGTCCGATCGGAGGATCGGAGCTCGATCGGGAAAGATCGAATCGGACGGCTGAGATCGATCCGGATCTCTATATAAGCCCTGTCCCTTTCTCACTCTTTCCTTCTCTTCTCCTTTCGTTTTCTCTCCTTCTCTCTCCTTCGGCTGAGCTAAGGTTTGGAGACGCGGCTTTCGGAGCGCGGATCTTCGAGGCTTGACTGGTTGGACGCGTGGAGGAGCTGCCCTACTTGCTCAAGTAGGTGTTTCTATCTCGATCTTAGGATCGGGTTCTCTTAGGATAGGTTTAATGTCTTTTAACTATAGGAGTACTTGTTAGAATGCTATGTTGCTCATTGTGCATGTAATGTGACTGATTTGAAGTATTTCTATCACACGATTTCCGTATTCCAACGGCTGGTTTCCGTATTATCACCGTTTTGTCGGCTTTCGCCCGTTTTGACCTAGATAGGAGATTTAACCATCAAAACCGTGATTTCTTTATACCATTGGTTTCCCCATCGTTAATTACACTTGCTTGCAAAATTTCATTAACGTCCAACTTGATTTGATCCTTGAATTCCAAGGAAATGGATTTTCGGCACTATTCTGATGAACTGTGCCTGAGGCTCAACGGTCGATCAGTGCATCGACCGTCAAGTATTGATTTGCTCTTTCTGGACCTGACGGTCGACCGTCGCATCGTCCGTCAGGCTCTGTCGGGGTTTTGGACTCCCACGGTCGATGGATCGATCGACCGCGGGTTCTCTCCCTTTTTCATCCCGCCTCATGGTCGACCGTCGCATCGTCCGTGAGGCTCTGCCCCCTTTTGGGGCTTCCCAGGGTCGATGGGTGGATCGACCGTCGCCCTTGGGGTTTTTCTCGTTTTGGTCCCACGGTCGATCCGGCCGACATCGACCGTGGTCTCACGGTCAACCGTCGGGTTGACCGTCGCATTGACCGTGGACCCTTGAGCAGTGTTTTCTGGTTTTTCTTGGATGGCTTTCACTTGGGTTTGATAGCTAAACATGTTGAGAGGTTGGTATGAGGATTTCATGAAGTTTTCAAGGGATTTCCACTGAGATTAAGGATTGAATCGCATGTTGATTTCCTTTGAGTGAATTAATGATGTGGCTTGCTTTTAAATACATGTGTGGTTGGTATTAAATTGCTTAATTGTTTTCTTAGCCATTAGCTAGCTATGAGTGCTAGCTAATGTGGAATTGTGGAACCTTAGCCTCTTGCCGGCGAGTGTCGAGGGCTATTGTATAATTGTGAACCTGTAATTGATGCTGTGGCATATAGAGACATCTAGGGTAGATGTTTGCATAGGTTCACGCATTGTGTACATTAGAGGCATATGAGGTTAGGCGGGCGATGGTTTGGGTCGCCGATCCGAGACTCTCGGGTAGCTCGGATCTAGCCTTAGAACCGTGGCTGGGTAGTCTGGATTAGGGTGTGATTGTTTAATCGAATCTTTTGTTATTGAGGATTGGCGATAGTTGACTCTGATCAGTGTTTGAGGTTTAGAGGTCGTGATGGTCTCCCAAGGCCAACGGCTAAGGATGGTTGTCGGTGCCCCTGACATGGTCCCCAGGCAGTGGCTTTCTGCTGGGTAAGGGTGATCCTACTAGTTCTGGTTCTCTGTTTCCTCCCAGCGTGTTTGGTTGATGTATCCCAGCGTGGTCGGTTGAGAAGAGTAGGATCCTTGGGGTAGTCGGCAGGGGTCGTGGAACCCCGTGGCATTCCTTAGACTTGAGCGGGGAGACAACATCGTTGTTGTTTTCCTCCCTTCTGTGTGCCGTAGAGTAGAACCCTACTGAGCTTATCGATCACTCCTACCCGGGCTGCATTTGCAGGTGCAGGCGCAAGTTATTCGTCTGTGGAGCCCGCGAGATCGGCCTTTGGCGGCGCGAGTACATCCAGAGGCGCCTGAGGTTTTGCTGGAGGTTCGACTGTTGTACTTTTTGGGATATTTTGTATATTGTAAACATTTCGAGGACTTTTGGCATTATGTATTATATCTATCCTTGGAAGATTTTTGTATCAAATATTGAATAGTACAACTGATGTTATATAAATCGAATATCTGTTTACCTCTGGATTATAATTTGTTTAAATTTATCCATCTTTCCGCATTTGTATCGCGCCAATTGAAGATGAATAGAGATAGGAACCCTCACGCGCCGTCCTGGATGGGTTTTCTGAGTCGGGGTGTGACAAAGCATCACGACGGAAACAACGGAGGGAGAGGGAAAAGACTCATCAATCCGAAAATAGGGAAAGCAACCCTCATCGAAAGCCACCACTCATTGATACGACTTGTAAAGTGTCGTGGCTTAACAAGTCTGACCAAAATTACAATATATTCCGGTGCTCTACTTTAACTACTAAGAACTAGTAGATAGTGGAGAGTCCGAGTCGAGTCCACAGGAATTTAGGTGATTGAGATCGAATGCCTAGTGAATTTCCTACTAATGAGTTAAGAAAAGATTGCAGGTTGAAATTAAACTAAACTTATACTAAAGGATTTATGAATATGAGAGAAAGGACCATAGGATTCTTAATCAGTAACTAAGGATCTACCAAATCTTCCTAAGATCAGGGTTTGCAAACACGATAAATGACTTCCTAATAATTGATAAATGAATGGCTAGTTCTCCTTATCACTCAACAAGTTCTGTTTAGGATTCCTTGTTGGCAAGAACAATTATCTAATTATCAGTGACCGAATGATTAGTTACGTTCACTGCTAATGAACCCTCTTATTAGGATGAATTCATCGCAAATACTAACATGGATATAGATCTAGGTGTAAGATCGAAAAAACTTCGCATCTCGATAGCCAAACCTACAAAGGTAAGATACATGAAGGACTAGGGATAGACCGTAGTGGGACTAGCACTATCCAATCCCTAATCACGAAGAAGATTCCATCCGAGATATCATGGGACTAGCATGATCCTCTTATTTGGATGAATCCAAGCCAAGCCCTAGCATACACAAGCTCTAGAATCAAGTGCAAACAAAAACGATTCATACATCCAGCACAAAATCAACACCAAGATAAACGAAAATAGAATCAATCCATATAAGCCAAATAATCGTGCATACAAACCCTAGAATTAAGAAATCCCTAGTAAAAACCCTAGTTACATCATAAGAATCCCATGGTTAGAGTTTTTGTTACTCATCTTCGGGGGGTGATCCATCGGTCGAAGTTGATGATCTCCACCCGCCATGGATCTCCTCCAAAGAATCATCGAAGAAAAGTGTAGAAAAAGATAGAAAAACTCTCTCCAAAAACGTCTGGAAAAAGCCCCCCGAAAATCCCTAAACACTGACTACTTATAGCCCAGGAAACAACCTCCCACGGATTAGATCTAAGCCGTCGAGTTTTAACTCTGGCCGAGTCGGATCGATCGCACTCTTGGAGTTGGATCGATCCGTCTTCTTAATTTGCTGGTAACGCCCGAGCCGGATCGATCGTGCCTGTCGAGTCCGATCAATCGTTCACATGTTACTACGCTTGCTGTTTTTCCCCAAGCTGGTTGAGTCGGATCGATCGCTCCTGTTGAGTCCGATCGATCTGACTTGTCAAAATCGCCAAAATCCACTTGTTTTAGCTCCAAAGTTGATTTAACTCGTAGCAGGACCTGTTATACCTGAAATGGGATAAAAGTAGTCAGTACAGCATTGCTCGGGGCCCAACAAAGCCAAATTACAATGGTGTTTCGTGCACTTTTCAAGTCTTATCACACCCCCAACTTGACCTTTGCTAGTCCTCGAGCAAAGCAAACCAAAATTCAAAATCAAAGTAGTAACTCTAACTTGCCACTTCCGTAGGTCTCACGATTACACTTGGCATGTGCAACAAGCCTTTAAACCCCTGGGCGGCCCCAATGGAGGAGTTATAGTCTCCTGAGGGTTTCCCGTGATGATACCCACAAACATCTATACATCCCCTTTAACATGCCATCAGAACTCCATTATAATACTCATTAATTCAAATGCACTAAACAGAATCACTATCAATGAGACTATTCTTCAATCCATAGTCATATAAACATAAAGTAAATAAGAACCAACCAAAGCATAGTTCCAGCACTTCAACATATTTAATCATGGTTCAAAAATAACTTTGACTCTCCAGTGTGTGAATTTGGTTTCACATATATCATAATATCCATTATATCCAAACATTCCACCAGTCAAGGTCACAATTCTAAGCAAGCACATATTTTCCACTTACCACATAACAATCTCTGTCCTTTTTCTTTCATTTCTATTTTTTTTCTTTTTTTTTCACAAGGGTCTTCAACCGTTTTACGCGAACAACACACATTGTTAGGCACATTGCCTGGTTACTAAGTATGAAGTCCTTTTTTTCTTCTGTTAGGACATTCAACCGTTTTACGCGAACAACATGCTGGTTAGGCACCCTGCCCGGTTACTAAGTTGAAAGTCCTTTCTCTCAGTGTTAGGCAATTCAACCGTTTTACGCGAACAACACGCTGGTTAGGCACATTGCCCGGTTACTAAGTTGAACCCCTCCACTTTTCACACACATATACTTTTTACGGACAGAAAACTGCATGTGTCCATGTATCTTTTGTGACATGTCCTAAAATCATAGATCTATCCTAGTTTCATGCTCAGAATCTAACTTCAACTCATCCACATGTGAAAATGCTCAAGTGCAATATGATATGTCAAGTTATCCCTAAATCATGGTAAAGTTGTTAAAGTACAGAACTCATGTCATGCATTGTTTAATTTACTGAATTTTATGTAACATATGAATTTCTGAATAACTCATTGAATAATATTCTAAATGATGCATCTTCATCAATAACCATCATAACTTCCTTCGACTGACACGTTATAAGGGATGCATAAACTTCGGTTATCATAAAATAAATAGTTATGAATTCTTAGAATTCTACTCCCCAACTTAAATGTAATTGTCCCCAATTACACTAAGTCATAAAAAGGAAGCAAAGAATGTAGGATAGAGATAACCTGAGATGCGTCATACGAAAAAGTAATCTTGAGGATAAAAAGAAAAGCAGATTTGCAGATCAAGGTTAGGCGTGAAAAACCCAGTAATGGCGTGAGGGCACCCAGCTGTGCAGGCGCTAGCATATATACCCTGGACGAGCATAGAAGAAATACCCCATGAATGCATTTATGGAAAGTAAAAATAATCATAAAAGTTGGAGAAAAATCGGGCAGCATTCCCTCTATTTATTCAGTTAGCACAAAGGTTGTACAATCATTCATCACAATGACAGAAAAAAAAACAAACTATCCTGGGCTTCCACCTGCAGCAGCAATAACAAAGACAAAAACATCCACCCAGACAATAATAGATTGGCACACGCAGCCCCTCACACTCCCGGGGAACACCCCCCAAAGCCAAAAAGTCAAAAAGATATATAACTATAAGGTCACGTAAATACAAAAATGAGTCAGCCAACGACCAACGACAACTCAAAACATGCCAACACACGGCCGTAGATGCAAGAAACCTAAAAGATTTACAGGTAAACCAAGCAAGCTTCTAAGGTGTCGCGCCCCGACCCGTGTAGGCCCAATCGGGCCGAGCGACGCGAAGCGGAACCTAACCTACTGCGAAAATTTTGGCGAGGTTTCCCTCTATTCGTAGTGGTTATCCTAGCAATCACAACCATCCTGTATTATACAAAAATTTCAAACTTCAAAGACTGAAACTGGAAATTTATATACAATCCTCAAACAGGAAAATTATACATTTATCACTCCCGTAGGAGACTATCTATAACAAAAAGGTAAAGACTGGAAGATCGCCACCTCTCAAGTACCGCCAGACGCCGCCACGTCACCAAACACCGGCCCGGTAGGGGCGACCGAAGAAGAGCTAGCGCCAGCACCTGCAAAACGTAGCCTGGGTAGGTGTGAGCACTATGCTCAGCAGGGACACTACACTACGACACTCACAAGGGAGGGAACACAACAGTGTCGCCCCCGAGCAAAGTCTGGGTGTACACAGGGGTCCCACGACCCCACCATGTGTCCCGATGAGGCCCAAAACCAGCACTACTGTCTCACAGCAGGAAGCTAACACTGCTGGTGGGGTCGTCACTCCTAACCAGAGCCGACACCGCTGAGTCGTCACCACCGATCAAGAGACAGGGAACACCGGACACATGGCTGCACCTCAGGACTCGGCTCGAGGTCGACACAACCTCTAATCATCAAGCAACATGTATTCTGGTCAAACTAACCCTATCATCGAAAACGACTGAATACTACAAATCGAGTCCTGGACCAAGCTACCCGCAACGGTCCTAGAGCTAGATCCGGACTACCCGAAGCCCCGGATCGGCGGTCAAGCCACCGCCAGCGTCCTACACAGATGCAACTAATGCACAATACAATGCATGTCATGGACATGCGCAGGATAATACAGATAAACATGCAACAATATGAGATGATATATCAAACAAGGTCTGGGCACGGCATCCTGCCGGCCCGGGGTGGTGAACAGGTAATTAAGGTCTAAGGAGCTGCTGCAGTGGTACCACCACCAACTGCCAGCAGTCCACCACAACACCTGCAACGGGAAGCAGCCCCGCAAACAACAGCTCACAGATAATACAAATAAAGCCCTCGGCGCACGCCGGCATGCAAGGCTAAGGAAAGCTGTAGGGCTACCCGCCCGCTTATTCTAAACATCCCGGGAGTCATTACTCCCCCGGTTCACCACTGCCCTATTATAGGGCTAACATGCTTAAACATATGTACAAGGTATTAAGACAGTAGAGAAAACAAATACATGCAAAGCCCCGCGAGCAAAACAAGACAAATTCCTCTCTCTGCCATAGTCGGATCGATCCCTTCCCAAGGGAAGGATCGATCCCTCTAACGGCAGAGAGCAAACTCTCTCTATCGCGTCGAGTCCGATCGATCCATCCTCCCAGGACGATCGATCCGACTCGCGATAGGGAACGTCTTCCCTGCCGCGCCGAGAAGGATCGATCCCTCCCTCCAAGGGTCGATCGATCCTACTCGTGACGAGGGGAAATCCCATGCTATCCAAGGCATCGGGATTGATCGCCCTCACCAGGGGCTGATCGATCCTGCTCGGGTTCAGCATGCCCAACAAGGAGGGATCGATCCGTCTCACAGACGGATCGATCGGTTGGGTTCTCCGATAAGCCGATGGCGAGAAATACCGTCGGAAAACTCCACTAAATCCCACCAAAACCTGGGATCTAGTAGTACGAAGCATCACGAATCCAAAATCGGCAAAAATACTACAATCTAACATGAATACAAAGAGTTCTAAGCATAAGAACCCCGACAGCCGGAAAAGCTTCCAAAAACCCGAAGAAGGTAGGTAGGAATCCCTACCGGAGCAAGAGCAGCTTCAATCCCAGCTGCTATGCCTTGGATCGTCCACGAACTCTTCGAAATCCAGAGAAGATCTCAGCCAAGAAAATCGAATTTCCAAAGAGATCTGAGGAAGAAGGTTCTGTTTGTTTTATAGGCAAACGAACCGACTTAGCAGGATCGATCCGTCCAAGGAGACCGATCGATCCAGCTAAGAGACCGGTCGATCCAGCAAATGAGACCGATTGATCCAGCCACGGGAACGATCGATCCAACCAAGAGACCGATCGATCCCTCTCCGAGTCCGATCGATCCGTCCCAAGAGACCGATCGATCCGACTCAACGATCCACGTTCCTTTCAAAGATTGATCGATCCTTTTAGCAAGGAAGGATCGATCCGTCTCTCGCAGGAAGCTGGTCTTGGGTTAAAACTTAAACCCAAGCCCGGATCTTTCGATCCCGGGTCCCACTAACCATTCTAGCCCAACAATACCACAAACATGGTCAGTGTGTGCACACGCGAGTGTGAAACAAACCGACAAGGCGTAATTTACCAAATTACCCTTGCGGCCCACGATGAGCCACAGGAGTAGAGGGACGGGTCCTCACATAAGGACTCAAGGCTGAGGCGGTGACCCAGGAAAGGATAACGGCCGATAAGGTACGATAGCAAGCACGGCACGGAGCAGGGTGAAGGTCGTCAAGACGTGTACGAACGTACGAAAGGTCCGCCCGGATGGCCGAGACGTCTGCACGAAAAGCTGCATCACGCGTGTCCACTGCATCCAACCGCTGGTGTAAGCGCGCGAACTCAGCGCGGAACTCTCTGTATATCTCACCCAGTGAAGGATGGTCAACCGGCTCGTACTCTGGCGCATGATGCGCGCGGCTGGGACGCGGCTGGCGGAGAAAAACGGCGGCCCTCCTCATGTGGCCGAGGACCTTGCTCCTGGTGGCGGACCCAAAGTGTGCCGCCTTAAGTGCATCAAGCGACACGGTCGGTTCCCCCTCTGGGACGCAGTCCTGGCGCTGTAGACGGTGGAGATAAGCTGAGGATGTGGAAAGGCGGCGTCGTCGTAACTCGGCCGCATTTCCATCACCGCCCGCCGATAGAACTGAGCAACGTCCTCTAAGATCATCTGTGGAATACTCATCGCCCAATCCTTGGCCAGCAGCCACAACATGCGGAGCCAGTCCCCGGTCCGATACTGATCATGCCCCATCTGGAACACGTTTCGGCGCAGCACATCGTCTACCAGCCACATGTGCGCCGGCAGCTCGGCGCGAGTAAAAGTGTCGACGTGCTGACGGCCCGGATGGAGGAAAAGGTAGGGAATGGACTCGTGGACATATAGCTCATCGGGCGTCGCTCTGTGGAGGCCAGGACAGTGTTTTGGAATTAACAGCGCATCGCAGACGGCCCGGAGAGTCAAAGATACCTCGACACCGTCGATCATGGAGGTGAAACCCCGGGATGCGTACTTGCAGGACGTATCCTCGTCGCGCTCGTCGCCAAAAGGAACGGGCTGCAAGTTCTGATAGAACATGCAGACCAGCCGTACACAGAGGTGGACGGATTGCACAGCGGTAGTAGACCCCGGCGCTCGAGGGTCGCGATAGAGTCTTGGGCGTGCTCGATCGTCCGGAAGAAGTCGACGTCGAAGGTGTATTCCATATTAAGCTCACGGATCCAGCGAGGATGGAGGCCGCGGACATTGGTCAGAGCAGTCGACGGCTGGGACTTCTTGCATTTGGTTTGTCGTCGGGGTGGTTGGGACGAGGACGCAACAGCGGCTGCCTTCCGCTTGCCGGACGAAGGAGTAACCGCCGTCAAAGAAGATGGTGGTCTCGAGGCTCGGATCGGTCGTGACGGAGGTAGAGAAGAGGAAGAAGACGGCGAAGAGGTGGATGTTGCTAGCGAAGTACTCGTCGGAGCCGCAGTCAAGGGTAGCCGTCCGACAGGAGGCATGGAAGAGGAAGCGGCGACGGCTTTCCCTTTGCCGCTGAGGCCCTTACTAGTGACATTCTTCGCGCGCACGATGGTAGGGGTGGACGACGAAGAACGGAGCCGGTGACGCTTGACGGGAAGCAAGTGACCGCCGCAAAGGGTGTGAATGGGATGTGAGGAAAAACGGCGAGGTCGTGAATGGGGAAGAGGGTCAGACGAAGGGAATGGAATGAGGTAGAGGACGGGGATAAGGAGGTTGTGCCGGAGACGAGGCCACGCACCGGCCGGAGGTGAGAACAAGGATCGGTGGCGTCCGAGCGAAACAGAGGGGAGAAAGCTGGATCGATCGAAGGGAGATAAGTGCCCTAGGATCGATCGAACCCTGGTTATAAACCCCTTAAAAACACGACTTCGATCGATCCGTCTGTTGGGGTTGGATCGATCGAACGCTACGTGGCAACATCGGGAGAGATCGGGTGATATAGTGAATAAGTAGGCCCAATCGATCCAACATGATTAGAAGGATCGATCCTACTGACCCAACTGGACTCATTGCGAAGGACGGATCGACGGATTGATCGGAAGGCCACTTGGCAAAAACACCACGCTCTGTCACCAAAAAACACCCACCTCGGATCGATCCCTCTCCCAAGATCCGATCGATCCGACTATTGTAAGGAGTAAAGCAAAGATTGAGGGAAAGACGGATCGATCAGGTGATGGGGTGGCGAAAACACCATGTTCTGTCAAGATTAAAAACGCACCTCGGATCTATCGGACACAATTGGACGGATCGATCCAACTAAGGCCCTATGAAAAATATACACGACGCACAGACAGATCGATCGGTCTAGATCGGCTAGATCGATCGGGCTCAATGAAACGTGAAAAATTGCATAATAAACCTGGGAATTATGCCTCTAATCGTCACGTAAAAATACAGACCTCTCCAGGCCATAAGAATACAAGCATAGCTACCTCAAACCAACAATTAACACGACCATCCACTTGCAGCGATGACAACATTATCAGACAATCAGAAGCAACTACGCAAATAAGTAGAAATTACGCAAGCATGCAAAGAAAACTTGAAAAGAAAGAACGAAACTAATTAAAAACAAATCAAGGATGGGTTGCCTCCCATCAAGCGCTTGGTTTAACGTCTCTAGCTCGACCCAATGATAGCGCAATTACTCAGGAATTGGTTCATGCAACCGTTGTGTGTCTTCTAAGGTCAGAGGATTTTCTATGTATCATTTTAACCTTTGGCCATTCACTTTAAAGGTGGAATCAGAGTTAGGATGGCGGAGTTCAACAGCCCCATGGGGGAAAACTTGAGTGATTTCAAATGGGCCTGTCCATCTAGATTTCAGTTTTCCTGGAAAGAACCGGAATCTAGCGTTAAATAACCACACCCTATCTCCCACATTAAAAGTTCTCTGATTAACGAACCTATCATGATACGCTTTAGTTCGATCCTTATAGATAAGAGCAGTATCATAAGCTTCATCACGTATTTCCTCCAACTCATTGAAAGGCAACATTTTCAACTCTAAAGATAAATGTGGAACTAAAGAAGGTAGAGCTGGAATTGAGGACATAGGGGGTAAAGGCTCAAAGAGAGGTTCTGTTCATGATATGCCGCAAACATCAGTAATTAAATCGGGATTATTAACCTCATGTAAAACCTCTTCATTTTCAAACTTGGAAACCGATGACAAATCATTCAAGGCATTATTCTCATCATTATCACCCAGAAAAACAACATCCGTACTCAGAACATCCTCATGCAAATCTGAAAAATATTATTCAAAAACATCATCCTCAACCACAATAGATATATCACGACTATCCTCCAAACTCCCACATGGATTGTCATCATTCAGCAACAATGCAGGCATTACATCATCAACACAATTATTCACTTCATCATCATTAACCAACGCATTAACCATAAAACAATCATCCTCATATGCATGATTCTTTGCAGCATGAAATATATTCAAACGCAATTCCATATTCCCAAATGTGACCGTCATGAAACCATCTCTACAATTATACAAGCATTGGCCGTAGCTAAGAAGGGTCGGCCAAGGATTATAGGGACCGATTTTTTTGTTTGCACTCCGGGTTCCATGTCTAACACTACAAAGTCAACCGGAAATACGCACTGATCAACCTTAACCAAAACATCTTCAAGGATTCCTCTTGGGGTCTTAATTGATCGATCAGCTAATTGTAGAGTCATGGCCGTAGGTTTTAATTCCCCTATACCAAACTTAGAATATGAGTAGGGCATGAGGTTGACACTTGCACCCAAATCTAGTAGTGCTCCATCAATCGTGTGATTTCCAAAAATGCATTAGATTGTGGGGGTTTTCGGATCTTTAAGCTTAGGAGAGAGATCACATCGAAAGATTGAGCTAACTTGCTCTGTCAGGAAAATCTTCTTAGACACATGCGATCTAGATTGTCTTTTATGCGTGCAAAGGTCCTTGAGGAATTTGGCATAAGATAGAATTTGTTTGATAGCATCAAGCAAAGGAAGATTAATATGCACTTTCTTAAACACCTCCATCATCTCATCTAATTTTGAGTTTCTGAATGGAGTGGAGGTAGGATCTGCTAAAGCTTCAGGGAAAGGAACCTTAGGGGTATACGTCGTGGGATTTGGTTCTTTCTCCTGAGATGATGCCATGTTTGGTGATGCATGGATATTGTCAATGGAATCATGAGGATTTGAATGTGGAGTATCAGAGGATGAACTGGGTTCCTTTGATGCATGTGAATTATTGTCTAATGATGTTTGAAAATGAGATGCATGTAAATCTTGATTATCTGGGGTTCCTTCAGGTTGTTCAATGTTGACAAAAGTTTTACCGCTACGAAGGGTTGTCACGGCTTGTACATGTTCATGAGATGAGTCGACATGATGTTGGCCCTTTGGATTAGGAACAGGTTGACTAGGTAATTGCCCATCTTCTCTCCTAGACAATGCATTCGCCAACTGACCCATTTGAACTTCCATCTTAGCTAAAGATTGAGAATGAGAATGAAGTAAGTGGTTATTAGCTTCAAAAGAGTCCAAGACCTTCAAAAGTCGATCATCAATACCCGGACCTTGACTCGATTGTTGTGGATGAAGAGAAGATTGATTCTGAGGTCCTTGACTCTGGGGAGGTACATACGATTGATGCCCCCAAGGTTGAGATGATTGATTTTGGAAAGGCCGATAAGGAGGTCGAAATGACGAAGTTTGGCCTTGAGAGTTTGTAGGATATGACGGTTGAAACTTTGGAGGATAACTTGGAGTTTGAGCACCTATGGATGGCCTTGGATTGAAGGAAGTTGGTTGTTGGCTAGGTGTTCTCCAAGAAAAATATGGGTGGTCTCTCAAACCCGGATTGTATGTATTGGAATAAGGATTGTAAGCTGGTTTAGATTGACCATAAACCGCATTTATATGTTCCTGTACTAATTCCGAGTAATGACATGTTAAATGGCAATCAATAACATCATGACCAGGAGTAGAACACAAGAAGCAGAGCTCCCCGGAGGGTGGAAGGATAGGAGGAATAGAAGGATCAACCTGATTTGTCATTTGGGTAAGAACTTGATCGAGTTTCCTACTTAATGCATCAACTTATTGAGCAAGATGGGTTGACTCATTCACTTCAAGGATTCCTCTAGGATTGGATTGGGTGGAAGGCCCGCGATTATTCCTTGAGGACGTGGCGTGATGTTGAGAGTTTTCAGCAAGTCTCTCAAAGAGCCTCCAAGAGTCGTCAAGAGGGTTGGTAATGAAAACTCCCCCACATGCAGCATCGTTAGTCAACTGATGTTTTTCCTTAAGACCTTTATAAAAATGCTCTACAACGGCCCATTGAGGAAATTGATGATGGGGACATTTTCTAAGGAGTTCCCTATAACGATCCCAAGCCTCATGAAATGCTTCATCGTCAGCTTGTCTAAAGGAAGAAATTTCATGGCGAAGGTCACTTGTCTTGGTAATCGGGAAGAATTTTTCAAGGAATTGAGCTTGTAATTGAGGCCAAGTAGTGATCGATCGAGGTTCTAGAAAAGTAAGCCAATGTTTAGCTTTACCTTTTAGGGTAAAAGGGAATAATTTAAGTCTCCAAGCATCTTCGGTAAAATTATTGACCCTCACTGTAGAACTAATCAGAATAAACTCCTCGATATGATTGTAGGGGTCCTCATGAGATAATCCATGGAAGGTTGGTAAGGATTGTAAAAATTGTGGATTAATCTCATAATGGGCTGCCCCAATTACCGGAGGTTGAATGCAGGAGTTAGAAGTGAAAGAAGTTGGAACATAAAAATCTTTCATGGCCCTACGACCCTGGTTCTCAAGTTGGTTAGGATTGTCATTAGGTCCAGGATGGTCCTCAGGGCTATCCATGCCTAAATGAGTAGGAGAAGAAACTGACAGTTTATGTGATGTAGAACAAGAAGCAAAAAATTCTTTCAACGTGAAAGAAAGATCTGGGTCCTTATCATCACTCATCCACACATCATAAAGATCATCCAAGGTTTAGAAATACAAACAGTGCAATCTCGATGACGTGTTGTTGGCGCTCGCTCCTTCGCCACTCGAAAGGATGCCGCTTTGTTCTTCACCTACTGATCGCAAAACGATATGGAAATATTAATATTGAAACTATTTTTGGTCTTTTATATAATAATTAACTGATAAGCAAGAAACTATACTAAGTAAACAACTCAAAACACCATAAAAATCCCCGAAACCGGCGCCAAAATTTTGATACGACTTGAAAAGTGTCGTGGCTTAACAAGTCTGACCAAAATTACAATATATTTCGGTGCTCTACTTTAACTACTAAGAACTAGTAGATAGTGGAGAGTCCAAGTCGAGTCCACAGGGATTTAGGTGATTGAGATCGAATGCCTAGTGAATTTCCTACTAATGAGTTGAGAAAAGATTGTTGGTTGAAATTAAACTAAACTTATACTAAAGGATTTATGAATATGAGAGAAAGGACCATAGGATCCTTAATCAGTAACTAAGGATCTACCAAGTCTTCCTAAGATTAGGGTATGCAAACACGATAAATGACTTTCTAATAATTGATAAGTGAATGGCTAGTTCTCCTTCTCACTCAACAAGTTCTGTTTATGATTCCTTGTTGGCAAGAACAATTATCTAATTATCAGTGACCGAATGATTAGTTACGTTCACTGCTAATCAACTCTCTTATTAGGATGAATTCATCGCAAATACTAACATGGATATGGATCTAGGTGTAAGATCGAGATGACTTCGCATCTCGATAGCCAAACCTACAAAGGTAAGATGCATGAAGGATTAGGGATAGACCGTAGTGGGACTAGCAATACTATAGTAAGACTAGCACTATACAATCCCTAATCACGAAGAAGATTCCATCCGAGATATCATGGGACTAGCATGATCCTCTTATTTGGATGAATCCAAGCCAAGCCCTAGCATACACAAGCTCTAGAATCAAGTGCAAACAAGAACGATTCATACATCCAGCACGAAATCAATACTAAGATATACGAAAATAGAATCAATCCATATAAGCCAAATAATCATGCATACAAACCCTAGATCTAAGAAATCCCTAGTAAAAACCCTAGTTACATCATAAGAATCCCATGGTTAGGATTTTAGTTACTCATCTTCAGGGGGTGATCCATCGGTGGAAGTTGATGATCTCCTCCCGCCATGGATCTCCTCCAAAGAATCGTCGAAGAAAAGTGTAGAAAAAGATAGAAAAACTCTCTTCAAAAACGTCTGGAAAAAGCCCCCCAAAAATCCCTAAACACTGACTACTTATAGCCCAGGAAACAACCTCCCACGGATTAGATCTGAGCCATCCAGTTTTAACTCTGGCCGAGTCGGATCGATCGCACTCTTGGAGTTGGATCGATCCGTCTTCTTAATTTGCTGGTAACACCCGAGCCGGATCGATCGTGCTTGTCGAGTCCGATCGATCGTTCACATGTTACTACGCTACGGCCCATGACGGATTGATCAAACTTGTGAGTCCGATCGATCCTTCCATTGTTGTTATGCTACGTCTAGTGCTGGATCGATCCATCTCTTGGAGTTCGATCGATCCGCGTGCTTGCTGCTTTTCCCCATGCTGGTTGAGTCGGGTCGATCGCTCCTGTTGAGTCCGATCGATCTAACTTGTCAAAATCGCCAAAATCTACTTGTTTTAGCTCCAAAGTTGATCTAACTCGTAGCATGACCTGTTATACCTGAAATGGGATAAAAATAGCCAGTACATCATTGCTCGGGGCCCAACAAAGCCAAATTACAAGGGTGTTTCATGCACTTTTAAAGTCTTATCACTCATCCATGGATATGAACACTGGCAGCAAGGAGAAAAGGAAGAACAAGGGATGAAAATAGAGGCTCCGATCAAACCCAAGGAACCAGAGGAGGAAACCCATCGGCCAACCAAAAACCAAAGAAGAGAAGAAAGAAAGCTCATCGGACATCCATCGGAAAACCATCGCATTCAACGTTAAGGGAACCAGAGAATCATGCCTCAAGCCAACCCCATTCTAGTCTAGTAGAGCCTAATCGAAGGATTAGATCAGAAACCCTATCTATAGCGTCGGATTCGCCTTCTCCTTCCTCTTCTCCGGCCGTGCGTCGCCCCCGAGCTCGAGATCTCTGCTACTCGCACGTCGCCGCCGATCGTCGTTGAGAGAAACCCAGCCACCGCCGTCCTCTCTACCGGTCGCCGTTGCCTTGGGTCGCCATCGCCGCCAACATCGCCAAGTCCTCCTCTCCCCTCTCGTTCGTCGCCGCCTCTCTTTCTCTAATGATCAGGATAGAACCCTCACGAGAGAGAGAGAGAGAGAGAGAAGGGTTAAGAAGGTTTGGGTTTAGTCGAGCGGTGCTTAAGTCTCCTAATCGCTCGATCAGCCAGATTTAATCACGACCGCTCAAATCTTGATCCTTATGATCTAACTCAGATCCTCCGATCTGGGGTACTCCAATTAGTCTAATCAAGCACATACATCAATACAAGGCCGTGTGTGCGCAACATGTGTGTGAAACCAACTCCGCTAAGGGTAATTTACCAAATTACCACCGGAGCCACAACGATCAAAGGAGATCGCGAGGCAAGTCCCACCAAGCCAAACCAAACGAACCAGACCCTCGACCGACGCGGTTGGACCGGGTTGGAGGTATGGGTCCTCACAACTCGCGCCCCGAAAGAGCAAACACACGCCCCCGCTGACCGCCTCCACCTCTGGAGCGGCCCGGTCCAGCCCCTGACCCGCACCCACCACCGCTCCCCTGCCAGGCACCGTACCCTCCGCCTCTACTGCTCTGCGGCATAGCGCTCTGCGCTCCTCGCTTGGGACAGTCTTGGCGAAAGTGTCCCGGCTGCCTGCACTGGAAACAAGTGGCTGACGCGCCACCAAGCTGCCGACCCTGGCCTCCCCCTGACGGAGCCTGCCCAGACGGCCCGGCCGTCAGGAGAAACTGGCCTGGCGGACTCGGCAACTGTGCCCGGAATTGCTGCAGGCGCTGTGACCACTGTTGAAAGCGTCGCTGACGCCGCTGGTGCCCTCCGCCGAATCCCCCTCTGAACTGGGGTCTCTGCGGTGCACTGGTAGAGGATGCCGGTGGAACTGCCCGGCACCTCTCGTCTCGCAACTGCGCCTCCACTACCAAGGCGCTGTTCAAGACTGTTGTGTGCGTCTGAAAGCGGTGGGAACATGTCTGGCGCCTGATCTCTGGATGACGACCCCACTCGAACTGCCGTGCCCTGGCCACTGAATCTGCTGCCACTGCCCCCGCGAAATGGACTAAGTGAGTGAACCGGGTGGCATACTACTGAACGGAGCGAGTACCCTGCAAAAGGGACTGGTACTCACGAGACAAGGCGTCACGCGCACTCTCCGGGAAGTACGCGTTCAAGAACAACGCCATGAACTCCTCCCACGTCGGCTCCTCTCCGCCACTGGTGTGCTGGGCGGTGCACCACCAGTCAAGGGCGTCACCATCGAGCCGGAATGTCGCGAGGGTGACCCGGATCCGGTCATCCCCGACGAAGAGAGCGTCGAGAACGCGCGTGACTCCTCGGAGCCAGCCGTCTGCCGTGGTCGGATCTCCAGTCTCACCGCTGAACCTAGGCGATTTCAGCCGCTGGAAGTCCATCATGACCGCTGCCGCAGCCCGCCCGTCGACCGGAGCGAGGACCCCCTCCTCGGCGAGAAGGGCCTCCTCCCGTGCGACCGCAACCATCGCTGGTGATGCCTCAGTCCGTCGAGCTCTGACCGCCCTGACAAGTGCTACCCTGTCTGGTCGAGCGGGTCGACCAGGTTGTGCCCCACCTCGACCAACAACAGAAGGTCGGCCTCGAGCTCCCGACATTTGCACATTCACCAACAACATACGAGCGTCCACTCGTCAGAAGCTGCAAAACAAGGCAACACAAACAGAAAACAAAAAAGCACAACATATCAAAAGGAGCATGCACGGATGTTCTAGACATAGAACTAACCCATTCCACGCTCAATCTCAACCGAATCCTGATCCTAAACCCTGGGATCTACAACCTATGCTCTGATACCAAGCTGTCGCGCCCCGACCCGCGAAAGTCCAACCGAGTCGGGCGACGCGAACCGGAACTTACAAACCGCGGAAAATTTTGGTGAGGGTTCCCTCTAACCTATTGGTCTCCCTAACAATTCATCAAAAGCACCCTCAATTAAAAGACAATAATTTAATTAAACCTCGAACCACAGATTTCAAACCCAAAAAGATTTAATATACATATTCTCGGAGAGGGGAAGATTCAAATACAACAATACTCCCGTAGGAGACTATCTAGCAAAAGGTATAAAAGCAATAAAGATCGCCACCTCTCAAAGTCCACCAAGCGCCGCCGCACCGCCGACCAACTGCCCGGTAGGGGCCACAGAAAAAGAACTGACGCCTGCACCTGCAAAACGCAGCCCGGGTAGGTGTGAGCACTAAGCTCAGTAGGGTTCTACAGTACGACACACAGAAGGAAGAGGGAAACGCAACAGTGTCACCCTCAAATAGGACCTGGGTGTATACAGGGGTCCCATAACCCCACCGCGTGTCCCTGAGGCCCAGGAGCAGCACTCAGTTGCAGGAACAACATTGGCGATACACAACTGCAAGAAATGGCACTGCATGCGGGAAAAAGGCACCGCTGAGTAGACAACTCCTCTACCCCAGGGTCAGCACAGTGGGACACCGGCTACACCTCAGCATCCGACTCAAGGCTGACACGACTTCTACGATCTTCAAGCAACAAGTGCACCAGTCCTCTAGGCCTATCATCGAATCGACTGGACACCACAATTCGAACCGGGTTCAAACTACCCAACCCCGGTCCTAGGGCTAAATCCGAGCTTCCAGCCTCGGGACGACAACCCACAGATCACCCACGCCCTAACCATGCAACTAATGCACAAATCAACAATGCATGCTATGACATACACAAACAGGAGATAGCCATGCAACAGTATGATAGGGCATCATATAAGTCAACCGGATCGCTGCAGCGGTACTACCAAGCGCTGCCAGCCGATCCGCAGCGGGTCCCGGCATTACGACGATACCGCGGACTCCTGCAACGGGAAGCAACCCCGAAAACGATGATGAACAGTAAACAATATAAAATATTATAATCCTAAATATAATATTATATTCAAAACACCAAAACCTCTACTTAGAGGCTAATTGATCCCATCGATCTGACATCCAAATGATGTCGGATTCAAGATCCAACTTAACCATCAGTAGATCTATGTACCGGGATCAATATATCCAAAATCCATAATCATCCAACGGTTGGATTAACGGGAAAACACTAATCAAAACCTCTAATCAAACTAACTTACCAATTAATTGCTGCAACGCAGCCCCCCAGTAATAAATTCATGAAAGATCGTAGGAAAATCGGAAAATTATGAAATCAGTTGGGTTAGAGAGTAGATTCAAAAATCTACAACTCGTATGGTCATCACAACCCAAGATCATGCACGTACTGGCCGAAAAACTCGCTGCAAGCCAACTGTTCTTCAAGAACAGCAGAAACCGAAAAATCCGAGATTAATCATGTATAAATCCTACTAAAATCTCAACCAAAGTTCATAAAACTTATAACATAAATTATACTAAGCAAGAGGAAGCTAACACCAAGATCAACAAGATCTAGCGGCTAGATCTAGAGAAAACCCAAAAACAACATCAGTAGGTAGAAACCTACCGGAAACGCACTACTCGGCTGATTCCCCACGAACTGGTCACCAACAAGGTTCCAAACCACTTCAGGGATCTTCCTCACGCCGCCACGGTTCCAACAAGCCTTGGAACACCCAAAACGGTGGCGGGAGGAGGGAGAACGGTGAAGAAGGAGCTGCCGAAAAACAGGGAAAGAAAACAGAGCCGCGGGAGGAAGAAGAAGAAGGAAGAAGAAAGGAGAAGGAGGAGGAGAAGAGGAAGAAAAGGAGGGAAAAGAGGAAGGGAAAGCCGGGGGAATGGGGAAAAAGGGGAAGGAGGGGAGGGAAAGTCCTCCCCTTCTGACAGGAGAGAGCGACGGCCAACGGCGACCGTCCTCTCGAAGCAGAAAACCCACCGACGCGAGTCCGATCGATCGCTCCAAGAAGCGATCGATCGCTCGCGGGCTGCTGCGCGTCCGAGCTGGGATCTTCCGATCCCGGGTCCACCTAACCATTCTAATCAACCACTAACACATACAAGGTCAGTGTGCGCACACGCGAGTGTGAAACAAACCAACAAGGCGCAATTTACCAAATTATCCTTGCGGTCTACAACGAACCACAGGGGTAGAGGGACAGGTCCTCACACACTACTTTCTTCTCTCTCCTAACCACCCGATAACCACATAATAGTCAATTAAATAAGAAATAATCATCTACCACGTAATACGTCACGTAATACGTATGCATATGCGACCGAGTAATCACCTATCACCTGTAAGTAAATCATATGGCTCTTAACCAACCTTACTATATTTATATAGTAGAAGATGACGCATCACTACTTTGAGGTCGGAGCCTAGCCACTATTAATTGTTCAAGCGTTAGGTGGAAATTCACTAACATCCACACAATACTTATTGGACAACCACCATGATAAGTGCTTATTGATTGGCTGGCTGAATCCAACTACATTAGCATCTAGAATAGAGGACTTCTTTTTCTTTATTTCTTTTTATCAGTTAAATCAAAAGGCTAGACTTCTCTGTGGCAATCTAGGATTTGTGGAGTAATTTATGCTAAATCTCACACAACCAAAACAAAGACGAAAGGAAGAAAAACAAATCACCGATCTGCTTCGCTGCCCCGGAGATAAATAAGACCTTATTGTCCTCATCACTAAACTGAAATTGCTGATCTGGTTGTAACTTGGACTAGATTGACATGCTCTTTTCCCTGTACATGCTCCAAATATTTACACCGAAAAACTCACAACTAAAAAACTCTAGTCCTCTTTGATAAAAATTGTTGTCATAATTCCAGTGACCTTGACTGATGAGGTAAAAGAAAGTGTCCCAGCCGTGGAATAAAAAGTTAGATTTTGTTGGCAATATTTGCAAGTCAATTCCAAAAAACTGGCAGCAGTTCTTCGCATCAGCAACTTGTTTCGACGACCAAAGGAAAATCTCAAGACAATCCCATCTCAGTAGATCATACTATACATTACTGTTCTGAAGCCCAATTGCCACTGAGAAAGCAAACGCCAGTCGAATATTGATTACAAAGCACAGAGTACAAAGAATGATGCAGTCTGGAGTTTGAATATGATACACGCAAGCAATCATATACAGGTTTGAATTCCAAGAAAAATGATCAGGAAAAAGTTTCTAAAAAATAACAAGACTACCTAGTGTAATCTTTAATCTAAAATGGGAAAGGAAAGAATGAACAAAAAACTCATTGCTTATTATACAAGAACCTGTGCTGGAAGAACCACTGGTAGCCCAAAATTTATGAAAATTATACCAGTCAGCAGCTTAGTGGAATAAGTGATGAAGGGATGCTGGTCTTTCTAATTTACAATAGAAACTGCACACTAGGAGCTCCCATGAGATCTGATTGAAGACATTGATAGGGCTGACACGGAAGCAGTTGGGCTATTTACTTCTCTGTCAGCATAACCAGCTCTACCTTTTCCACTTATCTTAAATATTGTTTCTTGAGCAATATCGACAAACCACTCGTCGTTGGGAAGCACACTGCATAAGAAAATAATTAGGTCAAATAAAAGAGACCAACAATTTTAGGCCAATATGACAGAAGCAAAAATACAACAATTTTACTAGAGGAAATACAACAAAAGCATCTTTTATCAACCAGTGATTGCCATGCTGATTGACACATACCGGTACGGACCGATAGACCGATATGTATCATGCCGGTAAATTACCGACAGGATGCTTGTATCGGAACAAACCCGTGCCAATACATGTAATAGCTCAAAGGAGCTTTTTGCTGCAAGCAAGAAGTCCGTGCCTAGGGTCGTCACGTGTCATGCCGGCATGGCAATCCTCGTTATCAACCAAGCATAATCCCGAGAGTGTGGACTAGATTACAAAGCGCAACACCATGAAGGCTCCATATTGTATCCCTAATTTCTCTCCGATGCAACTCCATGGAAAAGATGGACTTGCAAGGCTAGAAGGCAACTGTTCAGTTCAGCAAAAGGACAGCACATAAAACTAACAAGCAAACACAGGGAGGCCATTCCAAAGGAATGGAGAAGAGCAGTTACTTCTTAACAAATTTCTGCCTTGCATTCCAAGAAGAAACAACAACCACGATCTAGCAGTTTCCACCTGGAGCCATTGGAAGGTATGAACAAAATTCTCATACTATACAAGCAAAGATCAAGTTATCAAAGAGCAACCCAGTCATATGATGAGAATCTTATGATTGAGATCATAATTTTCGCTTCAAGAAAAGGAAGCGAAAGAGAGAAGATTCAGCTCTTAGCTAAAGTATACCTGGAGTCTTTAACTAATATTACCATTCGCTTTATGTAGCCCTTTGGCTTAGTTCTTCAAAAGAAAAAATAAACTCATATTACCATTCGAATAGTCAGAACTCAAAAAGGGATGTGACAATTTGCATCCTTATTTAGCGGCTAGATATTAATTTGCTAAAGTTCAATTAAAGTCTCACCCATGGTAAGCATCATCGTGGTTTCTTTAAGCTCTAAGACAAGAGGTAAGTTTCCAGTTTGTAATAATCAAGATGTTGAGAAATCAGGGGAAAGGATCTCAGTGAATTTTACCTACTAAAGCATCAAAACTGACCTATTTACACATAATGAGCTTATTAGCATGTAAACAAGATATAGAATTCATAAATATATGCTGCGAACCTATTTACACATTATACACACTATGATCTCCATATATCATGCTTCTGCTAAGGTTTGGTCCATACAAATAAAGAGCATCAGTTAACTAGCATCTCCAATTGGCATAAATGCAACTTTTGAACAAGTGGAGGAAAATAAATAGTCAATGGGTGAATGATTTTGGTTTGCAGGAACAGTATTTGAAAACTGGGCCTCAAACATGGATGGATATAAAGTAGACAAATAACCAATGGATGACGCCAGGGTGGGATTTCGATTTAGGAAAAGTTCCCCATCTCTTTAGAAGAGTGACAGTACATGGTGGCAATAGACCAGCACTACATTCATAAAGCATATCCTTGATTTGGTTTTCTATCTCGGTCATCATGAATAGAAAGAACATTTATCCAATATTGCATATGCAGAAATTGAATACACATCTCTAGGGCAAGTGCAAAGCCACGAAGGAGAAATTGGAAAAGGATAGAGTGAGCCTGCCAGGACTGCTTGCATACATGGCAAGCAATTTTTTTTTTTAATTTTCTTTTTGATTAGATAAGCCCGAAGGCTGGGTTGCAACACAACTACTCCAAGCCACCTACATGGCCCATATCCCGTGCCAACACAAACGAGCTCCTGGTTACCTCTCTAAGCGCACAGCGCGCTACCAAGTCTGCTAACTGCATTATCCGACCTGGGGATGTGAGCAGACAAAGTCCTCATGCTTATTGATGACCATAAAAAGATTTTGCAATATTGAATACAACACTGCATGCATACAAATTGATGAGTAACTTTTAGAACACTACATTTATTTCTTGATATCCCTCAAGTGAAGAAGCGAATTACTGCAGGAATTAGCACAGGTATCAAAAAGGTCAAGGAGAAAGTGATTTCAAGGTTTAGATGTCCAGTGAGTCCCCAAAAATCAGAAAATTTAACAACATTTCCAGTTACACATAAGCTACGTTAATTTCCAGATCAAGTAAGCTTTTAACTGCCAGAAGTACGGAGAAACGCAGTTATTCAACATTCAAAGCAAGCAAGGAATGGACAATTTGTCTTCTCTAAACAGTTTACCTGTCTGGATCCATCCCAGTAGCAGAAAATGCAGCCATAGCTCTTTCTATGATTTCTATAATAACTTGATGCACATGCCGAGATAAGTAACGACCTTGTCCAAAAAGAATCACAAACTGCATGTCCAGATAGAACTGCAGAAAAAGTATAGGGTAAGTGACGCAGATTTTCAATAGAGAGATAATTTTCAACCCAAATGTCAAATCCCCTACCTGCTGGAGGCCTAGAGGGCCCAAAGGTCTTGGGCCCTCTTCAATGTCCTCCCAAAAGCCTTGATCTTCTGAAAGCCATAAGATAACCGTCTCTGTGAGTCTCATCAATAACAAAGTGGCAAATCTTTCCCTGCCTATGAACATATCTGCAGCTATGCTAGCCATCCTAGTCAATTTCGCATATAGTTCCTGGACAACAATTACGAAAGCAAAACGGGATTGAGGAACACACTTAAAAATAGTTGAATACATGAACTCGAAGAAGGAGATTAGGATAATAGAAAGACTTATAAAATATAATATAGGCCAAACAAGTTTGACTGTCTCATCCATGTTTCACCTGATCAAATTAAAGCTTAACAAATCTCAGCGTGTCCTAGGTCCTCACTTACTATGGTCATCAATAACTTTACATTGAACAGAGAAAACAGTACCCAGAAGGACACAATATACAAAATATAACCAAATAGCTTCATAAATAAAGCAATTGAACAATAACATTACATAACCAACCGATATGCAACAAATAAGTGATCAAATGAAAACAACATAAAGAAAGAAAGATACATGCTTCTGCAGGGAACACAAGAGTTCATGTGAATATAATGCTACAAAACTCAATAACTTAATCAGAAATACAGGCATGTTGACATCTATTTATGCAACTATACACATCAAGTGGTCATTTTTATTGAGAAGTGTATCACATGTTAGTCTATGACTATATATAAGTTAAATGTCTTGCAGAGCTAAAAACCCACAATTTCCAGTTTTGCAATAAATACTCGTTTCAGTGAGCAATACGTTTGTCTAGGGGTTCTTTTCGTACTATGTAGTCTTGTGGAAATTACTTCATTCCGAAGCAGCTAATTATCTTCACAGTAGGATATCATATTAAAAAATCAAAGCTCTGGCGCTGCATAATACCAAACCACTCTGCTGCAAGAATGGCACATCATGGTAACAACATAATCTTGTTACAAGATAGCACAACCTATGCAAGGTTTTATAATATAAACAAAAGAAAAGAAACGGAGAGATTGACAAGATGAGAGCAGAGATCCATGAAGGGCCTGTTCTTTCTTAATGCTACAACAGAAGCTAAAGAAGATATAAATTGTAAAATCTATGGTAGTGCTTAGTCTGGCTGAACAACAAATGTATGTGTTTGCAATTGCATCAAGGTACCTGAAATATTATAGATGGAGCCCACTCAGGCTCATCAACATTTCCATCCATGTTTATGTACATATCTGCACTTAAATGAGTATCACCATCTTCAGTGAAGATAAGATCAAGAGCATGCTGTCTACAGAAGCTATCTCGCAATCCATCAACAGAACGTTGTAGCTTCCTTTTCCATTCTCTTTGTTCAGGCATCCTGCTGTTTCTGTCTGAGGCTCTTTTACGAGAATCATCCATGACACTAGCTTGGTACATGGGGGAAAGCTTCATAGCTGCTCTAGGTAGCAGCTCTTCTGCTAATAAAGATGCATTTGCCAACAAAGCTAACTGTTGCTCCTCAGTCTCTGCTAACCTCACTATCTTATTTACAGATCCTTCCAAATTTGTGTCATCCTCTATCGAACCAGGTAATGCATTAATCAGCAAGGTAATAAAGGAGCTGAATACTCTCAAAAGGCCATCCATTGTGGAACCACCCAGTTGCATGCTGAGGAGCGGCCCTACATCCTCGAAGAAATCCTGTGAAGGAAGGTAGTAAATGATGAAGAAACATGTGGAACTGAAAACCTATGAAAGAATAATCAGTTTTTAACAAAAGACCATACACTCATAGGATCAATTGCAAAAGACTTATCATAAAACTCCAAAGATCACTGTTACTAATTAGATTAAAACTTTCAGGATTTTAGATTCAGTACTACTAATTGATAACAAATTCCTCAATTCCTCTTTTCCTCCTTTTTGGTGTAAAGGACGAACTTCACAATCCTTTCTACAATGTGCTCGTTCTTACTATTCTACCGAAGAGCAAGAAGCTGCCAAATGTGGTGTGAATTGAAGGAAATATAGATCATATATGATAAAAGCTATCATTATTGCTTAAGAGTTTTTATCGATTGCAAAAAACAATCACTTATTGTCAAGTTTCGCAAGCTTGAACGGTAATATAAGTCAGAATTGCAGACATCAAGTAATGTCATGAATAAGCTACATAAGAACAATTAGGGGTGCAAATGAGCCCAGCTGAGCCGAGTTCTAGCCTGTTCAGGCTTGTTCATTAAGCCCCTTATCAAGCTCGAGCTTTAAACAAGCTTCCAGATTTTTATTTCGGCTCCTTAGTTTATTGGTGAGTTCGAGCTCGGCTCTAGCTAGGGTCGGTTTCTGCAAATGAGCTTGTTCGTGAGCTTGTTCTCTAGCAGTTAATTGAGCTTATGCGCAACCAACTAATTGAGCTTGGTCGAGAGCATTTAACCAAGCTTGTTTCTGAACGTAAGATGAACACACTCAAACAAGCATTTACAAATGAGTGCATCAATGACCATATATACAACTATCTTAATAAACAATGATCACACATGTGCACAAACGAGTAATCGAGCCTGCTCACGAACAGATAATCAAGCATGTTCATGAACACCTAACAAGTTTATTCACGAACCTTAACCAGCCGGGCTTATATTCTATTCAAGCTCGGCTTGTTTATTAAACGAGCTTTAAATTCCTGTTCAAACTCGTTCATTTACCTGACCAAAAGAACATAAACAAGTCCTTATCGTGATCGTTCACGAACTGTTCATTGAGCGTGTTATTCGCTTACACTCCTAAGAACAATAATTTGAGAATGACGGGGCACTTCAAGAAGTTCAAGCCAGACATCTAACAATTTTCCAAGATAGTAATATAGGGATTAGTCTTTGGACTACATAATCAAGTTGGTATAGACATGCCATAGAAGCATGAATAAAATGAGGAAGCACCCAGTGTAAACACTACCTACTAAATAACAACCAAGGTGTTCAAAAAGAAAACAAAGAAATATGAGACAGATACTTGTCTTTTCATGATGGTCCTAAAGCATTTTCGTCATAAATTTCAAGGAGGTTTACCAAGCCTTAGAAGCATGAACAACATGAAGAAGCACCCAAAGGAAAACAACCTCAAAAATTTCAAGTATCAGGTGGAGAAAGGTACTTGCTATGTTAGATTAGACTGGCAAAAGCATACATCTGAACAAAAGGCTAGGTCACCCACAACAAGATGAGGAATTCAAAGCATATTAGTTACTAAAATCTCAAACTTCCAAGCGTGGGAAAGAAAAGCTAAGGTTTGAGTCAATCAGGCCAAGATCAATTAGTCCAATATATCAATGAAGTAGATGGCGCATACTCTGAACCATGGATTTCCATACCGGCCGGCACAGCCAGCACAGGTCTGTGCAGGCCGGTATGTACCGAGCCGGTAGCTTTCCGGCATAAAAAAACCCCCCGTATCGGTATCGGGGGTGCTGGAGTTGTGCCGGGCGATACATAGCATATCACTCGGTACGGACTCGATACATACCGGATCGAAGGAGCCCGGAGCAGAGGGGGAGCCGGAGCTGGAGGGGAGGGAGGAGGAGAAAAAAGAGAGGGGAGGGGAGAAACAGAGGAAGAGAGAGGGGAAGAAAGAGAGGGGAGGAGAGAAATAGAGGAAGAGGGAGGAGGGGAAGAAAGAGAGGGGAGGAGAGAGCAGGAGGAGGAGCCCGGAGCATAGGGGGAGCCGGAGCCAGAGGCGAGGAGAGAAACAGAGGAAGAGGGGAGGAGAGAGCGGGAGGGAAGGAGGAGCCGGAACAGAGGGGGAGCGAGAGCAGGAGGGGAGGACGAGGCGTAGAAGAGGAGGAGCCGGAGTCGGAGAAGAGGAGCCGGAGCCAAAGGGAAGGAGGAGCCGGAGCCGGAGGGGACCCGGAGCCAGAGGGGAGGAGGAGGAGGAGCCAGAGGCGAGGAGGAGCCGGAGCCGGAGAGGAGTCAAAGGTGGAGGAGAGGAGCTGGAGGAGAGCAGCAGCTGCGTGTGGGAGAAAAAGTGGAAAAGATGGCCACGTGCGGGAGAAAAAACGGAGAGAGAGAAAGAGAGACTAGTGGGAGAAAAATCAAAGAAAAGGAGGAGAGTGAGAACTGACTGGTGAATTGGTGGGCAACATGGAGATGAAGATAAGGAGAGAAACGAAATAGATGGGGCTGGTCGGCTAGTCAGCAGGTCAGAGGAGGTGAGTGAGTGACGACGGGTTAAAAATCGATATGTTATTTATCATTGGTTTTTATTTATCAATGATAAGCCTCATATAGTATGTTATTTATTATTATTTTTTATTGAATTATGATAATTAGTAACATTTTTTATTTAATAATCATTGTTTTTAGCATTCTTTTTTATCTAATAACGGTAACTTTCCAATAATTAAATGTATCATACGAAATTTTAAAATTTTATGTTAATAATCATTTTAGTTATTATATTACTTTCTTATGCTATTTAGTTTTTTATTACTTATTCATGATAATTTTTACGTTAATTGTCGATGTTACTTTCTATGTTAATTACTTACGATAATTTTCATATTAATTGATAAATGGTGTATTTTACATCAAAATTAATTCAAATTAGTGGACAAATTAGAAAACTACTATTAGTCCATATTTGAAAGTGTTAAAAAAAGTTTCAAAATTTTCATGAATTTCCTGTTGGAATGCTATTTGTTTTTGAAGGTGTTATTGAAGATGTCGCCCAAGGAGCGTGTGAATACGAGTGAATTTCGCTCATCTGGACCGGCACGTGCTGGTCCGGCGCGCCTCGTGCCGGCAGGTTATCGGCACGGCGCGTGCCACCGGCATGGCAATCCATGCTCTGGACATTGGGGAAGGTAAATGGACTTTGTCTCCAAGTCAGACCAAGACAAAGGAACACTCCAAACTAGCATACTAATTTTGAAAGTGCAAAAACATTATACAAATATACCATTTTTCCAGAATGTATTGAGAAACGCATGCATCCAAAAGGAAAAAAATCTTACAACCTTTAACTTTCTCACTTTAGTTCTGAGTCTGAAAAGTTCAAAAAATGACTCGAACTACAGATACCTAAGAAGAGATGAGAAGCCAATATGTTTAAGATAGTGAGTTCTTTTTGCACTGAAGGAAAGATCAAAGGTTCTTCCATACTTGTTTTTTTAGACAATGTCTTTTATACCACCTGTTTAAAATCTCATGAACAGTGTACAAATTCACTTTTGCATGAACAGCAAGGAGCACCAAAACTAATAAAATACAGATGTGACACAAATTCTTCATATCTCAATGCGGGGAAATCACGAGAATAGTTGTGTTCCTGGATAAGCAGCCTAAATGTGTGGTATCGAGCTAACATGATAGGCTGGAGAATAAAAGTTTTCAGACAATTGAACATATAACAGCAGAAACTTTGCTACTAAAGTCTATCCTAACAGTTAAAAAGACTGGTGAACTAATCTGCTAGAGCAGCTCTATAGCAAAACAAACTGCAATAACAATACAGACATGGTAACCAGGGTCAGAAGTTCAACCTTGGGAGCTTCTACTAACTAGAAATACATTCGAAAATCCAAATCAAACAGACAAGCAGATTATGTTTGGCATAATTGCTTAATTCTCTAGCAATCTTCATAACAACTTAGGAGGGCATGCATGAAATTCGCACACATAAGTATGTTTAGGCGGTTAATATATTTAGTAGGTACAAAAAAAAAGTGCTAAGTATGTCCCTTTTTCCTAATGGGAATCTGCTACTCACTTGAACCATCGAATAAAAGCGGTGGGCACTGCTGGAAAGTCTAGGCTGATTACCGATGGATGTGCTAGATGTCCTACCGGATGTGCGTGTACTTGGTGGAGGATAGCTAAGGACCCAATCATCTGCAGCTGCTAGTGCAGCGGTACTTTCTTCGATTCGCTTTAGATTAGCATCTAATGCTTGCTCAACACTTGGCCTAAATAGCTTCAAAAGAACAGAACAAAGAGACATGCCACGAGATTCCAGCAAGGAGCAGTGGCCGATTGCTATTTGGACACACTCTGCAGCAGCTCTTAAGCCTCCAGCAGCTGCACATGAAGCTAATGCATGCCTTTTAACAAGCTGTGCAAAAGACTCTGCCTGTTTCGTTGACCATGTCACCAATTCCGATGCATATGCTGCCTCATCACCGAAGACATCTAAAGAGTCATCTACAGCTTGGGCAATGGCAGAGAAAACTTGCTGTGATAGAGCAGCTGTATATGCTCCTCCATATGAAGTGCTAGTTGGATGTATAGTTTGCATATTGTATAGCAGCCTCTGATAATGAGCATTAAGCAACAAACTATGGGCTCGTGGGCCATCCCCGAGCCTCTTAAGAGCTGAAGCAGCGGCGCGAAGTTCCACACCGCGGGTAGAAGACTGGCAAGCAGCTTCAGCAAGTTGATCTGCTAACTTCTGCCGGTGCTCGGTAATAGCATTCTGAAGGGATAAGAGCTCAGCTGGAGTCAGAGTTTGGTTTTCTTTTGCTTCTGCTGCTATGTGCTCTGCCTCATCAAGGGCATCCAATGCTTCACCTACCCTCCTTTCAGCTAGCAATACATCAAGCATATCAGGAAACTCTACTGACCATTTCTCAATATTTGAAGGTTCCGAGTCTTCAACCTTCGACATGTCATTGGTCTTAGGACCTTCAGTATCGGAAGACAAGGATTCAATACGAACACCTTCAGACAATCCATGAATTAGAGCTGCTTGAGTAGATAGAAGATTTCTTATGGAAAGCAGCTCGCCTTCTAGATCTGATATTTCCTTGGATGTTCTGTAAAGACATGGTTTCATAATGATTAATAGTGCATAGAGCTGGCAAAGAGAATCACGAACTTATAGAGCCCTCAAGAAAAGAACAAAGAAAATGAGAGTTATCAATCATATGAAAGCATACAAAAGTACAACCAAAACTTCATTAATAACGCAGGACAATTAGGAAGATTATTGCAAGTAGACCAGATTGCAAATGGTGACGCAGGACAATGTGAAAATGCCCATGTCGTTGAGCAACGCAAAGTATGTTATGTGATATCATACAGAAGTGAGAATGTAATTCTAAGTAAATTGCATGTTTTGCTTAGTCACTAATCAGGTGCCACCCAAGCTTCCACTTCAAAAGTAACCATCCATAGCAGCAGGTTCAATCTTCCAAAAGATACTGGAGCCAAGTAAAAATTGACAACAGGCCATACAACTCATTTAAAATCAATAGCAGTTATAAATGTCTGTAAAGTTTTTTCATGGAGCCTTCTCGGTAGTTGTGCTCCATCAAAAACATTTTTTTGCTGGAAATTTCTTCAAGAATAACGCTGCCACAACTCTTTGCTGAGAAATTCTTTCACTTACTATCCAGCCAGGCTAGAATTTTTAAAGAGAGATATGAAATTGATGCTAGCCAATAGCATGCTTGAGAACATTATCCCATAAGAAGCATTCAGAAAATTAAAAATAAGAAGATTCATAAATATCTAATCCATTGCATTGAATTGTCAATCAATTTCGCATTCCAATTTAAAACATGTTATATGAACAAATCATAAGAGATAACATCTCCCAAAACGAATTACTACCAAAATTGAATTAAACGAGAAAAAAAATTGCAACCAACCAAATACGGGTCGGGTTGGATCCGACCCGACCCGATGGGACCTGACCCTGTCCATGAGGACCCACAACCAAGGAAGTCCAACCTGATCTAGGCCGGACGTGACTTCAGGTAAGGTAGGCCATGGTCTAGTCGGAATAGGTTTCCTACGTCCTACTAGCACTTTTTTACGTGCTTTCCTAATTTAGGATTAGTCACTTTCCTAGCTTATTTCCTACTTGCATTCCTAGTTCTAGTTATGTTTTCCCCTTCCTAACTTGAGTTAGGTAGTTTGCTTTATAGTAGGCATGCTTATTGAGTTCTACTAGGATTCACTTATTGCTCTTCTAGCAAGAGGGCTATTGCTTATTTTTAGTACAACAAGAATTGGTTGAGGTCTATATATAGACCTAGTATTCTACATTCATCATGCTGAAATTTATGAAGAGTTGTCCTAATTTAGTTAATTAGTTAAGTGTGGTAGAAAGAAATAGAAGGCTTTATCCACCATCAGAAGTTAAATTGTCTTAATTTAGTTAATTAGTTAAGTGTAGTAGAGAGAGAAGGCTTTATCCTCCATCAGAAGTTATACAATGGGCTGAATTCTCTTCCCAGAGAGAGCTCTTCAACTGACGACCGCCTTCAACCTTCTTCCTTCTCCAGTTTTGTTCTCAGCCGCCGGCAACGCCAACCACCGGACTCTTCTCCGCCCCACCGGCATCTTTGCCTTCTCTCCCACTCTTCTTCCTTAGGAACCGTCCAAACCCTAGGTCGCCCAAGCTCCCTTCCCCCAACGAACCGACGCTCCACCCTTGCCTAGTTCACGCTTTTTAGTTACTCGATCCGTGCCACCTAAGCCTAAATCTATTAGGATTTGGTCCACACCCTAATCCTAAGAACTGCTCCCCTTCTTACCCGATTCGCAATCTCTGGATCTCTTAGTTAGCCGAAACTCTATTCCTAGCCCTTAGATCGTTCCTGAACCCCAGCATTACCGGCTCCCATCCTTCCTAGTTAGATTTGCCCAACCTAATCCAACTACTTCACGTACTTAACTTCCCTAATCTTATTCGTCCTATTTATTTTATCCACTCTTTCTTAATCCTAACCCCCATTAGCCTAGACTAGATCTTATCACGGTTCCAATTGATTTGATCTTTCCAGCTTCCACTTGTAAGCAGCACTTGTGTGGAGATGCATGCATAAAGGGATCCTTACCTTTTTTATCTTAATCCTTAGGATAGGACCCTACCCTATTCTCGAACCCTCGGGCAAGCTCTACCATGCACGCATTTCTTTTTCTTTAAGGGGGGAAAAGAAATGTCTCCACCTGCTATCAACAGTCTTTCTTTGGAAATAGACCGAAAGTGAGAAAATCCCCTCCTTTTGTTTTAGCTACTTATCCTACGATCTCCTCGTCAAGAGCTCTTCAGGGAAGACGGAGGAAGCCTGCTGTGGCAGAATTCCCTTTTTTGTTTAACAATAAGACTTGGACGATTATTCCTACCCTTGGCCACTTATGAGATTACTTCCATCCCTGATCGGGTACAATTTTCTTTCTCAACCCTAGGTTGCGTATTAACTCTAAACCTAATCTAAACCCCAGATCCATTCCCTGGATCAATGGTGCGTTTCAGCCGGTATTTACAGAGCCGGTGGGGAATTGGCACAAAAATCCCGCCCAAAACTGACATGAAGAGGAGAAGACGAGACGAGGAGAAGAGGGGAGAATATGAAGAGAATAGGAGAAGAGGGGTGGAAATGAGGAAGTGAAGAGGGGAGGAAGAGAGGAGAAGCCAAAGACGCCGCCGTCGTCGGGGAGAGATGAAGAGCCGGCGCCATCGCCACCGTCGCGCGTCAGGGAGAGAGGAAGGAGCCAGCTGCAATATAGGGTTAGGTATTTTCCCTTTCTTTTTCTTACATATGGTTAGATAGAATAGAACTCGTCAATAGAAGCCCGTTACCCAAAACCCATTAACATAAGTTACGTATATATAAAAGAAAATTCCAAACTAATCTCGCCAACGATCAACGACCAGCGACGACGTACTCCTCTCTTCTCCTCCTCCCCTCTTCTCCTTCATTTCCCCTCTCTTTTCTCCTCTCCAGCTCGCCGACATGGTGGCCAGCACGCTACGTGCCAGTGATACATACTATACTGGCCGGAGACCGGCACGGCTATCCTTGCCTGGATCTAATCTTAGCCACCCGAGTCTTTTCCTTCCTTAAACCATAATTCCTTCTCCTACCTTGGACTGAAACCCTAAACCTAGCCTATTATATACTCAAGACTGATCTGAGGTGAGTTATGAGAAGCAAACTCGTAACTTAGTTCAAGATGAATATGTATCTCTATCAACCTAATTATAGCAATTACTAAATTCTTTGACATCAATTTATCTGCAATACTATCACATCATAAATGCCAGGTATAACTAACAGAATGCACATTCAATTCCCTTCGACATATGATAGGAGGTTCTTAGCAATATACCCTAAGCTTACTCTCTGGAGGCAATAGGTTGCGAGAACTCACGTAGCATCCTGCATCAGCAGGCAAGACTTAACAGGTTCTTGCATAGAGATACAAGTAGCAAACTCTTTACACTATGTTTCATTGCTGAAAAGTTCAGATAGAACTTTCTTCCTCATATTTGGAAGGTAAGCAAATGTTACCCATGAAGGGCAAAAGCAAGAAAGAGAAATACAGTCCAAAATTCTCAAAAGCAGGCTAACAAGAGATATCATAATCTAAATTAAAATCCACAACAACTAACCTAATGAATGCTGCATAGTTGGCATAAACACTTCTTCTCATTTCTTCTGCAGAAGCTTTCTTTAAATCCTGAAGATAAGAGCACAAGTGCCTGATTTCCTGACAAAAGAAAGCACAAGATCGATTATGCTCCTTTCATCACAACTCAATGCCAATTATGAACTCCACCACAAGGTTGAAAACTATAATTGGACTATATAAAACGAGATATAGTTTATGATAGCCGATACTGTATGAATCAAGAACAATAATGTAGCAGAGCCCTGCTGATGGATCATCTAGAATTAAGATTCTAATCTCTTCATTCAAATTTAGTACCACTTTCATGCAATCTCAAAACTTGGCAGGAAGAGTGGCTTTAGGACACACCCTTCTCATGAGGACATCCACCTTATTCGTTCCAAGTTCGTGGCATACACGACAAAATAGCAAATTTATGACTTAAATCCAGCAACAATAATCATTTTTGCAACAGAAGAAGATTTAGCAAAGGGAGACAAGAAACCATGAAAGGGCATTCATCCTCTCTTAAAATAATCAAGTCAAGAAACACATCAAGCCATTGGAGAGACTTACTCTCATGAGAGCAGGAACAAATATTGTCAAACCTCACATTCCTAGATTGACAACACATAAGTTGGGTTACAACATACAAGAAAGCATATCAACTAGCGGAACTCAGTTTGGCATATGACTGGAACCAATAGCCTCTTTTGTTTTGAATCCTTAAATAAAAATCCATCTTGCTAACACAGTAGTGGAACTGCAACAAATAAGATCCGTCGGAAAGTGGTTACTAGCAAAGACGCTTGTGAAAGCTCGATAAATGTGTGGAGAGCATAAGAAGGTCATTTGCATCCAACAAGCCTTCTCCTACGCTAATAAGAGGGGACAAAGAAGCCAAACAGAAGCCCAAAGAAGAGCCACATTGCATAAATCTTCTTGAGGTGATGACCAACATACAATGGTCTTGTAGATTTTGCTAGAAAGTACCCTGTAATGATCATGACAATCGAATTTAGTATGTAATTTGGAAGAGATAGCTTGGTATCTTGTAGTCTTTGAAGCTCTAAGCCTAACTTGCTCTAATATAGGAAAGTTTGAGGAGCAAGTACTTTCGAGTGAACAGAGGGTTCTATTGCATCATAAGAACTAGTACCAAATGAGAGTTCACAACTGCATGTTTTGCATCCATTTAAGGGAATCTCCTGGAAAAATGTTAACAGGTAGCACGAGAGCTACTAGCTTCAGAAATGATGGTTAAAGTCATCAGAGTTGATTACAACTTACAAGACACATTAGCGTGTGAAGAAACGACAGCCAGAAGATATAATAGGGCTATAAAAAGTTAATATGTCGGGCACACTCAGGTGCTTATACCTAGACGAAGCAGTCCTGAAAAAGTTTGAGTCAATTTCATTGGAGTTTCGCATAACACTCACAAGCAGGAAGCTTGATAGTAGTAGAAGGATCCGTATATACAAATACGGAAATATGACCAAGGAGTCGACGAAATAGGTGCTTTCTCAAAGTTTCCTGGGGTTGCCAATTTCTTAATGCCTATTGAACAGAAATAACAGATTTGATCAAAAGTTGGCATGCCATGATGTTCACTCTTAGAACTCTGCGAGCATTCATCCAATGTGGCCCCATAAGATAACCCATGGTGACAAAATCACTAACTTTTGGTTCTGATACAATACAATGTATCATCCGCTTCTCATAGATTCTACCCCACACATAGACGTCTAAGTGGTCTCATCTGATCATCCTCGAAATCAAATTTACTTAATTCACCAAAACGAACATCTCAAAACAATCATTTCCCAGAGAGAAAAAAAGCCGAAATGTTACAATTGGAACAATTTAATCTCCAGACGGCCACAAGATCGGGTCTTGCATCAAGAAATCAATTTCCAAACAACCAAGACAGCAATCGCCATCCAAATTCCAACCAAAACACCTCAAAACCCCGATTCACCAACCAAATAAGAATCCTTCCCAAACCCAGATCCCAACAAAGGAAAAAGAAAGAACCAAAAGAGAACAAATGTCGAACCTTCTCGTTCATGGTCTGGCACTTGGACTGGACGTACGCATCCGGATCAAAGTTGTCGGTCTTAAAGATCTTGAGCTTGTCAGCGAGCTGCACCCCGGCCTCACCGGTGACGGCGCCGGCGCCGCCGTTGGCATGGTGGATCCCCGGCACCGCCACCGGCCCCGACGGCGCCGATGTCCTAGATCGCGACGACTTCACCGCCGCCGACGCCATCACTCCACCCGATGCACGAGGAACCCAACTCAGATCTCCTTAGGATCACCGCCGGTGACGGGTTCGGCTTGTTAAGGAGGGTAAACGTCACCGGCCCACTCGTCTCGCTCTCGCTTAACAATGGTTTCGTTACGTTAGGTAGTAAAAGCTGGTTTTGATGCGGCGTGGTTACGCTTGCGAGTTTTGTAGAAAGTTTAGGGACTGATTCCAAGTCATATTTTAAGGGATTAATTACCGATTAGTCTCGTTGGGAGACTAATTTTACCGTATAATCTTCATTATAACATTAACCCGTTTAATCCTGTTTTATTAGTTATGATATATTATTACGGACTAAAATACCCCTTCGTAAATATACTACTCCTCCTACCCGTCAACGGCTCCTGCCCCGACGACGAGCCCCTCGCCCAGCGTCTCCTCCTCCGCGGCTGCGAGCCCCTCCCCCGCCACCGCTGCCGCCCCCCCTCCCCTCCCGACTTCCCCTCCCCCGCCCCTCTCCCCTCCTCCCTCTGGTCTGCCTACTCCTGCAAGTAACTACCATCGGGGCGAGGAGCGGTAGTCAGTGTGGAGATGGACGGAGCTATAGTTGGAGACGGAGCTGGTTTTGTAGAACGGTAGTCGCAGGTTGAGGTGGAGCAAGCTATGGTAGAGCAAGCGGAGCTCAGGGGAGATGGTGCCGGCTCGAATCTCGACGACCTCGACGGCTCGCCGGCTCGCCTCTCTCTTCCACGCTGGAGGTCTCTCGCCCGACGCTTCAACGCCACCCATCTCTCTCTCCTACCTCATCGGTCTCTCGCCCGACGCTTCAACGCCGTTTCAACACCGCGGAACCCATTTCCCCACCTTCCTCTGAATGCCGGAACCCATCTCCCCACTGCCGGAACCCATCTCCCCACCTCACGTCGGAACTCGTCTCCCCACTGCCGGAACCCATCTCCTCACCTCACGCCGGAACCCATCTCCCCACCTTGAGCGCGAAGTCAGTGGGTGTCGGAGCGACGGTGGGGTGGGGGGAGGGACGGTGGAGGAGGATGTATGAGAATGAGAATTTTGATTTTTTGATGACGTCAGCATAAATTGGGTGAATTTTGACTTTTGATGACGTCAGCACTGATGAATTTGGACTTTTTGATGACATGTTGATGATCTTTTTTGATCACGTCAGCACAAATTCTCGATGAATTTTGACTTTTCGATGAATTTTGATTTTTTTGATCACGTCAGGTAAATTTATCCAAAAACTAGTCAAAATAATAATAAAAAAAGTCAAAATCGAGCAGATTCATCTCATTCATACCTCATTCATACCAGACAAACCAAACGTCAGAATTAACAGATTCAGCTCATTCCATATAGACCAACCAAACAACAGAACCAAAATCCACAGAATCACCAGATTCAGCTCATTCCTCATTCATCTCATTCAGCTCATTCATCATATTCAGGGTTGCCAACCGGGCCCTGTGACGATCACGAAGCGACAATACTGGCTTCCTATAACGATGACGACGACGAATTATGGAAAGTAACTACCACAAAAAATTGTGTAAAGTAACTACCACAATCGTGGAAAGTAACTACCATCAAAATTGTGGAAAGTAACTACCACGAGCATTGTGGAAAATAACTACCACCAAAATTGTGGAAAGTAACTACCAAAATTGTGGAAAGTAACTACCGCAAAAATTGTGGAAAATAACTGCCAAAATTGTGGAAAGTAACTACCAAAATTATGGAAAGTAACTCCCAGCATTGTGGAAAGTAACTACCAAAATTATGGAAAGTAAGTACCATCAAAATTATGGAATGTAACTACCAAAATTATTTGGAAAGTAACTACCAAAATTGTGAAAAGTAACTACCAAAATTATGAAAAGTAACTACCAAAATTTTGGAAAGTAACTACCAAAATTATGGAAAGTAACTCCCAGCATTGTCGAAAGTAATTAACAAAATTATGGAAAGTACCTACCACCAAAATTATTAAATGTAATTACCAAAATTATGAAAAGTAACTACCAAAATTATGGAAAGTAACTAATACTAAAATTTTGGAAAGTAACTACCACCAAAATTGTGAAAAGTAACTACCAAAATTATGGAAAGTAACTATCAACATTGTGGAAAGTAACCACCAAAATTATGAAAAGTAACTACCAAAATTATGGAAAGTAACTCCCACCAGCATTGTGGAAAGTAACTACAACCAGCATTATTGTGAAAAGTAACCACCACCAACATCATTGTGGAAAGTAACTACCAACAATATTGTGGAAAGTAACTACCAAAATTGTGAAAAGTAACTACCACAAAAATTGTGGAAAGTAACTACCACCAGCGTCATTGTGGAAAGTAACTACCACCAACATTGTGGAAAGTAACTACCAAAATTGTGGAAAGTAACTACCAAAATTACTTTTCAGTTGGCATTTACTTCCCAGTTGGCACTTACTTTCCAGTTGATACTTACTTTGCATTGATAGTTAATTCTTACTTCCCAGTTAATTGTCTTCAAGAAAAGTTGAAGAAATTAAGAAAATTTCCCGATCTTCACCGTATCATTAATTCCATCAATCAAACAATCTCATATGAGCACGCAATGTGAGGCCCTCCATGGTCTTCAAAGCCTCGTTAATTGTCTTCTTTGATGCCAGCCAGCACAACAAAACATAAGCTTGACTAGCTGACCATTCTTGGTCATCCCTTCCAGGCGAGGCTTTTGACCATCCTCCTCCTTATAACTCCTCCCAGGTCTAAAGCACAGCGTAGCAACAGCCTCACACATACCTCTTTCCTCTTCGTCTCACCATTTATATTTATAGCATCATCACTACTGAGAGCAAAAATATACACCTGTATCTCCAGGCTTAATTATTAGTACGTGGGCATGGAAGGGCTCGCTAGGCAGGCGAAGGTGACGGAGTTTGTGCAGACGGACGCGACGCAGTTCAAGGCGGTGGTGCAGAGGCTCACCGGAAAGGACTCGGTGGTGGCGGAGAGGCCGGATAGCTTTGACAGGAGAGGAGAGCCGCTGCCGAAGAGTACGGTGGCGGTGGCCATGAAGGCGCAAGAGGATTTTGAGAGTTTGTTTGTGAGACCTAAATATAATAAGGGTATTTTAGTCCAATATAAGTTTAGAGACTTAATGGTAAGTTGATATCTTATAAAATACTTATTGGTAATTCTTCCTATTTTAAGAGTCGTGATTGGTGCACACGTACACGTGACGTGTGCATCTCACATTACCGATTCTAAGTACATGTCTATCGGCAGTGGTCTACCGATAGGCATGTACAACCTATCGGTACCCCACTACTGATAGGTTCGATATCGATTCATATACATGTCTATCGGTAGTGGGATACCGATAGGCATGTAAGCGATAGGTTGTACATGCCTATCGGTATCCCACTACCGATACACACTATCGGTAGTGTCGCGCCCCGACCCGCGAAAGCCCAACCGGGCCGGGCGACGCGAACCGGAACCTAACCAACGCGGAAAAAGAATGACGAGGGTTCCCTCTAACCTATTGGCCTCCCTAACAATTCACCAAAACACCCTCAAGAAAAACAATACTATATTCAAGCCTCGAACCACAGATTTAAAACTCAAAAAGATGTAATATACATAACCTCGGAGAGGGGTAGTTCAAATACAACATTACTCCCGTAGGAGACTATCTAGCCTAGGATAAAAGTAGTAAATATTGCCACCTCTCAAAAGCCACCAGGTGCCGCCGCACCGCCGTCCAACTGCCCGGTAGGGGCCACAGAGGAAGAACTGACGCCTGCACCTGCAAAACGCAGCCCGGGTAGGTGTGAGCACTAAGCTCAGTAGGGATCTACACTACGACACACAGAAGGAAGAGGGAAACGCAACAGTGTCGCCCTCAAGTGGAATCTGGGTGTATACAGGGGTCCCATAACCCCACCGCGTGTCCCTGAGGCCCACGATCATGGTCTTCCAGCCGAGCTGGTCACATGTCAGGTCACACTCAGTAGCAGGAAACGACACTGCTAACTCTCAACAGGACACTGAACACTGTTTGGTGGGAAGAGACACCACTGAGTAGGCAAATCCTCTACTCAAGAGTTTTAAGAAGAACCGGACACCGGCTACACCTCAGATCCAACTCGAGGCCGACACGACCTCTACAATCATCAAGCCATAAGTGTACCAGTCATCTAAGCCTATCATCGGATCGACTGGACATCACAATTCAACCGGGTCCTAACAGCCCAACCCCGGTCCTAGGGCTAAGTCCGAGCTTCCAGTCTCGGGACGGCGACCCAAGGATCACCCACGCCCTAACCAATGCAACTAATGCACACAACAACAATGCATGCTATGACATACGCAGATGATAGGATAGGCATGCAACAGTATGTCAAGCATCATATAAGTCTACTGGATCGCTGCAGCGGTACCACCAACCGCTGCCAGCAGATCCGCAGCGGGTCCCGGCATTACGACGGTACCGCGACCGTCAACCGCGGACTCCTGCAACGGGAAGCAACCCCGAAAACGATGATGAACAAAACACAATATAATATTATATTCCGAAATATAATATTATATTCAAAAACACCCAAAGCCTCTACTTAGGGGCTAATTGATCCCGTCGATCCGACGCCCAAACGACGTCGGATTCAAGATCCAACTTAGTCTCCAGTAGGTGTATAAACCAGGATCATCATATCCAAAAATCATAATCATCCAACGGTTGGATTAACGGGAAAACGCTAATTAAAAATCGCTAATCAAACTAACTTACCCATTCATTGCTGCAACGCAGCCCTCTAGAAAACAATTCATAAGAAATCGTACATAAATCAGAAAAATATGAAACAAGATGGAATGGAAAGATAACGACTAGATCTACAACTCTTATGTTTATGAAAAGCCAACCGTATGTACGTGCCGGCCGGAAAACTCGCCGCAAGCCGGCTGTTTCTCAAGAACAACAGAAAACCAGAAATCCGAGACTAATCTTGCATAAAACCTACTCAAATCTCAACTGATTAACATGAAACTTAAATCAGTTATTCTACAAGGCATAAGGAATCCAACAAAGCAAGGATCAACAAGATCCAACGGCTAGATCTCAAGAACACCCGAAATAAACATCAGTAGGTATAACCCTACCTAGCTGCGCTTTCCTCGGCTGATTCCCCGCGATTTGATCGCCAACAAGCTGCCAAATCACACCAGGAGCCTTCCTCTCGTTGTCATGAATCCAACGAGCCAAAGAACACCCAATTTGGTGGCCGGAGGAGGGAGAACGGAGGGAAAGAAGCTCGCCGGCAGTAAAGGGAAGAAACAGAGCACCGCGGGAAAGAGAGAAGGAAGGAAGGAGAAGAGAAGGAGAAGGGAGGAAGAGGAGGGGAAGAAAAGAGGGGAAAGGGGGAAGGGAAAGCAGGGAAAGAGGGGAAAAAGCTGGGGGAAAGGGAGGGGATGTCTTCCCTCCCTGACAGGGGAGAGTGACGGCCGACGGCCGTCCTCGCGAAAGAGAATACCCACCGACTCGAGCATGATCGATCTCCAAGGCATGTGAGATCGATCTCCTTTACTTAGAAAGGCAAACTTGGGCTAAAACACAAGCCCAAGCTCAGATCTTCCGATCTCGGGTTCACCTAGCCATTCTAAACAAACACGAACACAGACAAGGCCAGTGTGTGCACACGCGGGTGTGAAACAAACCAACAAGGCGCAATTTACCAAATTGCCCTTGCGGTCTATAGCGAGCCACAGGGGTAGAGGGGCAGGTCCTCACAGGTAGTCTATTACCGATAGTGTGAAATGCACATGCCACGTGGGCATGTGCACAAATCATTTCTGATATTTTAAACAAGGGTTGTTGGAGATCGTCTGGTTGGAATTTTTTTTTAGAAAATTTTATATACACCACGATTTTTGTTATATGCACCACCCCAAATATATTTTCATATTATCCATTATATCTTTATAATTAAATCTTCATACTACCCTTGTTTAATAATCCATCTTCATAGTACCCTCCTAAGTCTCATTCCGATCTCCAGCCCTCCTTCGCCCTCCTCCCAACTCTCCGCTAGGGACATGCCCCCCCCCATCCACCGTATGGACACCAGCTCCACCTTTCCCCCACCGGAAATCTACCTCGTAGACCCCTAGCTTCGGCGACCCCGCCACCATCAACGCCCGCTTCGACGCTTAGTCGAACACCTTTTTCACCCAATTCTCCATGCATCGAGTCTGTCATCGCTCGCCAGCTCTTCTAGATCATCTGAGAAGATCTACTCAAGACCCATGTGATCTATGAGCTCGCTCCCATTTGTAGAACAGGAGCATGAAGCTTGGATTCTTGGAGAGCTCGATCTCGCCATGGATGCACAAAGAAGTCCATGTCTTCATGAAGTGGGTGTAGGAGGGGCCATTGGCGACTGCGTGGTGCATGATGGTGCCGACGCTCACGCCAGCGTGGGGGAACACCGTCACTTGCACGGCCTCCATGCCTACAACGGAGTCAGATCAAGCTCCACATGAGTCTTTCAAGTTTCTTGTTGAGGCAGAGTGCTCTAGATCAAGCTAATGATGCTAAGAAGGAAGGAAATGCACTTTTCAAAGCCGGCCAGTATGAAGAAGCATTAGCACAATATGACGTTGCTCTTTAAATTGCTTCTTGTTAGCCAATATAATGGCTAACCAATCAATGATTAACATGTCAGCATAATAAATATGACCGACAACTTTCCAACCCAATTGGGCGATATCACTCAAAGGTAAAATCGTCGACCAAAGAATGAAATCATCGATTAAGATTATCGCCCAAAAGAGAAAAGTCATCAATCAAGAATGATGATTGTTTCTACATAAAAAAATTATCAGTCAAGGGCGATAATGATCTAACAACGATGATATTGCTTTTTAAGAACGATGATCTTCCTTACGCAAGAAGGTTATCGGCCAAAAGCAGCGATAGGTCATCGACCAAAGACTTGGTTCATTCAAAGACAACAAGTTATCAACTTTGGACGATGAAGAGACAGACTAGAAAAAGACCGCAATCAAGAAGGACAACATTGCAACATGCACAAACTCACCGACCCGACACAACCGTCATTGGCCAGAAGCTCATCGCCCAGACGCAACCGTCATCGGCCAAAGCAAAGAATGCAAAAACGAGGAAATATCGGAGAACATGGGACACGCGGCTCATACAGAGTGAAAGATGGAAGACGATAGAAGACGTACTGGACGAAGCAGTTGAACTGCTCTAATGTAAATACCCTTCTCTTTCACTATGTAATTTCTCTCGAAAACAAAACACAGAGCATGCGCCTGGATTTTCTTACTGTTCTTTAAGATGCTTTCTGTAAGTTTATTTTCTTAATGTAATGGCTTTGTTTCTTCATTTCTTAGTTAATCTTTTCTGCTTAAAGTAGTTTAGGTTATTGTTTCAGATGGCTAATCTAGGTTTTGATAGTTTTATTTTCTTCCTCGTTTCTTAGATAGTTCTTTACTGCACTTCTTTAGATTAATTTAATATTAGAAGCTTTTATATTCTAGGATTAGATTAAATTAATCAATAGATTTAACATGCTTTCTCTGGATTTAATAACTTAGGATGATCTTTAAGACTTTATTTAATTAATTTCGTAATATTAGATAACTTACGCTTTCCTTAGATTAATTTAGATTATTTTAAGTTGATCTAGATAATTAGCTTTTAATTAGATTATTAAATTAGGTCTAATCTAGATTTCCATTCAACTTGACACCTCTGTTCGTTTAGAAAGAGTAGAACTTAACTACAATCATCTGATGCTTAAGTGTGGAGTAGATTTTGACTTTGACTATTTGACCGGTCAACGGTTAGATTTATGCTCTAACATTTTTTGGCACGCCCGGTGGGACCCTGTGTCAAGTCTTTATGGAAATCGGTCAAATTAGACCAGTCGGTATGGTCATCACTAGGACTAGGTTGGATACTAACAGCAGTGGTGGCAACGCCGATCACGGCGATGGTCAACCAATTCCAAATGTTAGTGGAAATGAAACTGATATTCCTCAGCCCTTCGACCAACCACACATTCCTCCGTTCTTTGATCAACCACACATAGAATATCGTGATAGGGTGGTTTATCGCTCTGTGGAGCGAGGAAACACATCGGCCAGAGGTGGCCTTGATCCAGGAAATATAACGTCGAGCACTGCACAAACTATGGTCGATGAAGCTTTGCATGCTAATAATCAGCAGATGGCCAGCCACATCGTCGTAGCTTTAAGGCCTTTTATCGATACCATGCAAACCTTTACCAACGCGGCTTTACCTAACGCAAGTCCTGGGCAAAATATCTTTAGGCCGACCATTCCAACGATTCCTATCGGCCAAAACACAACTCAGAACAATCGTCCTTTTCCGCCCAACACTATTGTCGAACCTGGTGGTCATGATGGTTTTGTTCTTTTGCAAAATCCATTGTATAGTCAAAACCTTATCGGTCAAAATAGTCAGGTTGGACAAACTAGTTCAACCCATCATCGACCATTGATGAATAATGACAATAACCAAATAACGAATTTCATCGGCCAAACACCTAGGTTGTTTATATCCCCAACCCAAGTACCTCCCAATGGTGAGGTGTTTACCCCAGGAGGAATCCCAAACAATGTCCTTCCCACTCAAGGGATGCAAAGTGGTGTTGTTCCTCCATCAACTGGAGCGCCGAATAATGGAATTCCTCTTAATCAGGGAATATCGATGAATGGAGTGCCTATAGGTGTAGGTGACAATATTCCTCCTAACGGCCAGAACCTTATTTTCCCAAACAATGGCCAAAATATCGACCAAAATAACAACTTAGGTGGCCAGGGTCAATGGTTTCCACAGAATAACTTTGGCCCACTAGGTGGCCAGAGTAATCGGCCAATAGAGAATAATTTTTATAATCAGAGAATGGGTGATGATCAACGAATGGGCGATATCCCTTATCAGAATAACTATCGATCATATGAAGCACCACCATATTATACTCGACAACCAAACGAGCAATATGATCAAGTGTATAATAATTCTTTGTACAATCAGACCGATGTTCCACGAGAACAAATAGCGGAAATTTTACAAGAACAAATAGGTTTAGGATGACCAGCCACTCATCCAACTTATAGAAAACCTTATCCTGATTGGGTTGACCAGATGTATCCATTTCCTAGGAACTATAGAGTTCTAGAGTTCACCATGTTCTCTGGTGTGGACGAAACATCGACCATTGAACACATAGGAAAATTCTCTATGCAATGTGGAGAAGTAAACGACTTTGTCAAACTAAGGTTATTCCCTAACTCCTTATCCGGAGTAGCTTACTCATAGTTCATAAAATTATCGCCAAACTCTATTCAAAGTTGGCAGCAAATGGAACATGCGTTCCATTCCCAACTTTATAAAACAGAACCAAAAATAACAATGGCTGATTTAGCTCAACTGAGGCAGCAGCCAGATGAGAATGCTGAGTCATTCTTACAAAGATTTAAAAGAGTGAGAAGTAGGTGCTTTATTCCCTTGCCTGAAAGGGAATTCGTAAAAATCGTTCAAAGTGGATTAGCCTTTGAACTTAAAAAAAAATTCCAAGATAGAGATTTCATCGATCTTTTCCAACTGCAAACCAGCGTCATACGCTATGAACAATTGTTAAGAGAAGAAGATAAGATGAAATCATCGTCCAAAGGAACTTATTATAGAGACACTAACTATGAAATCAATCAAGTTAGTGACGTCGATGAAGAATGTTATAATATGGATGAAGTTTGTTTGGCCGAGTTACTGAAAGAAAAACCTTATATATGTAAGGCACTTGCCATACTTGAGCAAGAACTTAAGGGTAAAGAAGTGGTCAAAGACGGTAAACGTCAAATAAGAAAATTTTCTTTTGATATTTCAAAGGCCGATCAAATCTTTGATCAATTATTGAAAGATAAACAAGTCAAATTGAAAGATGGACATGCTATGCCAAGCATTGATGAAATCAAAGGCAAAAGATATTGTAAATGGCATAATGTTTGGTCACATCACACTAATCAATGTTTGGCTTTCTGAAATGTTTTGCAGGATGCGATTGATTACGGTAGGATTGGTTTTCCAACCAAACACATGGGAGTTGATGCTAACCCATTCCCCAAAGCTGCTCCAGTGGGGATGGTGCTGACTGATGTGGCAAACTTCAAGTTGTCAAAGTTCAAGATCGTCATCGACGAAACTCAGAATGATAGTCGTCTAGATGTGTTATCCAGACTCAACCAAGACAAAGGGAAGGAGCCAGCGCTTCCACATGTCTGCCCAAGATGTCACTGGGACCTTAGTCGTCCAATGACGCCTTTCATGGGGACCAAGTTCCATCGCCCACAACCCTGGCAGTGGAATCGCGGTTAGCCTCAAGCTTACCCAAGGAACTTTGTGCCTCAGTCATACAAGCCGGAAAGGTGGTACAACTACAACTGCTACACTCGTCGATCAGTTCCAGTGGAGGAGATGACAAGGACCCATTACCGGCGACACCAGAAGAAGTATGGTCAGATGATGTGGGCCAAACAAGCTCAAGAGGTTAATCCAAGTCAAACTGAGGAAGCCGAGGAAATTGAAGAAGATGTTGCTATCTCTAAGGCAACAGAGTCCTCTAAGAGTAAGTTTCATTGTCCAGCTAAGGACGATGGCAATGAGACTGGAGGGAACCAAGTCATTCGATTCAGAACACTCCCGTCTATTATCGTCAACAACTATATCCTGCCAAGTCGCCTTGGACAACAGTGTCCGGTAGAGAGTGACTCGGATATTTCCGATATGGCCGACGATGGAGAAGCGTTAGACACCTTGGTCAATGAAGTCGAAGCGTCAGCTATTTTGGTCGATGAAGCCAAGGAGTCAGCCCCAATAAATTTAATACTCGACGATGAAGATGAATACGTCGAGGTTGAGGAAAAAATAAACGTTGCAGAAGAGGCTCATAGAAGGAACATGTCTATAGAGCAACTCTTGCAACAGCTATATGAAGAAGGTAATCCAGCAGTTGGACTAGGTGGCCAGCCAAGTGGCCGATATGATTATTTGCGGGTTTATGGAGACGTGAAGGTGAAATGTCTCGTCAAAAAGACAGAAGTCGTTGCCCAGATCGTTCCGTCTGCGTCAACTGCAATTGTCCCAACTGGATGGGACGATGAGGAAGAAGAACCCATGGTCGAGGATGTCGAGTGGGTAGAAGTGGAAGTTCCTATCAAGGTCCACGAAGAAGCGGCGAGAAGGAACATCTCTCAGAAGAAGCTGCTGATGGAGCTTTACAAGGCGGGAAATCCAGCTATAAGTACTTAGGGTCAACCAAGCGGTAAGTTTGACTATCTAGTTTGTTATGAAGATCCTATTGTAAAGAAATGGGTTCCCAAGGGCGACGTAGCCAAGTACGTTCAGCAAGTCGACGACGCGCCAATCATTCCAACTGACTGGGATGTGGAAACAACGGAGGCACAGCGAGAGCACAAGCACACTGATCAGCAATGCCCGTCATGGGATGGACAAGAAAGGCCAGAAGTTATCCATGTTGCAGCCAAAACAAAAGGCAAAGTAGTTCAAGGTCGACCTCAGTCATCGTCCAAGTCGCATACGGCAGATCTTCAAGGTCAGGACAAGGTTGTGTTTGATTGACCGCCAGAAGCAATGACCCGTCACTTACGACCTTTACACATTAAGGCCGAGATAAACGGTGTTCCCGTGAGCAGGGTTCTTATCGACACCGGGGCCGCAGTCAACGTCATTCCTGCCAAAATGATGAAGAAGCTAGGTAAGACCGATAACGATCTTATTCCCATAGACATCACACTCATAGGGTTTAGTGGGGTTCCAGCTCCTACAAAGGGAATTCTTCCCTTAGATATTAAAGTCGGAAGTGTTATAAGGACGACATCATTTTTTGTTATGGATTCGACGACTAGTTATAATATACTACTTGGTCGAGACTGGATTCACGGCAGTCAGTGCGTTCCATCTTCACTACATCAATGTTTGTTTTTATGGAACGCCGAGGGAAATGTCGAGTTCGTTATGGCCGACAATATACCTTATAGTATGGACACTCATGCCGTGGAAGCATCCTTCTATGACTGCAACTATGGTCCATTATAGTTCGTCCAAATCGACGATGCGCTGAAGGTGGTGTCAGAGAATGGTGTCATGCTAAGGGAGTGCGTGGCGGAATTATTCGATCCTGCAAGACCAACCTCAGTGGTTTTTGCACCCAGAACTGGCCGATCATCAACCTCGAAGCTACAATGATGGGTTCACACCCTGAGAGAAATTGGGCCACTGTAACGGCCTTCAAAGCCAAGATAGTGGCTTATCAGGTAGAAGCGTTCGCCACACAAGAGACGAACGATTTGGACTGTTTAAAGGAGATTCCCCAAGAGGAAGATGAAGAAGTCCCCTATAGCAAACGTGGAAATATGCAAGCTCAAGACCCGCTGGAAGAGATCGACCTTGGCGACGGCGAGGAACATCGTCCAACCTTCATCAGCAAGTTTATCGACCAAGATGTAAGGTATGAACTCATCGCCATTTTTACCTTCATATAAGGATTGTTTTGCATGGGATTATAAAGAAATGCCAGGTTTAGATAGAAATATCGTCGAGCATGAACATCCTACTCGACCAAACTTTCAGCCATACAAGTAAGCGCCAAGGTGTTTTGCTCCTAATATAATCCCAGAAGTAAAGAAAAAAAATTGAACGATTGTTAAGTGCAAATTTTATTAGAACGGCCAGATATGTAGAATGGCTTTCTAATATAGTACCAGTTAAGAAGAAAAATGGCAAACTTAGAGTCTGTATAGACTTCAGAAATTTAAATTTGGCAACTCCTAAGGATGGATATCCTATACCATCGGTCGACAATTTGGTTGATTCAACTGTTGGGCATGAAATATATTCATTTATGGATGGGTATTCAGGATATAATCAAATCTATATCGCCAAGAATGATGTTCATAAAATGGATTTTAGATGTCCAGGATCGCTTGGTAGTTATGAATGGGTTGTCAAGCCCTTTGGTTTAAAAAATGCTGGTGCTACTTATCAGCGAGCGATGAACATAATTTTTCATTATATGATCGGCCATTTTATCGAAGTTTATGTTGATGATATTGTGGTAAAATCGCTAGTTATGGCCGATCATTTTTCTCAGTTAATCAATGCTTTTGAGCGAATGAGAAAGTATAATTTAAAATTAAATCCCTTAAAATGTACATTTGGAGTGCAAGCAGGGAATTTTCTTGGTTTTCTCGTTCATCAGCGAGGAATATAACTCGACCAAAATAAATCAAAGTCTATCATTGAGGCTAGTCCTCCAAAGACCAAGAAAGAACTGCAAAAGTTTCTTGGTCAGGTGAATTTTTTAAGAAGATTTATTTCTAACTGTGCAGGAAAAACTCAAGAATTTTCATCGCTCTTACGACTGAAGAGTGGAGATGACTTCGTCTGGGAAGAGCGTCATCAAAAGGCATTTGAATGCTTGAAGAAGTATTTAGCAACGCCACCAGTTATGGAGTCGCCAAGATTGAAAGATCCCATGAAGCTTTACATCGCCGCAGCAGACCGATCCATAGGAGGTCTCTTAGTGCAAGATGGAAAAGATGGATTCGAGAGAGCAGTATACTATTTAAGTAGGCAGTTACTACCTTATGAGCAAAAATACTCGGTCATTGAAAAATTATGTTTGGCCTTGCATTTCATGTGTACCAAGTTGAGAGCTTATTTAAAACCTGTAACTATTTACTTGATTTCTAAGTATAATGTAATGAAATTCTTGTTTTCTCGACCAATTTTACATTAGCGTATGGGTTATTGGGTGTTAACTTTAGCTGAGTTTGACATTAAATTTGTCTCTCAAAAGGCTGTTAAAGGCCAAGTATTGGCCGATTTCTTAGCTGATTATCCTTGTGTAGACATACCAAAGGAATTAGAGCGAGAAATCGATATTATATCACTCATTCCATGGACGATGTACTTTGATGGTTCTAAAACTGTCAATGGAGCAAGCCTTGGGATCACAATCCTATCGCCCATTGAACGCAAATATAAATTTGCCTACACACTGTCGCAATTATGCACCAATAATCAGGCTGAATATGAAGCGTTAATCATTGTCCTTGAAATTTTATTGGACTTAAGAGTGTCCAATGTGCAAATTAAAGGTGATTCATTGTTGGTGATAAATCATCTACTGGGACATTATAGGTGCCAGAGCGATATACTAATTCCATTTCATCAAATCGCTCTACAATTATTAAATCGCTTTAACAATTTTGAGTTACTTTTTGTCCCAAGACTGCAGAACGATGAAGCTAACACCCTCACCCAAATAGCATCTGGCTATAAAGTGTTAAAACACTTCGGGGGCATGGCCGATTTTACTTATGTCACGATACAGTCTGTTATAGAGCGATCTCATGGCTCATTTGAGATAAATCAAATCGATGGCCAACAAGATTGGCGTACCCCAATCGTTGCTTTTCTGAAAAATCCATCACTTAAGGTCGATAGAAAAATCTGTCTTAAGGCGATACATTATTTTTTACAAAATGAGATTTTGTATACGCGTCGACCAGATGGGATTTTATTGCTATGTTTAGGTCCTGATGAAGCAAAACTGACAATGGCCGAGATACATAATGGTGTCTATGGGGCACATCAATCTGGCATAAAAATGCGTTGGCTAATAATGCGCAGTGTCTTTTATTGACCGCGCATGGGGGAGGAATGTGTCATATATGCAAAAGGATATGAATCATGCCAAAGGCATGGCTCATTACAGCGAGCACCAGCGAGTGAGTTATCGATCATTGTAAAGCCATGGCCATTCAGATGTTGGGCGATAGACATTATAGGAAAAATATATCCTCAATCGTCCATGTTGCACAAATTTGTAATTGTGGCGACAGACTATTTTACTAAATGGGTAGAGGCTATTCCACTAAAAATAGTTTCTGATGATCAAGTGATAAACTTCATCTGGGAAAATATCATATGTAGATTTGGCATTCCACAAACAATTGTGTCCGATCAAGGGACAACGTTTGTAAACTCTAAGGTAAAGAATTTTTTGACTGAGTATAAAATTAATATGGCCAATTCTACACCTTATTATGCCCAGTCTAATGGACAAGCCGAAGCGTCCAATAAAACCATCAAATCAATTATAAGAAAGATGATGGACGATAACCCAAGACAATGACATGAAGGATTACTAAGAGCGTTATGGGCACATAGAACTACACCTAAGTCTAATACTAAGGTTACGCCTTATCAATTGGTATATGGTCAAGAGGCAGTATTGCCAGCTGAGATAAATGTTCTATCGCCCAGAGTTTTAGAACAAGATCGCTCAACTAGTGAAGAGTATGAAGAAGCATTAATGTACAATCTTTTGGAGGTCGACGAGCAACGAGCTATTGCTTTAGAAAATATAGAGGCACAAAAGTTGAAAGTGGCCGATATCTATAATAAGAGAGTCGTATCAAAAGACTTTCAAGAAGGAGACTTAGTTTGAAAAACGATCTTACCTATAGATCAGAATGACCCTAAGTATGGAAAGTGGTCACCCAACTGGGAAGGACCATACTTGGTCGATCAATTGTTGCCAAATGGGTCATATCAACTAAGGACTATCGACGGTGGGTTACATCGATCAATGATAAATGGTCGATACCTTAAAAAGTATTACCCATCAATGTAAAATAAAAACATGGAAGAAAAGACGTCCTTAAAAATGGACGATAGCAATTAGTAAAATATTTGTTCATTACAAAATGATCGGCCATCAGTCAACATTTACAAATTATCTCCTTAGAGAGATCTGTTGAGAGATGCGAGCGATTTTTTCTTTGAACGCTTTAAGCCGATGTTTGCTCTTGACCAACTCAGAGTTGATTTCAATTTGGTGATCTTTGGAAGAGTCAGCTTCAAGGGCATCATATTCTTCTATATTTTTATTGCTTTCTTGGTTGATTTGTCTACTCTCTTTGACGAGATAGTTCCTTTGCGTCTTAAGCTGAAGAATTTGTTCTTCTAGCTCCTTGATTTGAGCATCAACTTTAGAAATGGCTGATTCTCTCTCGCCAATGGCATCCAGGTTCGTCGATAGCTTATTAATGCTATTGCTGATCTTATTTTTCAAGAGTGCTCGTCGCTCTCGACGTTCTCCAACAAGGACGAGCTCGTTGACTAAGTTCTTCCATTCCGCATCAAAGCTTTCAATTGTCGGTTTTATGTTTTGGATGTCATCTATTTCTTCGGACGAAAACCCTAACACTTTGGGATCAATCGTCAAGAATACAACAGTCGATCTCTCAAGAATGTTGTAGTCTGATGCTGCAAAGTCTCCCTCTGGTAGCTTGTCCAAAATGATCATGCAATCAACTAATGCTTGTCTGAGAACATGATGTCGACCTTGCTGGATAGATGTAGGACCAGAAGCTGTTTGTTTTTCAGAAAAGGGAGCTCGCCATGTCTCATTCAGAGAGTGGATGGAATTGACTAAGTCAGCCATATCGTCCAAAAGGTAGGGATAATTAAAGGTCGTGATCGGTAGCGATCATAAAAATAAATTTGACTAGTTAAGACTGAACTCATACCTCATCTGAAGCAAAAGTAGATGAACTCATTTGAGGAGTGCTGAACGATGTCGATGGCGCGACGACGGGTGCAATTGCCAACGTATCATCGACCATCGTCGTTTGTGGCATAATGGAAATTGGAGCAGGTGTAGTGACAGAAATGTTTATTGTTGAAGTGCTGGGGGGCACATTGACATTATGTTGAACATCACTGGCTGATAGCTCTGGAATAGGTGATGTCTCGGCCAAAGAATGTAAGGTCAATACACCAGTAGAAGCTGTTTCAGATGATAGTTGAATATCACCAAGGTCCCTTAAAAGATTATATGGACCATAAATAAGCATCTGACTGATAGGTGACAAACCTGGTCTGGTTGGAGTAAGGTTAAAAACGTCAAAAATATCTTCGACGTTAACATCATCTCGTCTTTCTTCTTCGAATGATGAAATGATGATGTTTTCTTTATTAGAAGGTTGTTAACATAGAGATGAGAAAAGGTCAATAGAATAGATCTTTCAGAAAAACAATAATCAAATTTTTTATTCAAGAACAAACATATACTTGTTCCGTCAAAGGTTCAAGCTGACTGGAGACAACGCCAGGATCTTTCTCAGTTCCTTCACAAGCAGCCTCCTCGCCCAAGTTGGAAGGAGGACTAGAAGGAGATAAAAGGTGCGAGCGAGTGGACGAGTCTGATCTTTCTCTACAAAAACAAGTAAGAGTAAGTTCGAAATATAAAGATAGAGAAACACAAGATAGCGGACAGAGATACTTAGAAGCTGAAGCAGAATGACCACTTTGCCTACTATCTGGCGAACCTGCATCCTCTTCTACTGCCAAAGATGAGCGGGGTTGTTTCTCAGGTCTCTCCACCATTACTTCCTCGACCACTATGTCTTCGGCCGTTACTTTCTCGGCCATTGTCTCCTCGACCAAAGGCCTCTCAGTCAATGGAGATATCCTGGAATCACCAGTGGATACTCTCTTTTTCTTATGAGAAGAAGTCTCTTCAGTAGACTTCACACGTCTCTTTTTGGACGATTCTTCACCCTTTCCAGCAAAAGCAGTAACTTTCCTCTTCTTCTGAGGCCTATCCTCTTCCTCAGCATGTTCCAAGGCTTCCTTCTTACGCCCCAACTTCTTGGGAGGAACAAAATTGTTAAAGACATCATTTTTGTCTTGCGAGAAGAGATGCTCTTTGATGGCCGAATTCCACACATCGGTGATGACAGAATCGATATCGGCCATTGGTTCAAAATGTGTAAGTTTAAAACGATTACAAAGAGCTATATCTCTCTTCTCTACAGTAATTACTCTATCGATGTTATGGAAGACACATCGACCTTTAGCTATTACATTATTACTAAAGTAAGGAGGAACTAGCCAAGCTTGTTTCAGTCCAAATTGACGAGCGACAAAGTTTGGAGCATAGACTTCCACTCCGCATTTGTTTTTGGCCTTACCCCATGACATATCAAAGTGTAGATCCCGGCCAACCAAGAAACGGGCCCAGGCCAATCTTTTATCCTCATCGTCCAAGTTGGCCGATAGATCGAGGAGTGGACGAATAGTAGCTGGGTGAGAATTATGGTTGAAAGGACGATAAGAAGAGAGATTGGATAAAGTATAAACATAATCAAAAGTATGTTGGAACGATTTAGGAATGAATGATGAAGAAAGATACAAATGGCCTTGAAATCTGGCCGATGAAGAAGATGGAGGTAAATGGAGTCCAGGAAAATAGGCTCTAAGCCATAGTTGGACGATCCAAAGAGGGCTAAAACCAGTTAGACTTCCACCATCTCTCAATTGCTCGAGAGTAAGGTAGATACCTCTGTATATGGCCGATAAGATAAAGGTAGACAGAGAAAAGACTTGTTTTCCAGAAACAATAGCTTGGGCGAGACCAATATAACCCCTAACTGGTTTCTTAGAAGGGAGACAAAGAAAAAATTTGCAAAGCCAATAATAAATGAATGCTAGTCATTCTCTAGCATTTGGTGGCTCATCGGTCTCTTCAAGTTTGGCATAGGCATTGATAAAAAACCATAGTTTTTATCAGAATCAAAAACCGTTTCTCGAGAAGAAAGCTCCATGTTGGTCGATACAAGATCGCCGATAGGAGAAAAACCAGTCAAAAGAGCGATGTCTAGAAGAGTAATGGAAAGAGTGCCATAAGGAAAAACAAAATTATTGTACTCTGTCGACTAGAAAAGGAACGATGACAGAAGTAAGTTAGGCTCTTGAGTAGGAACCCTAGTGGTCAAATCCAAGAAATCCAAAATGCCAGCGTCAGAAAAACTTTTCTTGGAATCTAAATGATTGACCATTCTCCTATGCCACTTGATGAACTTATCATCAATCAAAGGCCATGGTGTAATAGGATTCTTGGAAGAAAGGGTTGAAAGATTGAGTTTCTGGGATAAAGGAAGATCGCCGGAAAGTGGAAAGTTTTGAACAATAACTTGGAGATCAGGAGACAGAGAGGGCAAAAGATCAGAAATAAAGCAAGGACCCAAGGAAAAGAACCTGTAAGAAGAATCTCCTGTCCTCACAAGATATGTTCCTCTTGCTTCATCTGATCTCAAGATCCTATTGAATTCTGCATAGGCTTTGCAAGCTTCCTTATGCACCTCCTCACCAACTTTAAGTTCACGAACCATGGTGACAAACAGAAGGCTTGACGGAGAAGAAGAAGAAGAAATCTCCGATGACTCAGAAATTACAAGAAGAAATAAGCCTAAGCGCCGCAACTGTAAGAGACGAAAGAACGCTAAAGCCCTAATAGCAGACCAATAACGTTCTTTCGCGCCAAAGGAGTATGGTTAAAAGGGTATATATGTCAGATAAGGACGGCGCATTAAATGCGGAATACAAAAAAAAATGGATAGAGGAGGAAAACGGAATGACGATTCTGTTTCCGAGAGAATGCTCATGATTAGCCTTTAGTGGTTAACAAGCAAATTGTCAAATCATATCAGATGCGGTCATCTCATCATAAATTCAAACTCCTCGATTACCGCATGAGGGGTAAAATGTTAGCCAATATAATGGCTAACCAATCAATGATTAACATGTCAGCATAATAAATATGGCCGACAACTTTCCAACCCAATTGGGCGATATCGCTCAAAGGTAAAATCGTTGACCAAAGAATGAAATCATCGATTAAGATTATCGCCTAAAAGAGAAAATCCATCAATCAAGAATGATGATTGTTTTTACATAAAGAAATTATCAGTCAAGAGCGATAATGATCTAACAACGATGATATTGCTATTTAAGAACGATGATCTTCTTTATGCAAGAAGGTTATTGGCCAAAAGCAGCGATAGGTCATCGACCAAAGACTTGGTTCATTCAAAGACAACAAGTTATCAACTTTGGACGATGAAGAGACAGACTAGAAAAAGACAACAATCAAGAAGGACAACATTGCAACATGCACAAACTCACCGACCCGACACAACCGTCATCGGCCAAAGCAAAGAATGCAGAAACGAGGAAATATCGGAGGCCATGGGACACGCGGCTCATACAGAGTGAAAGATGGAAGACGATAGAAGACGTGCTGGACGAAGCAGTTGAACTGCTCTAATATAAATACCCTTCTCTTTCACTGTGTAATTTCTCTCGAAAACAAAACACAGAGCCTGCGCCTGGATTTTCTTACTGTTCTTTAAGATGCTTTCTGTAAGTTTATTTTCTTAATGTAATGGCTTTGTTTCTTCATTTCTTAGTTAATCTTTTCTGCTTAAAGTAGTTTAGGTTATTGTTTTAGATGGCTAATCTAGGTTTTGATAGTTATGTTTTCTTCCTCGTTTCTTAGATAATTCTTTACTGCACTTCTTTAGATTAATTTAATATTAGAAGCTTTTATATTCTAGGATTAGATTAAGTTAATCAATAGATTTAACATGCTTTCTCTGGATTTAATAACTTAGGATGATCTTTAAGACTTTATTTAATTAATTTCGTAATATTAGATAACTTACGCTTTCCTTAGATCAATTTAGATTATTTTAAGTTAATCTAGATAATTAGCTTTTAATTAGATTATTAAATTAGGTCTAATCTAGATTTCCTTTCAACTTGACACCTCTGTTCGTTTAGAAGGAGTAGAACTTAATTACAATCATTTGATACTTAAGTGTGGAGTAGATTTTCGCTTTGACTATTTGACCGGTCAACGGTTAGATTTATGCTCTAACACTTCTAAAGTCCTTTCATATGAGGATGTTGGTTCTATTTGTTATGCTAACCGTGGCATGTCCTACTTGAAACTGGTATACTATATTTTATAAAATGTGATCTGAAAATTACTTTTTGATCAGTTTAGATGAATCTCCATGGTTTAATTTCCTTGATTAATTAACCATGCTGTTTCTAGTAATAATCATGGGCTAATTAGCACTATAGATGTTTGTTTATTTCCACCACCCTTCTTTCTTTATTGCCACTTGATGAATAAATTTTATATCTCGTAAGTATACGAATCGGTGAAATCAATATAGTAGCAAGACGAGTATCATACCCATAGAGATTTGTAGATATTATTAGGGTAAAATGCTAAAGAAGACAAAAAGTGAAGTAAGAAAGTGGTAGAAATCTGATAGATGAAGACTAAGGTTTTGATTTCACCATAACATCCTCATTCTATGTATTGAATCACAAAATCTCAATTTAATTCCAAGGGTTCATTCTTTCAGTATGATGATTTGTTCGGCCGCGGTGTCACCAAGTACCCCTAACTAACACTAGCTAATGAACCATAGCTAAGTGTCAATTAAGAATCCATTAAGTTCTGAAGAACACTCATGAACTAAGAATTGTCTAAGCTTGAACCCAGCTTTGACATAAACTCATACATTTGTAAGTCGTGCAAGATTAAGGATGAACCCTCGCCTAATCTCACATAAAACGATTACAATACTTCTATTGGCCAGATAAAAGTATCAAGATCTCAGTTATAATAATGAATGAAACAAGGAATATAAACTGATTAAATAATAAATTGATTCAATGACATAGAATGATTCGGTTAGGCTACATCAGTTCCTTAACAAGGAAACTAGCCACTCATGTTCATCATGAATACAACTAAAGTGTTCAAAATAAATAAATAAGAAGAAAAACCAAAACAAAACTAGCTGCTTTCCTCCTTGAAAACCACTCCTGAATTGTCTTTTTTGATAACCTTAAGTCCTCTATTTATAGCCTCCAAAGCTTCTCAAACTCGGATTAAATCTGGGTCCTTTATTTTTCTCTTCCGTCAAACAAAAGATCGATCTTTTAGGGATGAAGATCAATCTTTTCATCCCGTATAGTTGACAGTGTTCGAGGAAGATCGATCTTTTTAAAAGAGAAGATCAATTTTTTTAAAGGAGAAGATCGATCTTTTGAAAAGGTAATCTCTGTCTTCTTCAACTTCATAAGAGATCGATCTTCTAGAAGATCGATCTTTTGAAATCATGCTCTCTGTCAACATCAAGATCTATTTTCTTATGTTGTAAATATTGATCTTTTAATTCTTACATTTCACCTTCCTTTTTTAGCACTGCGCCATTGGTATTAAAAATATTATAACATCCTTTAGGAAACTCGGAATCATGAACCGTAAAATTCTCCAAAAAGTAGACTTCCAGAGCTTTCCAATAATATATGGCACATCATCTGGTTCTATCTGACCAGATACAGTTTAATCTTTGAAGTTGACCCATGTAATCTTTTCATCTTCTTTACTCCTTTTGACTCCTATTTTATGCATTTTTCAAATAGCTTTGTGAAGCATCATATAAGCGTAAATATCGCGCCCCAACCCGCGAAAGCCCAACCGGATCAGGACGCGAACCGGAACCTAACAAACTGTGGAAAATTTTGGCGAGGGTTCCCTCTAACCTATGGTCTCCCTAAACAATTAAAAAAACTATAATTTGCAGAAACCTCAAACTCAAGGATTACAATTCCAAAAGTACAATTTACAAAATCTCAAAAAGAGGAATATCAAGTACAAACATTTATACACTCTCGTAGGAGGTTAACTAAACAAAGATTCAGAAACATAAGATCACAACTTCTCAAACTCCGCCAGGCGCCGCCGCACCGCCGACCAACTGCCCGGTAGGGGCCATCGAAGAGGAGCTAACGCCTGCACCTGCAAAACGTAACCCGGGTAGGAATGAGCAACTAAGCTCAGCAGGGATCTACACTACGACATAGAAGGAAGAGGAAAACACAATAGTATCACCCTCTAGCAAGGCCTGGGTTTACACAGGGATCCCATAACCCCACCGAGTGTCCCTGAATGCAGGAAACCAATATTGCAGACTCACAAGTAGGGAACCAACACTGCCAGCAGGAAATGACATCGCTGAGTAGGCACTCCCTCTACACAAGAGTTGTAGATCACCGGACACCAGCCACACCTCAGCACCCGGCTCGAGGCCAACATGACCTCTAAATCATTAATCAACAGGTGTTCAAGTCATCTAGGCCTATCATCGAAATTGACTAAACAACATCATTCAAACCTGGACCAAGCTACCCAACCCCGGTCCTGGGGCTAAATCCGAGCTTCCAAGCCTCGGGACGGCGACCCACAGATCGCCCACACCCTAACCTTATGTAACTAATGCACAGCCAGATGCATGCTATGAACATACATTAAAAAAAAATAAGCATGCAACATATGTGATGATTAAATAAACAAAGTCTGGGTTCAACACCCTGCCGACCTGTGGTGGTAAACAGTAAAATAGGCCAAGGAGCTGCTGCAGTGGTAGCCCCACCAACTGCAGCTAGCCCGCCAAAAGATAGCATATTACAGGAAGCAACCCCGACAAGTAAGGCTAACAGTACAACATGCTATCTATACATCCCGGGAGTCATTACTCTCCCGGTTCACCACTACCCCTTATTATGGGGCTAACATGCCCAAGGATATATACTAGTTTATAAAACGGTAGAAAAAACCACATATGCGAAGCCCCGTGGGCAAAAACCATTGAAAACACCCCCCCCCTTTCACCCAAGTGATCGAGCATCTCTAAGGGGATGATCGATCATCTCTAAGGGGATGATTGATCTTCCTAGTGAGAGGAAGGTTCCGTCTCTGTCAAGCCCAAGGTGATCGATCCTTTCTCCGAAAGGATCGATCGTCCTCGCGACAGAGACCTCGCCCATGCAAGCTAAGGCGAAGGGATCGATCATCCTCACCAGATGATCCATCCTTCTTGGCTAAGCATGATACACCAAGAGTGATCGATCCTTCTTCAACAAGGATCAATATCCTATTGGGTTCTCCGGTAACCGGATGGCGAGAAATATCATCGGAAAACTCTACCATATCCCACAAAACCTTGGGATTTAGTAGTACAAAGGATCACGAATCCAAAACTGGTATTTCTACTACAAACCAACGAGCATGTAGCAAGATTAACTCAAACCAAACACAACCAAGCTCAAAACCTCACAAAACTGGAAAGAAAGTAGGTAGAATCCCTACCTAGACTAGCACAGCTTCAATCCGAGCTGCCAAGCCGACAATCGCTCTCAATCTGTTCCAAATCCAGCCAGAACTGAGCTCAGGGACGGCGGATTTCAAAAGGATTTAAAGAAGTAGGTCGCGTTCATTTTATAGACGGATGAATTGACTTATGAATGATCGATCATTTAGGAGAAATGATCGATCCTTCATGATGATAGGAACTTCATGGCACCAAATGATCGATCCTTCCAGCGAGGGATGATCGATCATCACTAAATGATCGATCATCACTAAATGATCGATCCTTCTAGCAAGGAATGATCGATCATCTAGGTGCAGAAAGCGGGACTTGGGCTAGAACACAAGCCCAAGCCCGGATCTTTCGATCCCGAGTCCACCTAACCATTCTAAACATACATTATCACAAATACGGTCTGTTTGTGCACACACGGGTGTGAAGCAAACCAACAGGGTGCAATTTACCAAATTGCCAATGCGGTCCAAGAAAACAATGCGATCCACCGGATCGCGCGCTCAACGCGAAACAAGCAAACGAGCCACGGGCCTGACCCAGCCGGATGAGGAACAGGTCCTCACAGTAAAAATAGTACTAAAGAGGCTAATTAAGGATGAAAAATCCCACAATTGGACCGGTGACAATGCTGTTTAGAGTGCACTTTCATGCAGTCATCACACCCCCCAACCAGCTTATTGCTAGTCTCTAACAATTAAAGCGTATATAAAAATATAATTAAGCACACCAACGGTTCAGGGCTGTAGACATACATGATAAGAGTCTTACCTTATCAGATCAATAGTGTTGCAAGCAGTACATTGCACGAAAGATTCTTATACTCATACACATGCCACGAACACATGAAATTAACCTATACACCTAAAGCATGCTAATCACCATCCGGACAAACATACGTGACATCAACCATTAGATCAAACACACCGCTTTCTTCTTGGCCAATCATCCAACCTTCGTACTTAAACCATAGTATGCTCTCTTTTACTTCACTTTATATATATATATATATATATATATATACTATCAGTGGTTTTACCTTTTTACGCGAGCTCCCTGCTTCCTGAGGCAAGAACACTCAGTTACTCAGTAGATCACTTAATAATCATTTGGGTACAGCTTGATCCCTTAAACTAGAACTGGATCCATATAGTGACCTCAAGCCAGTGACTCCCAAACCAGACGGCTTTAGGGCACTGAGTGTAAAACACTCATCGGGCTCAAGAATTAAATCTATGGCCAAATTTTGTTATTCCATCTTCGAGTCTATCTTCTGCATAAAAGCTAATATAGTCGCTTCCAAAGATGACTTAAGATGGGGGTTAGATTGATTAGCATTAGGCATACTAGCATTAGCATTATTTTTCTATGAAAAATTCGGATGCTCCCTCCAACCAGTATTGTAAGTATTTGCAAAAGGATCAACTCTAGGTCTAGGGTTGTAGGAATTCATCAAATTAGCTTGTTCTTGCACATATTCAGGAAATTCAGTACAAGAAGGACATGAATCAAACCTATGACCAACAATATTGCAACTTGAACAAACCTCAATCGGTTTGGCTTGTGTGGACATCATCACGTCCATCTTTTTGTTGAGGGTTGTGATTTGCCTTGCCATATCATCATTCTGGTTCAGCTCATAGATGTCTCTCGCCTTATTCCTTGTGTCCCTCTGTTGTGAGTTAGATCCCAACATCTCATAATTAAATCTCATATGCCTCTGATGGTGTCTTTTTGAACATCACTCCAACTGCAACATTATATGTCATAGTTTGACAAGGAAGGTTTACTCCATCATAAAAATATTGCATTTGATTTTCTAAAGTATAATTATGATGGGGCCATTGCATCAAAATCATCTTAAATCTATCCCATGCTTCATGTAAAGGTTCTCCATCAGCTTGCTGAAAATTTGAAATTTGCCTCCTCAAGTTGGTAGTCATGGCATGAGAGTAAAATTTGCCGACAAACTTGTTATAAATTGCATCCCAATCATTGAGATCATTCAGGTTGCAATGATATCAGCCATCTCTTTGCTTTATCCTTCAAGGTATAAGGAAAACATAGCATCCTCGGTTGATCTTCAATAATGCCACCTACAGGAAAAGTCTGAATAGTAGCATAATAATCTTTCACAAAAGTCAGTGCATCTTTAGAGGGTAAACCATAAAATTCAAGAAGCATAGAAAAATATAGATTTTTTAGTTCATAATTTCTAGCCTCCGCTCATAACGCAATGCACAAAGGTGAAGTAGAAATAGTAGGCCTCACATACTCCTCCAGTGGACGTGCATTGTTATTAACCTCCATTTTCTCTAGTTCCTTCTTTTGAACTTCCAGATCTGATGTGGACAGGCTACCTGTGAGGACCTGTTCCTCCAACCCGGTCCGACCGCGTTAGGTCGAGGGTTTGGCCCGTTTGGCCTTGTTCCGCGATCGGGTTGATCACGAAGACCCCATGGGAGATTTGGTAAATTGCGGATTTGTGGTTGGTTCCGTACTCTTGTTGTTACGCCCCGAACCAGAAAACCCCTTCAGATCGTGGCGTGAGCCACCTAAACTTGTTCAACAACATCAACTGACGCAAAAAATTTCAACAGAGTCTCCTCTATATTTATAGCACAAGAAACATGTACAACTTTGCAATTATAACAGAACTCATGAATTTAAGCATTTATACAAATGACACCAAGATGAATAGCTAATTGCTACATGTCTCAAATTTACAATTGAATTAAGAAATTATATAATTCTGTCCTCAATTACATCAGATTATACATCATAATATAAAACTGTAAAGAAAACTGTGTAAAACTCCTCGAAGCTCCAAGTCCTCGATCACCTCGACATGTCCCCCCATCTTCTAGAAGACCACCTGAAAAGGAAACAAGATCGACCTGAATCACCGATGTAGCCTAGGTAGGGTAAGCAATAATGCTCAGTAGGGTTCTACTCTACGTCTCAAAAGAAAAAACTAATAACCAACATAAATAAACAATATACTCCGGCGCCTTAATCTTAGCTCAAGGGAAGTCGCAACCTAATCCCAAGCTAGCAATCGACCCATCGCTCTCCACCACAGTCCGGGCTACTACCCTGCCAACTGTGGGCCCAGCTGTATCAGCATCAACCAGCAGATATTAGGCCACCTCCCAATAGCTACTAAGACTAAGGTTCCAGAAAATCAATCAATCCTTGAAACAATAACAATTTAATTCTTCTCTTCCAATTTGATTTGTACAATCATTCTCCTAAAAACCCCAATCGATCACGGGGACCAACGTCTACCCGTAGACTCGATTGCGAGCTGATGAGTGCATGAAAGTGCACTCTGAACAACCTTAAAACCATCTCAATTACTATATCTTCACCCTTAATCAACTTCTTTAGCACTATTTTTATAGTATATGTTACTTCACATAGTTGCTTGGAAAATGCAGAAAATTGGAGCTGAAAGAAGCTGAAAAGATTATAAGGGTCGAGTTGGAAGATGAACCTGTACCTGATGATGAAGAACCAGATACTGTGCCATATATGGTTGGAAAGCTCTTGAAGTCTAGTTTCTAGAGAATTTTACGGTTCATGATTCCGAGTTTCCTAGAGGAAGTTATCACATTTTTCGTACCAGTGCGCAGTGCTGAGTGAATAGTGACGGTCGACCGTCAAATCCTCACGGTCGACCGTCGCGCCCAAAAATCCTCACGGTCGACTGTAAGATCCTCACGGTCGACCGTCAAATCCTCACGATCGACCGTGGAGCTCAAAAATCCTCAAGATCGACCGTAAGATGCCACGGTCGACCGTCGCATCGACCGTCAGCCTCTGTCAAGGAAAATACTTCGCAGGGTCGATGCGAAAATCGACCGCCGCTTGTCAAAATAAATTATGCATCTCACGGTCGACCGTCAGGGTCTCACGGTCGACCGCCAGATCAGCCAGGGGTGTATAACGGGTTTAAACTTAACCCGAGTTTGCTAATTCTTGGACCCTATAAATAGGAAACTTAGGGTTACTCAAGGGAGACTTCTTGGACGTTTTTGGAGGCTCTTTTCTGGACGCTTCCCAAAGGAAGAAGATGAAGGAATCTCCATCCATGGCCGAGTAATCCGTGGGCATGGCGGACGGATGATCTACCGAGGACTAGGGCTTCTTCTCCAACAATGGTTCATAGTTTTAATCTTTATTGTTAAACTCTTTTCTATGTATTGGATCTTCAAAGATTATTTTCAGATTATAGATTTCTATGTGGATGATTAATATTATGAATCCAGTCATGCTTCTTTCATGATCTTATAATCCCATAGTTATCTCTTTTGATTCTCCTACCGAGTCTCACGAGACCTTTGCTATGCAATGCCCGTAGTGACAGCTGGTATTGTGTATTCTTACGGATCTGGTTAGATAGAGTTAGGGCTTCGTCCCGATGAACTTTTGCTGCGCGTTGCCTGTAGTGACAGCCGGTATCTTGTATTCTTAGGTTTGGTTGGATGAAGTTAGAACTATAAAGGGAAGAACCAGTCATAGGAAGAGACATTTATATATTTTGTTAGGTTTATAGTTCCATATCTTCCGGTTAAGGTGATTGGGATGTGAATCCCTTAACTGAGTATTATATGAACCATTGAGAAGAGAAGAACCTAAATCCGAGTGAAGTGATTCCTGAAGCCTAGCCTCATTCAAATCTTGATTTCTTTCGTTAACTTTATCTTTTCATTACATCTTCGATCTATTTTATTATCTTTTACGCTCTTGATTGTTTTTGATATATTGTTATCTGTGTTTTTGGATCTTTCCTGCTTGTCTCTCTGTGGGTTCGACCTCTCTTATGATGTACTGCACCGCGACCGCAGTGCGTGATACATTTGAGCGACATCAAAAATTGGCGCCGTTGCCGGGGAGACGGTTCAGAAAAGCGTCAGAATCATCAGATCACGATGATTGAAGACATCGAAGGCGGTAACTTTGTTCCCTTTTCTTTGGATTTTTATTTCTTTTTCCTTAGTTTTCTTTATTTTCTTTTTAGTTTTATTTTGATTTTTCGTTTTACTTTTACCTGCTAAAAAAAACTGACCAAAAAAAAAAAACTGAAAAAAAGAAAGGATGGAAAATGAATTATATCATGACTATTTGAGATCATGTTCTATGAAGTCAAGAGATGGAATGTCTCAAACAACAGTTCGTAAGAAATGTATATACGAATTGAGCTTGGAGAATAGAACGAGTCATGTTTCTGTCACTGAGTATCTTCCTACTTATATGATTAACGCATTGAAAAGAAAGATTTCAACCTTTGCACAAAAGAATGATGAGACATTATGTGATGCATGGCAACGATTTAAAAGTTTAATAGTTTCATGCCCTCAACATGGTTATCCTAATTGGCGTTTAGTTAGCTATTTTTATTATGGATTAACTGAGCATGAACGTCAAATTCTTGAAACAAGATACAGGGGTGAGTTTTTGCAGATTGATCCTGATGAAGCTATGAAGCACTTGGATGAGCTTGTTGAGACGACTCATACACAGACAGTTCCGGGGCGTTGGGATGATTATGATGTTCATATCGATGCCAAATCCTACAAGCATCCCAATATCGCTTTAACATCCAACAGCTATCTGCAATAGAATGAGCCTTTCTATTCTTATCCTAGTGCTTATGATGATTATGTGCATGATACTTATGTTGCTACTTATCATGATGTTCATGTTGATGAGCCTAACACGTATGATGCATGTGTCGATGACTTTAGTGCTAGTGATGCTTACATCCATGATTTTAATGCTTATGGTGCACATGCTCAAGATGTTCATGTTGATGATGCATACGCTCATGACTATAGTGCTAGTGTGCATGTTCAAAATTCTAGCCCTATTGATGCACAAGCTATTGATTCTAGTGTGTGTGATACATATGTACATGATTTTAGTGCTCATACGCATGTTCATGATACTAACATTCACTATGCCTATGCTCATGATTCCAATGTTAGTAATGCACATGTTCATGTCCCTGAGGCTGCCGACGCACATGTTTCTCCTCAATTTTCTGTGGCAGAGATTTTGGACTTACTTAAGGAGGCTAAAACCAAACCTAATTTTGACTCTTTCATTCTGCAGTTACTTATGAAGGACGAGGAGAAGGCACACCAACTATGCGAGGTAATCACATCTTTTAGCGTGCACAAACTCGGATGGACACATCAGTTGAAAGAAGACGAGATACTCCAGTATGGGCCGGACAACAGTGTGGAAGATCCGGCCGTCTACCAAGACTACCAGGACCATGTATTCGTTGAACCTCCATCGGCTGAATTTCAAGTCATTGCTTCTAAGCCGCGAGGTATATTTCCAGTGTTTATTTCATCTCCTTGGATAGTTAGTAAGAACATGACTTGGATAGATATTTTTAAACTTCGACGGATTTATTTCAGATTTTGTGATCTTACCATCATTGACCATGAGCATGATAACATTATTGATAGGTCATTGGATGAGTCACTGACACTTGAACACAATGATGACACATATTTCTATTTGAGAGAGCCAACTATCTTGTTTATTAGAGTTAGAATGCAAAAGTTAGCTCTCCTACTTGTCATATGCCACTTGGATTCACATGGTGAATTACCCTTGGTGATACTACTAAGGTTAACCCTTCAGATCGTGGCACTTACTGATTTTGCATATCATCGTGCTAGGGCACGGCCGCTAAGGGCGCGGTTAAAAATCCATGTCTTATATATAGTAGTTTAGTTTGCTCGATTTGCTTTCTTGTATGCTTGAGAATGCTTGAGTTATTTTTATGTTGTGTGCTTGCGTGTTTGCTTTTGTTTTTGGTTTGTTTTGCTTTTGTTCTTAGGTGTCGATCAGTGCCCACTTTTCCCGTGGAGAACATTGTTGTTGATCACCTATCAAGGTTGATGGTGGAAGTAGCGGAAAATGAGCCACCAATTATGGATGACTTCCCTGATGAGCAATTCTTTTCAGTTGCACGGCTGCCCTGGTATGCGCACATTGTTAATTACTTAGCGACAGGTGAGATCCCTTCCTTTTGGAGTGCGCAGGATAAACATAGATTTTTTGTTGAGGTAAAGAAATTTTATTGGGATGACCATTGTCTGTTTAAGTATTGTCCTGACCAGATTATGCGTCGTTGTGTCCCTGATTATGAAATAGAAAGCATCATTACATTCTGTCACTCTCATGCATGTGGAGGCCATTTTTCGATGAAAAAGACTGCTGCTAAAATTCTTCAATGTGGTTTTTACTGGCCTACTATGTTTCGTGATGTTAATATTTTCTGCAAATCCTGTGATAGATGCCTAACACTATGAGCTTTATTTAGCAGACATATGATGCCTTTGAACCCAATTCAAGCTGTAGAGATTTTTGATTGTTGGGGTATAGACTTTATGGGACCCTTTCCTTCTTCTTTTGGCTATTTATATATATTGTTGGCTGTGGAATATGTTTCTAAGTGGGTGGAGGCTATTGCATGTAGGAATAATGATCATTCCACTGTCATCAAGTTTCTTAAAGAGCATGTTTTGTCTAGATTTGGTACTCCTAGGGTCATTATTAGTGATCAAGGATCAAATTTTTGTAACCGCTCTTTTGAGGCTCTAATTCGCAGGTATGGAGTTACACATAAGATTTTCAGTGTTTATCATCCACAGACGAATGGCCAAGCTGAATTAGCCAATAGAGAGATAAAGCCAATCCTGGAGAAGACAGTGAGCCCCAACCGAAAGGACTGGTCATTGAGGCTATCAGACGCGTTGTGGGCATATCGCACTGCCTACAAGACTACCCTGGGGATGTCGCCGTTTCACCTTGTTTATGGAAAACAATGCCATCTTCCAGTCGAATTAGAACATAAGGCATATTGGGCTATTAAGTCACTAAATTTTACTTTGGATACTGCAGGTCAGGAACGGAAACTCCAGCTGTCTGAGTTGGAGGAACTCTGGAATGATGCTTATGAGAGTTCCAGGATCTTCAAGGCAAAGACAAAGGCCCACCATGACAAGAAGATCCTACGGAAGATGTTTACAGTCGGACAGCAAGCTTATCTGTATGACGCACGACTGCATCTCCATCCTGGGAGGTTGCGATCACTCTGGACAGGCCCCTTTACTGTTAGCAGAGTCTTTGATTATGGGGCTGTGGAAGTTGAAGACCCAAAGGATGGGAGGCAGTTTAAGGTTAATGGACAGTGCTTGAAGCCGATTCCAGAGAAAGCGGACCCTGAGGAGCACACCGTTTCTCTCGTAGACAGGGATGATCTTTCTCCTATCTATCATTTTCCTTTTTGATTAGGTTAGGTTATGTTAGCTTGTTTGCTTTCATTCTCATTTGCTTTTGTTTGCTATTTTATGTTTTTAGGATGCCTGCACTTCCGTCTTCCTTGCTTGAGAAAGTCGGCCACCATGAGGAGCCTTGGGCAATATTTCAGATATTCTGTCAGGTGGCCTCGCTCCTATTTCAATTTCTTATTCTTGTTTATGCTATATATGAAAATTGAGCCAACACCCTTCTGCTTATTTATATGATCAGTACACATTGAGGACAATGTGAATTTCAGGTTGGGGGGTGTAGGCATACATGATCTCATGCATGCTACCTTATTGAGCTTAATAGTATTGAATTGAATATGTTACTAGAAATTGTACATGAGCTGAAATTTTTATGCTTATTATATATGTTACTTTCATATGGATTGGCATATACATTGATTGCATGCGTGATAACCTGAAGGTAGAACATCATGTGATTCACACAAGAACACTTTATGTGCAGTGGCGATTATACTCACCAGAGGAATGAGCATGTTATTGTTAATCTAGATCATGATTTCAGCATTAGCTAGTGTTGAGTATTGCATGGAGAAAAAAAAATAGAAGAAAAAGTTCCGGAGCTTGATAAAGCTGAGCCTAAACAACTAGTAGGTGACCTACTGAGTAACTGGGTGTTCTTGCCTCAGGAAGCGGGGAGCTCGAGTAAAAAGGTAGAACCACTGAAAAAAAAAAACTATTAAGTGTTTTGCTAAGTAACCGGGTCTCTGCGTCTCAAGAAGCGGAGAGTGCTCGCGTAAAAAGGCAAATGTCTGATAGTTGAAGAAAAAAAAGAAAAACAAAAAGAGCATGTTGTACTTAAAGTGCGAGGGTTGGATGATTGGTCATGAAGATGGTAGTGTGTTTGGACTAATGGTGAGTAGAAGTTGCTTCTGTACGTAACATTTATTTGTTACGTCACATGTGTTATTCTGGATGGTGATTAACATGTTTGATGTGTAGAAGTTGATTTCATATGTTGGTAGTATGTGTATGAGTATAAGAAATTTTCGTGCTCTGTACTGTGTAAAACACTATTGACTTGATAAGGTAGAATTTTTATCATGCATGTCTACATCCTTGAACCGTTAGTGTGCTTAATTATATTCTATACGCTTTGAATTGTTAGAGACTAGCAATAAGCTGGTTGGGGGGTGTGATGAGTGCATGAAAGTGTACTCTGAACAACCTTAAAACCATCTCAATTGCTATATCTTCACCCTTAATCAACTTCTTTAGCACTATTTTTATAGTATATGTTACTTCACATAGTTGCTTGGAAAATGCAGGGAATTGGAGCTGAAAGAAGCCGAAAAGATTATATGGGTCGACTTGGAAGATGAACCTATACCTGATGATGAAGAACCAGATAATGTGCCATATATGGTTGGAAAGCTCTTGAAGTCTAATTTCTGGGGAACTTTACGTTTCATGATTCCGAATTTTCTAGAGGAAGTTACAACATTTTTCGTACCAGTGCGCAGTGCTGAGTGAATAGTGACGGTCGACCGTCAAATCCTCACGGTCGACCGTCGCGCCCAAAAATCCTCACGGTCGACTGTAAGATCCTCACGGTCGACCGTCAAATCCTCACGGTCGACCGTGGAGCTCAAAAATCCTCAAGATCGACCATAAGATGCCACGGTCGACCGTCGCATCGACCGTCAGCCTCTGTCAAGGAAAATACTTCGCAGGGTCGATGCAAAGATCGACCGCCGCTTGTCAAAATAAATTATGCATCTCACGGTCGACCGTCAGGGTCTCACGGTCGACCGCCAGATTAGCCAAGGGCGTATAACGGGTTTAAACTTAACCCGAGTTTGCTAATTCTTGGACCCTATGAATAGGAAACTTAGGGTTACTCAAGGGAGACTTCTTGGACGTTTTTGGAGGCTCTTTTCTGGACGCTTCCCAAAGGAAGAAGATGAAGGAATCTCCATCCATGGCCGAGTAATCCGCGGGCATGGCGGACAGATGATCTAGCGAGGACTAGGGCTTCTTCTCCAACAATGGTTCATAGTTTTAATCTTTATTGTTAAACTCTTTTCTATGTATTGGATCTTCAAAGATTATTTTTAGATTATAGATTTCTATGTGGATGATTAATATTATGAATCCAGTCATGCTTCTTTCATGATCTTATAATCCCATAGTTATCTCTTTTGATTCTCCTACCGAGTCTCACGAGACTTTTGCTATGCATTGCCCGTAGTGACAGCTGGTATTGTGTATTCTTAGGGATCTGGTTAGATAGAGTTAGGGCTTTGTCCCGATGAACTTTTGCTGCGCGTTGCCTGTAGTGACAGCCGGTATCGTGTATTCTTAGGTTTGGTTGGATGAAGTTAGAACTATAAAGGGAAGAACCAGTCATAGGAAGAGACATTTATATATTTTGTTAGGTTTATAGTTCCATATCTTCCGGTTAAGGCGATTGGGATGTGAATCCCTTAACTGAGTATTATATGAACCATTGAGAAGAGAAGAACCTAAATCCGAGTGAAGTGATTCCTGAAGCCTAGCCTCATTCAAATCTTGATTTCTTTCGTTAACTTTATCTTATCATTACATCTTCGATCTATTTTCTTAACTTTTACGCTCTTGATTGTTTTCGTTATATTGTTATCTGTGTTTCTGGATCTTTCCTGCTTGTCTCTCTGTGGGTTCGACCTCTCTTATGATGTACTGCACCGCGACCGCTGTGCGTGACACATTTGAGCGACATCACGAGCACCTCGACCCGAACCCCCGCCTAGACTCGTCTAGATCCGAGCTACCTGAGACCCTCAGATCGACGATCGAACCCATCACCTACGACTTTGCTTGAATGCCTCTAATGCAAACATTATGCATAAGTCTGCACAATCAACTAGCCTAGATGTCTCTATATGACATTGCATCAAACATGTCAAATATAGCATGCTACATGCTAAAAGAGAGCTAAACAATAAACATAAGGCTAGGATTTCATAGGACGTGCTGGAGGATATCAATGCATAAACATGATATAAGCTATCACTACGAACCCATCAAAGGTTAAATAGCTTCAAGCTATACCTTACACAATCAACCATAGCCTTCATGCTTATTGTCCCTCATGCCATCCTTCTTTGGCATTCCATAAAACATCTCTTAGGCCATGCATGTATCATAGGCATTCAACATGAACATGTTATAAATCAAGCATACAAGTAGTCATACATATTATAACCAAACCATGCAGGATTCCATTCATCAAACAGGGCACACCTTCGACCCGGTTATACTAAGATTCCCGAGGCCATCACTTCCTCAGTTAACCCACAAAATAAATAGAAACGGACACACCGCCGGCTCTAGGCATAAACAGTGTACAATAATTGTCGCGCCCCGACCCACGAAAGCCCAACCGGGCCGGGGGACGCGAACTGGAACCTAACTAACTGCGGAAATTTTGGCGAGAGTTCCCTCTAACTTACTAGTCTCCCTAAACATTCATTAAACACCCTCAAATAAATAATTCTAAAAATTAGCAGAAACCTCGAGATTAAAGATTTCAACACCAAGGGTTACAAATCTACAAAACCTCGAAGAGGGGAAGATCAAGTTACAATCATTTATACACTCCCGTATGAGGCTATCTGTCACGCCCCGACCCAGAAAACCCATCCAGGACGGGACGTGAGGGTTCCTATCACTATTCATCTTCAATCGGCGCGATACAAATGCGGAAAGACGGATAAATTTAAACAATTTATAATCCAGAGGCAAACAGATTCAATTGTAATACATCATCAAGTTGTACAGTTTGCATTTGATACAAAAACTCCCATGAGACAGATATAATACAATGATTCCAAAATCCTCAAGGGTTTTCAACCTGCATATATATATAACAAAAGGGTACAACAGTCATATCCTTCAACAAAACCTCAGACGCCTCTGGATGTGCTCGCGTCGCCAAAAGCAGATCCCGCCAGCTCCACGGACGAAGAACTGTCGCCTGCACCTGCAAACGCAGCCCGGGTAGGAATGAGCGATAAGCTCAGTAGGGTTCTACTCTACGACACACTAAAAGGAGGTAAACAACAACAGTGTCATTTCTCCGCCTAAGTCTAAAGGATGCCACAGGGTCCCATAACCCCTATCGATTCCCCAAGGGATCTTACTCTTCTCAACCGACCACGCTGGGAATATCATCCAAACACGCTGGGAGGAACCAAGAACCAGAACCAGTAGGAACACCCTTTACCCAGCAGGAAGCCACTGCCTGGGGACACACGTCAGGGACATCGACAACCATCCTTACCACTTGGCCTTGGAGAGCCGACACGACCTCTAAACCTCAAGCAGTATAATATTCCAGTCCGACTAACGCAATCCTCAATCACCAAAGATTCAGATCAACAATCACACCCTAATCCTGACTACCCAGCCACGGCCCTAAGGCTAGATCTGAGCTACCCGAGAGCCTCGGATCGGCGACCCAAACCATCGTCCGCCTAACCTCAAATGCTTCTAATGCATACAATGCATGAGCTTAAGCAAACATCTACCCTAGATGTCTCTATATGTCACATCAGCAGTTATAAGTTTCACAGATATACAATAGCCCTCGGCACTCGCCGGCAAGAGGCTAAGGTTCCACAGTTTCTCATTAACTAGCACTCATAGCTAGTTAATGGCTAAGCAAACAACTGATCATTTAATTACAATCATACAAGTATTTAAATGCAAGTAAAACCATATATTTACCAAGAAGGAAGTCACATGAATCGATTCTCAAACCCGATGAAAAACCCCTTGAAAACCCCATCAAATTCCCCTACATGCTTCCCAACATGCTTAGGTACTAATCCCAAACCAAATCCGTCCAAGAAAAGCCAGAAAACACTATTCAGGCGCTCACGGTCGATGCGACGGTCGATCCGTACATCGACCGTGAGGCCACGGACGATGCCACGGTCGATCCAGAGATCGACCGTGAGACCCATGCGAAGAAAAACCAAGGGCGACGGTCGATCGACCCATCGACCCTGAGAAACCCAAAATCGAACAGAGCCTGACGGTCGATGCGACGGTCGACCGTCAGGTAAAAGGGAGAAGAAGGGGATCCCGCGGTCGATCCATGCATCGACCCTGGGAAGCCAAAATCTCGATAGAGCCCGACGGTCGATGCGACGGTCGATCCGAAGGTCGACCGTCAGGCCCAGAGTAAGTATATTAAAGCTTGACGGTCGATACCTCGATCGACCATCGAGCCTGATGGTCGATGCACCGATCGACCGTCGAGCTCAGGACGCAAAATGCTAGAAATCCCATTTCTAGGTTTTCAAGGATCAAAACATGTTTTAAAACAATGAAACTTGGTAGACAAGTGTATTTTGAAGTGGAGAATCCAATGATGTAAAGAAATCCAGTTTTAGATGGTTAAATCCCATTTTAGGTCGGAAAACCAAAAACCGACAAAACGGCGACGTTTTGGAAACCAGCCGTTAGAATACGAAATCTTGGCATACAAACACTCCAAACCATTCACATTGCATACACAACGGATTACACAACATCCTAGCATGGCATTCCACAGCAAACCACATATGCAACCTAACCTAGTAGAACCCGATCCAAGGATCGGGGTAGAAACACCTACCTGGGCAAGCAATGAAGCTTCTCCACGCGTCCAGCCAGCCGCGCCGTGAATATCCGCTGCTCAAGCTCAGTCCTCCAAGGTCAAGCCCAGCCGGAGGAGAAGAGAAGGGAGAAGGAGAGAAGAAACGCTGGTAGGAGGAGAAGAGAAGAAACAGAAACGTGGGCAGGGGAAAGAAAGAGAGGAGAGCAGGTGGGGGGGTTGGAGCCAACTGCTCCAACCACCCTCCACTCACCAGGCCACTAACGGGCCTAAAGCCCACCGGCCCGCTAATGAGCCCGAAAACGAGCTTTAGCGCGCCCGAGCTGGGATCTTCCAATCCCGGGCCCACCTAACCATTCTAAACAACCACATACATCAATCCAAGGCCATGGGTGCAACGCGGGTGTGAAACCGACCACAAGGGGGCATATTTACCAAACTACCCCTGGGGTCCAAACCGCCACACGATCACCCGATCGTGCCCGACGCGGAACCAAACCAACAGGAAACCGGCTCTCGACCCACGTGGTCGAGTCAGGTCTGAGGGGTGGGCCCTCACACTATCTATACAAGGGTTTGTTGAAAGATCATCGCTCATCAAACTCCGTCAGGCGTCGCCGCGTCACCAACCAATTTCCCGATAGGGGCCACCGAAGAGGGGCTAACGCATGCACCTGCAAAACGCATCCCATGTAGGAATGAGCAACTAAGCTTAGTAGGGAAACTACACTACTACTCACGGAAAGAAGAGAGAAATGCAACAGTGTCGCCCCTCAGCAAGGTCTGGGTGTACACAGGGGTCCCATAACTCCACCGCGTGTCCCTGAGGGGCCTTAGTCATGGTCTTTCAGCCGGGCTGGTCACATACTGGGTCACCCTCAGCGAGACAGGAAATCAACATTGCCATCTCACTAGCAAGAAACCAGCACTGGTAGGCGGGTAGACAACACCGCTGAATAGGCATACCCTCTACTCAAGAGACAAGAAAACTGGACATCGGCTACACCTCAAAACCCGGTTCGAGGTCGACACGACCTCTAAAAATCATCGATCAACCAATTTTCAAGTCATCTAAGCCTTTCATCAAATTTGACTGAACACGGCCATTCAAACCTAGACCAAGCTACCTAGCCTCGGTCCTAAGGCTAAATCCGAGCTTCCAAGCCTCAGGACAGCGATACTGCAGATCACCCACGTCCGAACCTTATGCAACTAATGCACAACCAGATGCATGCTATGAGCACACGCAAGGAAACATATAATCATGCAACACATGTGACGATAATAAACATGGTCTAGGCTCGGCACCCTGCCAGCCCGGGGTGGTGAACAAGTAATACAGGCAAAGGGACTACTACAGGGGTAAATCCACCAACTGTAGCCAGTCCACAAAAGAACAGCATGTTACGGGAAGCAACCCCTCGCAAACACCGCTAACAGTACAACATGCTATTTACACATCCCGAGAGTTGTCACTCCCCCGGTTCACCACTACCCCTCATTATGGGGCTAATATGCTCATAGATATGTACAAGTTATAAAGCGGTAAAGAAAACCGGTACATGCGAAGCCCCACGGGAGAAAGCCATTGAAAACACCTCCCAACCACCAAAATGATCGATCCTTTCCTGGAAAGGATCGATCTTCTTAGCAACCTGGGAGTTCTATCCCGATCAAGCCAAAAAGGATCGATCTTCATTGATCTTCCCTCCAGGAAGATCGATCACTTTCATGATCCGGGACCCCGTCCATGCCGCCAAGCTAAGGATTGATCCCTCTTCCACCAGAAGATCAATCATACACGGGCCTAGCATGACGCCCCAAGAAGGATCGATCCTTCCTCAAGGAAGATCGATCTTCATGGGTTCTCCGGCGAACCAGAGAAGGAAAATACCGCTGGAAAACGCTACCAAATCCGGCAAAACTCTGGGATTTAGTAGTACGAAGGACCACGAGTCCAAAACTGGTACTTTTACTAAAAACCAACGAGCATGCAAAGAGATCTACTCAAACCAAACACAGTCAAGCTCAAAACTCACAAAAACCAGAAGACAAGTAGGTAGCATCCCTACCTAGACAAAAGCAGCTTCAATCCGCGCTGCTGAGCCTAGGATAGTCCTCAATCTCCTCCAAAATCTCACCAGATATGAGCTCAAGAACGGCGGATTTCAAACGGGGGAAAAGAGAAGGGGGTTGCGTCCATTTTATAGACGAACGAACTGACTTATAAATGATCGATCTTTCCCCAAGAAAAAGATCGATCCTTCACGACGATGCACTTGACTTTCTGGCACCAAATGATCGATCTTCTTAGCAAGGGAAGATTGATCACCTTAGTGCAGAAATCTAGACTTGGGCTAGAACACAAGCCCAAGCTCCGATCTATCGATCCCGGGTCCAACTAACCGTTCTAATTAAACAACTATTAACATAACACGATCAGTGTGTGCACACGTGGGTGTGAAACAAACCGACAAGGCACAATTTACCAAATTACCCTTGCGACCCAAGAAACAATATGATCCATCGGATCGCGCGCTCGACGCGAAACAAGCAAACGAGCCACGGGCCCGACCCAGACTGTCGACCCAGGAGTAGAGGGACATGTCCTCACAATAATACATAATTGAAGTATTTGACAAGAAATTATAAGAATTGTATAGTGGAAGAACAGATGGTACGGAAGAAGAGCAAACCGAATAAATCTCAGATTACGTGGACAAAATGGATAAAGCAAAGCCAGCAACTTGGGATAGCAGAAATCCATAAGGAAGTGCAACTGAATGCTTTCCACTTATTTAGGAAGTCTACTGGGAATTCACACATCCAAACTCAAACATACCATAGTAGAACTCAAGTCCTGCTGTCACGCCCCGACCCGCGAAAGCCCAACCGGGCCGGGCGACGCGAACCAGAACCTAACAAACTGAGGAAATATGTTGGCGAGGGTTCCCTCTAACCTATTGGTCTCCCTAACAATTCATCAAAATACCCTCAATTAAAAGACATTAATTTAATGAAACCTCGAACCTCAGATTACAAAATCCAAGTGAATTTAATATACATATCCTCGGAGAGGGTAAGATTAAAATACAACATTTATACTCCCGTAGGAGACTAACTAACCTAGGTTTAAAAACTATAAAAGATCACCACCTCTCAGACTCCGTCTGGCGCCGCCGCACCACTGACCAACTGCCCGGTAGGGGCCACCAAAGAGGAGCGAACGCCTGCACCTGCAAACGCAGCCCGGGTAGGAGTGAGCACTAAGCTCAGCAGGGTTCTACACTATGACACACAGAAGGAAGAGGGAAACGCAAGAGTGTCACCCTCAAGTAAGATCTGGCTGTATACAGGGGTCCCATAACCCCACAGCGTGTCCCTGAGGCCCAGGGACAGCACTCAGTAAGCAGGAACGAACACTGCAGACTCACAAGCAGGACCCACGACACTGCAGGCGGGAAATGGCACCGCTGAGTAGGTAACTCCTCTACTCAAGATTCGTCACAGTGGAACACCGGCTACACCTCAGCATCCGACTCAAGACCGACACAACCTCTATAATCATCAAGCAACAGGTGTACCAGTCATCTAGGCCTATCATCGAATTCGACTGGACACCACAATTCAAACCGGGTCCAAACTACCCAACCCCGGTCCTATGGCTAAGTCCGAGCTTCCAGCCTTGGGACGCCGACCCACAGATCACCCATGCCCTAACCAATGCAACTAATGCACAACAGAGAATGCATGCTATGAACATACACAGATAAGAGTAAAGCATGCAACAGTATGACAAACATCATATAAGTCTGACTGGATCGCTGCAGCCGATCCGCAGTGGGTCCCGACATTACGACGGTGCCACGACCGTCAACCGCGGACTCTTGCAATGGGAAGCAACCCAAAAAACCGCTCATGAATAGTAAAATATATTATTATATGTTCGAGCATATAATATTATATAAAACACCAAAAGTTCTCTACATAGCAGCTAGTTGACCCGTCGATCCGATGTCCAAACATCGTTGGATTCAAGATCCAACTTAGATTCTAGTATAACTATATACCAGGATCAACATATCCAAAATCTATAATCATCCAACGGCTGGATTAACGGAAAAACACTAATCAAAACTAACTTACCATTCCTAGCTGCAACGCAGCCCACCAGTGCGAAAATCACAACAAACCGTAGGAAAATCATAAAATTATGAAATCAGTTGGGTTTGAGATTAGATTCAAAGATCTACAACTCTTATGTTTATCACAACCCAAGAACATGCACGTACTGGCCGGAATACTCGCCGCAAACCGGTTGTTCTTTAAGAACAGTAGAAACCGGAAAATCTGAGATTAAACATGCTTAAATCCTACTAAAATCTCAATCAAAGCTTATGAAACTTAAACCAGAAATTATACTAAGCAAGAGAAAGCTAACAACACGAAGATCAGAAAGATCAAATGGCTAGATTAAGAGAAACCCATTAAACAACTCTCGTAGGTAGAATACCTACCGAACAGCGCTAATCCTCGGCTGATTCCCCACTAATCAGTCACCAACAAGGCTTCCAACCACACAAGGGATCTTCCTCACGTCGCCACGATGAGTAATTCGCGGGTTGAGGCGCGACACCTGCAGAGGTCTTCTTGTCTGAAATAAACTAGGATATACTCCATTGTGGTATGAAATGTTTTCACATGTAGGGTGCCAGTGCGAATTTATTCAAATAGCTCACATGATGCAATCAGAGTCAATCACAAACCCTACGAGTAATCCAGTCAAGCTGCATAACCCAAGGTATATCCAGCAGATCCAAACCAAAACCATAAAGCCCAATGGAAAACAGGAGAGGGGTTGGAAGAGGACAAAACAGACAGGGGAGAGGAATAAAACCATGGAAAACAAGGTAGATGTAACAATGCCAATCCGACAACATCGAAATCCATCAAACCAGAGAAGCAACAAAACCATCCACTCTAGAGGCCTAATCAAGGAATCCAACAGTACCATCCCTAGACATACCTCGACAAAGCAAGCATCAACAAACCAGACAAAGCATGGCATCGAAATCCACGAAATCAACTGATAGCAAGGAAACTATGGTAGCATATGTCAAAACTAGAGAGGGAAGAAATCTCACCAAAAACCATGAAAAGTTCATAGATCTGACCCACAACAGTAAGAGAGAAGGAGGCAGCATCACCAAAATCCAAACTAGCATACATCAGAACCCATCCTAAGGATCCTAATCAGAGATTAGGGTAGAAATCCCTACCTTTGGGCGTCAAAATCTTCTCCTCTCCAGCCGATCATCAAGTTCTCTGTCGTCACCGTCGACCTGTCCGTCTCCGCCGCAGTCGCCAGGCTTGCCGCTGCCTAGCTCTCCGCCGTCGACGTCACCATGTTCTCACCTCTCCGGTCGCGGTTGCCGGCGGAGAGCCTCGACTCTCGGAAGTTGATGTACGCGCCGCAGCCGCCGCATGGGTTCTTCTCATGACCAACTCATTCTCTCTCTCTTCTCTCAATTGTGACTGAAGCCCTAATGAGTAAGGGGTTTTACAAGAGGGGTTTTAATATGGTTAGCTTAAGATTAGATCTTGGCCGTCCGATCAGCCAGATCGAATCCTAGCCACTTGATATTGATCCTTGCGATCGAACTCCGATCCCCCGATCTGGGGTTCCCCTAATGGTCTAATCAAACACATCCATCATTACAAGGCCGTGTGTGCAATTAAATATGAAACCAACTCTGACAAGGGTAATTTACCAAATTACCCTCGAAAACGCAACGATCAAGGGAGATCGCGAGCAAGGCTGACCGGGCCAAACCAACCGAACCAGACCCTCGACCTATGCGGTCAGACCGGGTTGGAGGTACGGGTCCTCACATGTGTTGTACACACACAACCCTTATAATTGATATTTGTGCTTATTAGAACTTTGGGTGAACTTGGAATCGAAAGATATGAGTTCAGACGTGCGGAAGCTGTCATTAGGACATTTGTTAGCCCAGACCAATCGCTTGCTCCAGAGAGAGACCGATCGGATCAATGTCGGCATCGCCTTTGACGTGTCCTTCCAGAACATCGAACCCACATAGACCAATGGTCACTTGGGAAGCGACCGATCGGACTCGGGTCTATAGGAGACCCGCGAACCGCCTCTGTTTTCTTTCCCGTGAACAACCTTTGTTTTCTTTTTTCTTCTCTTCTCTTCACCGTTCCTTTGATCCCTTAGGAGAGCTCGATCCAGAGGCTTGTGGACGTCACCAGCAAGGGGAGGAGCTGATCCATACCTCCACTACAAGGTCTAATCGAGGATTAAACGTAGGATTTATCATTTAGCTTGTTTTTGATGTTCTTAGTTGATTCATTTTTTGGTTCTTCAATTAAAGAATACTAGATGATGTGTTTTATCTTGCTTAACATCTAATTAAAGTTTGAATGGATTTTAGTTTGAATTGATATGGATTTAAGCAAGTTTTCCTTAAGTTATTTTCGGATTTTCTGGGTTAATTAGAACAGCGATGTTCTATCATGATTTCCGAGCTGTGGGTGCATGATCTCAGTTGATGTTCTACGCGAACGTTGTAGATCTATGAGTTAGATTTCAATTGCAATTGATTTCAAAATTTTCGGATTTAAGTATGAGTTTTAGTGAATTAAATGGACAAACTGTGCAAAACAAGGCATGGGGTTTAATTTGTGGAATTCAATGGAATTAAATTGTCAAATTGGTTTGATTTTTGGATGCGATGATCTTAATGATCCTTGGAAGAGATCTCCAAAGTTTGGTTTCAATACGACGAATTTTCTAAGGATTTTTGGGTTGTTTATCGAATCTGGATTTTTACCGAAATTATAGGTTTTGATGTATTTTCGTTTATCCGATTGATCCGATTTTTTTATATGTGATTCGGGGTATGTCTTATATCAAGTTTCATCTCCATTGGGTGGCTAGATTGAAAGATAGGATTTTTTGAAGTTTAAAGTATAGTTGATTTGATTTTCGATAAATCGATTATTTTAATCTTTTTTCATATATATGTTATTATATATGTGTAAGCCCATGTGTGACTTTTTGTTGAACCAGGGGAGTCACGCCTCCCCTGGGAAGTGTAGAATAAATGGGCCTAAGTTTTGCCCTAAGCTTTAATTAAATCATTATTATAATTGATGTTATAATTGTTTAGCCGAGGTTCAATCCCGTGTGTAGATTAATGTTGGTTGTTAATTTAGATTGGTTGCTTAGTCTCATTGAGACTTGTAGGCTAGCGTGACTATTTATTCGCTTTCCTTAGGCCCTTGCTATGTTTACCCCTAGGTGAGTTATGCGCTGCGCTTAGCCCTGTATATTATGACCTGGCATCATGTTGCATGCATATACTTCTATATTTGTGCCTAAGCATTGCATGCATTTTGATTGCATTTGAGACATAGAGGTTAGGACGTGGGCGATGGATTGATCTCCGGTCTGAGGCTCTCGGGTAGCTCGGATCTAGCCGTAGGACCGAGGTTGGGTAGCCAGGTCTCGGATGGAAATTGTTATAATAATCTGATGTTTTGAGGTTACTGTCTAGTTGGCTGCAATTACTCTGGTTGAGGTGTATAGGTCATCCTAGGTTCCAGTCTCAGTTTCATCGTTAGGGGGAGTTACATATCGCCCTGGGTTCTATCCCTATTGTTTCAGCGCCGGTGCGCTTGGTTTGAGAGGGACGACTGTTGACAATACCAGAAGTCATCAACGTGCGTAACCAAGGGCAGACGGTGTACTTGACGTGAGTTTCCTCTAGAGATGAGGTGGAACCTGAAACTTTATTGTTCCCTTTTCTTTGTGAGCATCATAGTATAGAATCCTACTGAGCTTATGATCGCTCACAAACGTCGTCGTTAAAACGTATGCAAAACGGAATTTAGAAATTTGTAAACCTTTCTTTCAACACTAAATTAATAAGATAGAATAATGGTGAAATACGGGGTCGGTCCTCAGGGAAAACTTTGACTAACATAGAAACATCTGAATTAACTCTCAACACTCTAGTCCTAAAGCGAAGAAGGATTGATTTGGGGTTTTAGGAACTGATTAATTAAAACTAATTAAGAAAGCGATTAACGAAGTTGAAGTAGATCAATAGAGAAAACCTAGGGATTACCCAATCCACTTTAGTTTCACTTACTATATTCTCTAGTTATCCTCTTGTTTTATTATCTTGACATTATGGATTCACAGCTTCTTAAGCGTACATGAATCTCTAAAATAATGCGATTGTTTCCCTAAGGCATAACCTATCCAAACTTAGCATAGATTGTTTTCGAACTTAATCTGAGTACAACCTATCTTCATCTAGCATAGATTATCTCAAAGGCATACACAAAAGCAACATTATTCGACAATAAAATCGAGATCTCGGGGGAACGAGATTTGTTAATTTTATTGTGATCAAAATTTTGAATTACATGGTGGGATTTGCGGGAACAACACTCTTGAGTTCCCAATATCATCACAAGCTGTAGATCCTCTTTTCTTTGGGAACTGCATACCGATGATGAGATTGGCAACCCATCAATTACAACCCAAAAGGGAAAACCCCTGATTAAGGATTCGGGCCTTAAAATCCCGTTACATCCAAAATGAAAAAATAAGAAGAGGAAGAAGAAAGGAAATAAGAAGGATCTTGGGTGAAGGCTTAAGCCTTCGACCCGTACCTTCGTTGCCGATGAAGAACCCTTGAATCTCTTGCTTTGGAATTTTGATTTGATGGCACGATTTTCAAGAAAATAAATTTCCTTTTTCTATCTCTCGGCGTCTTCAAGGTAATAAATTTCCTTCCTCTCCAAGCCTCTTTCAAGCCTTTTCAAGCCTTCTTTAACCTTCTATCTATTAGCCTCCCTTCACCCTCCTTTATTTATAGGTGTTAGGAGAGGTTAGGCGGGATTTCCGAAATTTGAAAAGTCGTTGGCTTGATTCTCACGGCTGAGAGAGTCGCGGTTTGAGATGAAATCAAATCTCCTCATTTATTATTTTTTAATACTTTGCAAAACACGTGTGCGTAGGAGGGCTGAGAGGAGATCCAATTTGTTGGGATATATGGATGTTGTTCCCTCGGAATTTTTTGTTAACCTACACCCTACTTTATGTTGCTCCCTCGGAACTTTTTTTTAAGCTAAAACCTACTCCAAGTCTCCAATTATATGATGCCATGTCACATCTTATAATGCTGATGGAAGGCTTGGACGTAGGTATGCACACTTTTATTTAGGTCGGTTTGAGAAGATATGTGGAGTTTAGATTTGATCTACTCAAATTTCAAACTTTATATCTGAGTTTAGATATGTGTGCATATCTTTTGTCTCGGGTGGAGTTTAGATCTATTCGAACCTATTTGTTCAAATTTCAAATATTTAAACATGTTATAATTTACCTTAACGCTCTTGGACAAGGGGTAAGTGTAAATTCCTATAATACCCCTGTTATCGATCATTTGTCTTTTGACCAAAATACCCTTAGACCAGGTAGGAATGCTTTCACATATATTTGGACCATTATACCCCTGAAGGTTTAGAGTGTCGAAAATACCCTCGACCCTCGTAGCTTGTATAGGATGCCATCAAAGCTTTAAGAAGGCTGATATGAGGATGAAATTACCAAAATACCCTTTTGGTACTTTGGTTGGTATGAAATCCATATATGTTTTGGACAAGAATGCCTTTAAAATAAATGATACTTTAAAGGGTGAATACAATATTTGTCATGTATGTTTGTGACAAATATGCATTTATAGCAAATGACTAAAATACCCATGGGGCTAAATGACCAAAAATGCCCTTTTTATATGTCCCTGGTTTATGTAGGATGCCTTCAAAACCATTAAGGACTAATTTAGAATGTTGGGTAAATTACCGTTTACTACCCTCAACTTTAACCAAAATAACGATTAAGGCCCTGTACTTTCAATTGTAACAAATAAGGCCATGTACTTCCTAAAACCTTTCAATCCGGGCCAACCCTTGACGTCAGTCGTCCATCCTAACGGCAGCTTGTCACGTGACCGCACGTGACAAGCTACCGTTAGGATGGATGACGGACGTCAAGGGTTGGCCCTGATTGAAAGGTTTTAGGAAATACAGGGTCTTATTTGTTACAATTGAAAGTACAGGGCCTTAATCGTTATTTTGGTTAAACTTGAGGGTAGTAAATGGTAATTTACCCTAGAATGTTTTAGGTGGGTCAAGCCTATATTTGGCTATAATGACCAAAATACCCCTAGTAGGCAAATTTTACCAAAATACCCTTTATGCTTCCGGTTTGTGTAAAATGTTATAAAAACCATACAGGGATATTTCTCAGATATTGTAGGGATCCTGAACATGTATTTTGATCAAAATTTCCAAAATACCTCACAGCGACCAGAATTACCAAAATGCCCCCGAGTCCTTCTAACTTAAGTAGGATGTTATCCGGATCATGTAAAAGGCATGATGGGTTATAAGAGAGAGTCCAACATATATTTTGCTTAAATCCCCAAAGTACCCTTGATGTGATAAAATTACTAAAATACCCCTATATCGACTTAGCTTTTGTAGGATGCCGTAAAAGCTATATAAGGTTACGATATGATATTTATAGAGTTCAGGCATGCATTTTGTCATGAATTCCTAAAATACCCTCGAGCAGGTAAAATTACTAGAACGCCCTTCATGCTTCTGGTTTGTGTAGGATACTTTCAAAACCATGAAGGATCACATATAGAGCAGTGTATGTGTGCTCTTTGTGTGTTTGAACTTGTATGTCTGATAACATGTCTTTGAAGAATGTCTGAGACAAGTAGGGTTAATTTTGTAAATACCCTCAAATTTGACCTTAATCAAAATTAGTGTCTACAGATGCCCGCTCAAGGCATGCGTGAGAAACTTTTGTGATTTGAACACGCAGGGCTCGAAAACTTTTGATCATTTGAGGGTTGATCAAGAGGCTTGATCATGATACCGCACGAAGAAAATCTCTTTGTTTGGAATAATTTATAATAACAATTCTTTCAGATTTAAATCTGAAAAAATATAATTTATTTATTATATTTTTTTTGGATGATGCTCATAATTTTGTCATAAGAATGAGCAAACCATAATAGACATATGGATTAGGACTCTAGTAATTGTAGTAGGAGTCCAAAAATATTTTCAGATCTGATGATATCTGACCTGAATTAAAATAGGATTATTTTATATTTATCCTATTTCAATCCATGGTTACTTTTTTGGATGAGTACAAATATATCACATGAGCACTTTTCAAGTGAACCCCACCAACGTATCCAAATCCTGTCCGGATTTTTTTGATTTTTTTGATTTTTTTCTTTTTTTAAGGATAACTCTTGTTAGATTTGAATCTAAACAAATCCTTATCTCATAAAATCCCGGAAAATCCTAATCAAAATCAGATTTCCATCCCATGCCTATATCTACTTAAAATCAGATTCCCATCCTATGCCTATATATATAGGATGTAAACAGTATAATATATTTTTTTATATTGTCAGCCACAGAGTTTGGGATTTTGACCAAGGAGAAGATGTCATCAGCACGTGAGGAGGATGTCATCTCCGAGCCCAGGTTTTTCATCATCCAATCTTTTCATCTAATCATCAAACTTTTTTTTTTTCATCTCTTTTCTTCTAGACACGTCGCTGGATTGCTGCAGTGGCACTGCGATTAGGGATTTCACAGTAGTCACAGGTAAAGCCATCGTCTGTCATTGAAGATACTTTTTTGTTTTTTTACTGTGCTGTGGATGTCTTTTTCATTACTGTGGATGGTTGATGAGAGAAGCAATTTGTTGCTTCGTGACTTACTGGAGTAACTTGTTACTCCTAGATTTTACCGTCGAGAAGCAACTTATTGCTTTGAACATTGCTTTGAACATTGCCGACGAGGAGCAACTTATTGCTCTCAGATTTTGCCAACAAGCAACTTGTTGCTTCGGGGCTTTGCCGACTAGAGCAACTTATTGCTCACAGTTTTTTCAACGTTGCTCTGGGATTTTACCGGCGAGAAGCAATTTGTTGCTTTGGGCTTTGCGGAGCAACTTATTTCCCCCAGTTTTGTCCGACGAGGAGCAACTTGTTGCCCTGGGATTTTGCCAGCGAGAAGCAATTTGTTGCTTCAGGCTTGCGCAAAGCAGCATGGGCTAGAACTCTGTCGGTGAGGAGAAGGAAGCACCCGGCCGAAGTGGAAGGACACCAGAGCTCTTGGGGCTCGGTGTGAACGCATCTTTGCTGGAGTGGAGAAGCAGGAGCGTCGCCCGAGTTGGAGCTCGGTGTGGACCTTGTTGGAGATGATGAAGCCGTCAGATGGGGGCTTCAGGCCGGCGAGGACGGGCGCTGGTGCTCGGCGTCGGTCGAGGTCGGGACCAGGAGCTTGGTGATGATCTCGACGGAGGTCCCGGAGGAGCTCGATGTCGAGGCGAAAGGGTCCATGTCGGGGTGCGAGCTCGGTGATGATCTCGACAGAGGTCCAGGAGGAGCTTAATGTCGAGGCTGCGGAGCTAGGCATCGGGCGGAGGAACCCAATGTCGAGCTTGGCACGGGATGTGGCACAGGTTGGCAGATCCGGTGAAGGGTGGCATGAGGCCGGCGGAGATGGGGGAGCTCATCCTCGGGCTTGGCACGGCGGCGGATCCGGGCTTGGCACGACGGCGGATCTGGCGAAGTGAGGCGTCGGGCTTCTTGTCCAGCATGCCGAGGGATAGGAGATGAGAGGAAAAGAAGGGTATGAGAAGGGATGGGAGAGAAGAGGCTGGTTGTGGCTTGGGGAAGACGGCGGCGCCGGCGCGGTGAGGCGTCGGAGCTGAGGGAGAAAGAGATGAGAGGAGCAGAGGGGGAGAAGATGAGAGGAGGGAGGAGGGAGGAGTGAGAGGAGAAAGGGCTGGCGGCGGCTTGGGAGAGAACCTTTACGGCATGTTTGGTTCGCACAAGGAATGGGAATGGAAATGGGAATGGGATTAGGAATGGGAATGTGATTAGGAATGGGATTAGGAATGGTCTATTACCAAGGTGATTTTGTAATATCAGGATTGGGAATGGGAACGAAGCATTACCATGTTTGGTATACAAACAGAAGTCTGGGAATGGAATAAGAATGAAATACAGATGACTAAAATACCCTCTTTTTTTAACATAGAGAGATCCGATTAAGGGTAGATTAGTAATTTAATTTTTTAACCACCATTAACCGCCATTCCGTCGGGAATGGAATGAGGCATTCCGGGGTATTAGATGGGATTGCCTCATTCCCAACTTGTCAGGAATGGAGCATTCCATTCCCAACTTTAATGTCTAACCAAACAACGGAATGGGATTTGACCAAGGATTTGACCATTCCATTCCCGGCGGTTATGTCCAACCAAACATGCCGTTAGGGTTTCTCTCAAGCCGCCTCTTTTATAATTTTTTTTTTTAGCTGATTTATTTGACCCTTTTTTTTTTACAGGATTCCCTCGGATGATGGTGGAGCTCTGATTGGATCCGACATTCTTGGACTGACTTACTCTGATTCTCTGCTTCATTCCCGTATCACCGAGCTCGTGTACTTGGATCCTTATCTAACGAGGCTGGATAGAAATGAGCATCATACCAAGTCGTACCCAACTCAAGAAGGAAGGATTACTCTTAAAGGAGATTTGAAGTTCACGTCTTACGGCAAGCTTGATGGAACTTTCCTTCTTCCTTCATCAAACGATTCTTCCCCAATGCATGTTTCATGTCTTGGGTAACGGATGCTTCGAGAGGGACTTGGCTGGGAGGGGCACCGCCATTGTTCCTACGACTTGGTGCCAGGTTATGCTGAGTGGGGGTGGTCTGTTTTGGAACATGGGTTTCACAATTTCAAAGATGCCGACATCGAGGGGGCTATATATTGTTCTTTGGGCTATTATGCTATTGATGAACAATTTTTCCAAGGCTTGATGGAAAGATGGAGCTCAAAGACCAACACTTTCTTATTTCGCCATGGGGAATATACTATCACTTTATTAGATATTTTCCACCTCACGAGGCTTCCTATTTCTGGGGACCCATATGATGAATATTTACCAGATGATAAGCATGTGTTCAGTGGTCCCACCACCCGACGTGTAGAGTATCCTCTTTATCTCCCTTCCGCCTATCGTCTTTTGAAGGCTTGGAGAGAGTTAGCTGGGGGTAGAGCTATTGTCTCCTTTGAGGCTTGGACCGCTTATTTTTATAAAGGTCCTCTCAAACATTGTTCTGCCGGCCCTTCTCGACAGACATGGTAGGATTCTGAGGATTTTGATCCACGTATGGAATTTGGGAGATTTGAGCGAGATGTTTACAACGCGGCTTTTCTTGCCATATGGCTATGTCGCTTTGTTGTTCCAGATGAAGACTTTGGCATCCGTCCTGGGGTGTTTGTGACAGCATCATGGATGGTCGCAGGGCGCTCTTTCTCTTTGGCTCCTGCAGCTTTATGTTCTTTCTACCGAGGCATGAGACGTATGTGCGAACATCCTGCTGGACCTGGGTTTGCCAATATGAGTTGGGCAATCCATATCCCAGTGGGTTGGGTACACCGTCATTTCAAAGGTGTTTTTTGTAAAGAACCAGTGGTAATGTGGAAGCTACCTAAGTTTGCTGGGGCTTTGCCTGCTCTTGGTGGTTCGATGTTCTATCCTCCTGTCAAGTTTTCGGCAGAAGAGGCGAGGGACAAATTGGACGTGAAGGAGGAGTTTGCTACTTGGTCGTCCGCACTTCTTCATAAGCATGAGCATAGTTTTTGGTATACAACAGGCGCTTCAAGACTAAAATCTGAAGCTACTCGTTTTTTCATTGCCATTCGTCGTGGTGTACTTTCTTGGAGGTCGGTTTGCCAGGAGTCAATTATGTACGCAGAGCCTTACAACCCTCAGAGGGTAGCACGCCAGTTTGGTTTTGACCAGGATATTCCTGCTGTTGGATTTTCTTATCCTTTAGAGGAGAGTCGTGCTGGGCTCTTCTATTGTCATCAGGAGCACTTTTTGAGGCCAAGTGATGGAGAAGAGTTTATGTATACTTCAAGCAATAGACGAGCCAGCATCACCTTTTCTTGGGCCAAGTGGTGGGTAGGCAGCACATATGACTTCTTTACCACCATTGTTCCTGCATTACGCCATGGGATGTCCACGGGGAAAATCCCATCGGGGGTGAGGGAATGGATCATGCAGAAATCTTCTTCCCCTCGACGAGACTGTTGGGAGTCCGTATACCAGCCATCTCTTAGAGAAAAGAACGCCAAGGCTATTGAGCTAAAAAAATATGATCTTTCTAGGGTGGAATGCTATTGGAGGATCCTGAAAGAAGAATGGAATTTCTTTGACGCAGATAAAAAGTTGTCGAAGAAGGATCCAGCGACTCAAAGGCTTTACATCCAAATGGTATGGCTCGCCTCTCTCTTTTCTTTCTTTCCTTCTTCTCCTTTTTTTTTTTTTTTTTTTTTTTAACATGTTATTTTGCCTTGACAGGTTAAAGGCAATATACCAAAGAAGCCGGGTCTTCAAAAATGCTAGACCTCCAGAGAGCAGACCTTTGGATTCCAAGAGGCAGAAGATCATGACTCCTGAGATTGCAGAGACTTGCAGCCTTGTTGATGAAATTAACACAGGTGCCTTGGATGACCTTCTATTTGCTAATCGTGCACCTCCACTTTCCGAAGAAGAAATAATAGGCGCCCTTGAGGATATTTTTCCTGATCTCGCAGGGATGTCAGGGTCACAGCCGTCTGTTGATGCAGGGCTTCAGATCACAAATACCCCAGTAGCTGCAGAACAGGTTATTGACGACGCGAGCCCTCGTGAAGTTGTTCAACTAGCAGCTGCTGCCCCCATTATTCATTTGGATTCATGTCGTTCATCTTTGATCCGTATTTCGATGGAGTCAGAGAGGAGGATGTTGGAGGCTCTTCTCCCTATATTGAGGACATGCCTCGACTCGAATGCTTTGGATGAACATATCAGAGAGTTACTCAAGTTCTTGCCTAGGCAAGACTTCGGGTCGGTCTCATTGAGCCAGACCTTACAGCTGCTTTCGTCTCAGGCTTCCTTTTACCGTTTAGAGTCTCTCAAGGAGGTCGAAGCGTCTCGTCAATATGAGAGCACTATTTGTACAGTTTCTGATCAGTTGGTGGTAACTGAATCCCAGAAGGCTGAGGTGTCCAAGAACTGCCAGAGTCTTCTCCAAAAGGTAAATGGGGAAGAGGTTGAGGCTGCTGCACTTAGGGCGAGTTTGCAAGAGAAGGAGCAGCTGTTAGAGACCCTCAGAGAGAAGGCTACATCTTTGGAGGCCGACGAGTTAGCATATTCGTCCAGACTTGAGGGGTTGCAACAAAACCATGACGCTGCCGCTGATTCTTTGCTTGCCCTTCAGGAGACTAGCAGGGTTAACAGCCTTCGTGCCGAGGTAGCCGATATTTTTGGGACTTTAGAGAGATGGGGTCATTAGGATCTCTTCTGTTTTTTCTTTTCTTTTCTTTTCTTTTTTATTTTTATTTTTTTTTAGCATTTGTCCAACTCATACTCATATAGTATGAACCTCCGTTTTTTTTTACTTGCAGACTGTTAGAGATTTATATTTGATGAATACAAATCCCATTCTTTATTTTTTGTTGTATTTTTTTCTTTTCAAATAATCAATCAACCAAGTATGTCGTTTGGTATATGTGTGCTTGTTGCTACCATGACATGAGTTTGCTTCACAAATGAGAAACTTGAAGCTATTTCATTTGATTTTGGGGCTTCGCTTGCAATTTAGGCTCATAAAGCTTGGAGCATGATATGTTCAAATTTATGCTTTGCCGACAGTTTATACTCGTATGGCTTGGAGTATGATTGCTTGTAGTTTATGCTCGTAAAGCTTGGAGCATGATATGTGTAAAATATATTTTACTTGTGCTATCAGTTTAGGCTCTTGAAGCTTGGAGCATGATACATTTAAGAATAATAGCGTTTCAAGAATTTGCCGTTCACAGGTGGTGGGGCATATTTACCATCTGGCGAAGTGATCTTGTAAGCACCACTCGTGTAGACCTCTTGGACTACAAAAGGTCCTTCCCACTTGGGCTCAAATTTTCCTTGAACCCTCCTTGTAACAATCATAGGACGGATCACAGCAAGGACGAGATCTCCGACTTTGAATGAGCGACGCTTCACCTTTTTGTCAAAGGCCCTGGATATTCTTGCTTGATAGATTTCCAACCTCTGCTGGGCTTCCAGGCGTCTTTCTTCCAAGCTATCGAGCTCTTGAAGTCTCAGCTTAGCCGCTTGGTCTTCTGTAAGGCTTTCTTGCAAAGCTACCCTGAGAGAAGGAATTTGTACTTCAAGGGGAAGAACTGCTTCACCTCCGAAGATTAGGGAGTAAGGGGTTGCCCCCGTCGGAGTTCTTACTGTGGTGCGATATGCCCACAAGTTTTCCATGAGCTTCTCATGCCACTCCCTCTTATTTTTGTGAACTGCTTTCTTCAGAAGTTTGCAAAGAACTTTATTGAACGCCTCAGCTTGTCCATTAGCGGCGGCGTTATATGCTGAAGAAAAGTGATGCTTGATTTTGAACTTGGCACAAAGATTTTGTACATTTCTATTTTTGAATGGTGTGCCATTATCCGAAATAAGCCGAGCGGGAACTCCAAATCGGTATATGATTTGTGTTTTGATGAAATGCGCAATGGCTTCACTCTTCACATTTTTCAAAGGGATAGCTTCTACCCATTTGGAGAAGTAATCTGTTGCCGCCAAGATGAAGCAGTGCCCTTTTGATGAAAGAGGCTAAATAGGGCCTACTATATCTAGTCCCCATGCCTCAAAAGGCCAGGAGATACTTGTGGGATGAAGGGGCTCCGGGGGCATATGTATGAAATCCGCATGAATCTGACAGACATGACATCTTTTGGCATAGTCGATGGAATCCCGTACGATAGAAGGCCAATAATATCCTAAATGCTTCAGTTGATGATACAACTTAGGACTGGCTTGATGCGCTCCACATACACCTGAATGGACTTCTTCGAGAGCCGATGTTGCTTCCTGATTGGAGAGACATCGTAGTAGGAGGCCATCGAAGGATCTTCTGTACAGGGTGTTGTTAATGCATGTGTAGCTAGTTGCTCTCCTTCTTAATTTCTGTCTTTCTTGGGCATCAACAGGAAGTATTCCCGACATGAAGTAATCCAGGAAAGGGGCTCTCCAGTCCTCTATTTGGACTTCACATATGGAAATAGTATTGGTAAGTACTGATAAGCACTTGTTTGGGATTTCTTCGAGGAGAGGGGGCATGACCCGCCTTTCTTCAACCCTGATTTCTAATTTTTCTGTAGGCGAGAGAGACATAGCAGCAACAAGACTGGCTAAGGCATCTGCCTTTTGGTTTTGTGATCGCTAAACATGCTGGATCTTCAGCTCCTTGAAAGAGCTAATGAGTCCTTTGGCTTTTTGATAATATGGAACTAATTCTTCTTTTTTGACGGCATACATGCCGAGAAGTTGATTCACAATGAGCTGGGAGTCTCCATATGTTATAAGCGGATCCATCCCCATTTCTGAGGCTATCTCCAAGCCTATAATGAGAGCTTCATATTCTGCCATATTATTGGATGAAGCAGAAGTCAATGTAAAAGAGTATGGGATTAGAGCTTGTTATGGAGTAACAAAAATTAATCCTGCACCCGATCCTGAGCGCCTACACGCCCCGTCGAAGTACATCTTCCAAGAGGGTTGAATGTCGGCCATGAAGACTTCTTCATCTGGAAGGTCGTCTTTTAGGACTTCGTTGTCTGGGACCGGGTATGCGGCGAGGAAGTCAGCCAATGCTTGTCCCTTGACCGCTTTCTGCGGAACATATGTTATATCGAATTGGGATAGCAACATAGCCCATTTTGCTAGTCGCCCCGATAAAGTTAATTTCTTTAATATGTACCGTAAAGGATCCGCTTTAGAAATGAGTTGGACAGAGTGCTCCAATAGATAATGGCGGAGCTTTTGGGTGGCAAACATCAAGGAGAGGCAAACCTTTTCCATCTCCGAGTAGTTATACTCAGGCCCAACCAGAGTCCGACTTAGGTAATAAAGAGCTCTTTCTTTACCTTCGTCGTCTTCTTGTGCCAGCAAAGCGCCCAGTGATCCAACGAGGTAGCCATATATAGGATCAAAGATTTTCCTTTAATAGGAGAGGCGAGAACCGGCGGGTTGATGAGATATTCTTTAATGCTTTGAAAAGCGTTCTGACATATTTCATCCCACTCGAAAGACGTATCTTTCTTCATGAGGTGAGAGAAAGGTTTGCAACGTCCCGCCAAATTTGAGATGAATCTTCGTATATAGGCTAGGCGACCTTGAAGACTCTTGAGCTCATGAAGATTCCGAGGTGGGGGCATTTCTAGAATGGCCTTGACCTTTGAAGGGTCAACCTCGATTCCTCGTTTGCGTACTATGAAGCCGAGGAGCTTCCCTGAAGTGACACCAAACGCGCACTTCATGGGATTCATCTTCAGATTGTACCGTCTGAGTCTGTGGAAGACTTCGGTTAGGTGTTTGAAATGATCTTGTCGATGCTTCGTTTTCACCACCAAGTCGTCGAAGTAACATTCTACGATGTCGTGTAGAAGATCACTAAAAATAAATGTCATAGCTCTTTGGTAGGTAGCTCCGACATTCTTCAACCCAAATGACATCACCGTATAGCAAAATATTCCTTTGGGTGTGCGGAAAGCCGTGAGTTCTTCATCTTCCGATGCCATTTTTATCTGGTTGTACCCTGAGTACCCATCCATGAAAGAAAGGATTTCATGTCCAGTTGTTGCATCCACTATGAGCTCAGATATGGGCAGTGGGAAATCATCCTTTGGACATGCTTTGTTTAGATCTCTGAAATATATACAGAGTCTAAGCTGGCCATTCTTCTTCTTCACAGGAACAATATTTGCGAGCTATTTGGGATATTGTACCTCACGGATGAAATTTGCCTTGATGAGTTTGTCTACCTCGGCAATGATTTTGGGGATCAACTCTGGTCGGAAGAGCCTTTGAGATTGCTTGATTGGATGGATATCTTCCTTTATCGAGAGGCGATGAACAACAACACCGGTATCCAAGCCTGGCATTTCTTTGTAGTTCCACGCGAACACATCTTTATTCTGATGGAGGATGGTCATATATTGCTCTTTTTCGCTTGGCATCATGTGAGCGCGAATGAAAGTGTGTCATCTGTCCCTAGGTTGATTTCTTCGAGCTCATCAACAGTTGCTTGGCCGCCATCTTCGAGTTGAGGAGGCGCTTCTTGGAGATCAACGAGCTCTGTAGAAGTCATGCATACTTGGAATTGATATCCAAGCCCTGCCTTGTGGAAGGGTAGTTCTTCACCATATCGGATAGCCTTTTATTTGTTTATCTGAAAGGATATCCTCAAAAGGTTGCTTTTGCCCGTGACCTCCACATAAGCCTTCGCCAGAATTGATATCATACCCCATTTGAGTCATCATGTGAAGCAGCTTTTCGTCATAGAATGGTATAGGTAGAAATGACCTCTTGGCGACAGATTGGACCATAGAGGCTTCGACGAAATTTATGGGATGATTATATTTCATTTCCCTGTCTTCACTTGATTGACCTTCTTCTTCAATTGGTGGAGGCTTTACATGTGATGGAACCATTTTAGGAAGGGGTATGGGGAAGTCTTGAAGAATGGTCTTGGAAAGTTTCTCTTCAATGACTTTAAATATAGAACCCCCTGCTTTCCTCTGGCTACTTGGAATGTAGCGATATATCTTCTTTCTTGGAGGAGGCTTCTTTCCTTGTTTAACCTCTGCTGTGAACTTCTCTGTGAAACCCATTTCCGTAGGAGGTGTAGCGATAGGCTTCTTCAGCTTCAAGGGTGGCTCCAGGTAGAACTTAGCATTTGCAAAGAACGCTTCCCCTGGTGTGAAGGGTTTTGTATCAGCAAACACTCTCTTGACATCACCTTCGGGAGTTGGGTACTTGAAACATTGGTGAAGCGTTGAAGGGATGACCTTGTACTCATGGAGCCAAGGTCTTCCTAATAACGCATTATAGGAGGTACGAGCATCAATGATATGAAAGACAATGCTCGTGACCAAGTCTTGGAATTTCATGACTAGGCGTATAGAGCCAAGGACTTGCTGACCAGCTTGGTTGAAGCCTTGCACTATAATATTCCTAGATGTAAGGTCTAGGGTGTCATAACCCAATTTCTGAAGTGTTTTAAGCAGCAAGAGATTAATAGCCGACCCACAATCTAACATTATACGCGACGTGGGTATATCGTCGATGCCACCTGTTACTAACAACGACATATTATGGGGTTTTGAGCCGAGTAGTAAATCATCATCGGTAAACTCTATATTTAGAGTTTCAACTATAGGGGCATCATTTTGGGGGATTTTCTCCCGGTAATCATCGGGAAAAGATAAAGCAATAATGAGAGATTTTCGAAGATCAGAGGAGAGACACAGGGCATCATACACGCTAAGTAGTGATGGTATTTTCTTTAAATGGGAGACTATATTGTACTTTAATAACTCCTTAGAGTTTACATTATTTTGGGTTGTAGCTTGCACTGCTTGCGGCACCTGGTTTCTCTCCCGTGATGGTTGAGAATCTGGAAGTCGTCGCCTAGAGCGTGTGATGATCTCATGGGCTTCAACATTCTCTTCTTCTGGGAAGCAGAGAGATTGGTCGTCATCTTGGAAGACTCCTATCGGGAGGCATGGATAGTAGTCCCAAGAGACATTAGTTTTCGGGACATATGGTGTCATGGTCTGGAGATCTGTGGAGACTCGGTGTATGAAGCCATTTATCTCTTCATATGGCATTACCTTTCTCAAGATCTTGTACTTTGGGGCTCTATATCTTTTGGGCCCTGGTTGCCAGTCTTGAGGGAGTGAGGATCTTGGGGGGTTGAGCCTGGCGGCTCTAACCCTCTCCTTAAAGGCCTTCTTCTTCATCTGCTTCTTGCTGATGTAGAGTCTCCCATACCGATCATAACATGGCTCTTCATCAGATAGGGACTCTTCATCATCCGTATTGGGAGGATGTAGATCTTCCAATGTCGGCCAAGGACACCCTTCAACAGGTTCGAGGATGGGGGCCATGTGCACTTCTGTGGGAATGTAGGGAGGGACGAGTGCATGTTCGTCTTGACGAGAATGTATTGAAGGGAGATGCTCCAAATTCTCTAACAAAAGAGTCGAAGGAGTGTAGTTGTATGGAGCGTCGGACTCTGAGGAAGGGAGCGTGGTAGAGATCATGTATGTTGATTCTGCCTTCTTCTCCTTTTGAAGCTTCTTTAGAAGTTCGACGTCCATGACTCCATCATCCATCAGTTTTTGAATTTTATCCTTCAGAACAAAACAATCTTGTAAGGTGTGGCCCAAGATCCTGTGATAGTGGCAATATAGAGGTTCGTTTACTTTATTTACCTCTTGCGGACGTCTCGGCTCTGGGAGCTCTATCAGTCCAAGATCCTTCAGACCTTTAAACATATCAGCCACTTCTTCTCGAGGGAAAGAATATTCTTTTTCTATTCTTTCTTTAAGGGTCTTTACTCTCCTCGGGGCATTTTCCGCAGGGATTTCCTTAGATCGCATATGATCTTTTGGAATATAGATCTCCTTTGGCCTAGGGTTCTGTGTTGTGGAAGTCTGCATCACCGCTTTTCCTTTGGGGGGAGCTTTATCCTTTTTGGCAAGGTTCAACACCACGCCTGTCTTCCGGGCTACATGTTGGAGATAGTTTTCGATATCTGTTGCCTTTGAAGCCAATTCTTCAAAGGTGAGCGGACGAACACCTTGTAAATAGACTGCCATCTCTGGACAAAGATTGTTCATGCACATGCGTACTGCTTCCGTCTCTGAAATGGGTTGCAGGCAGTGAATACTGAGGTTTCTCCACCGATTGAAGAAGTCCGCAGCCTTCTCATGTGAGTTTTGCTCTGTCTAGGTAAGTTCTGTGATTTCCACATTCCTTTGGGTGCTATAAAACCTTTGGAGGAATGCTTCTTGCATCTGCTCCCACGAGGTGATGGAGCCTGGCGGTAGCTTGCTGTACCAAGTAAAGGCTGGACCAACAAGAGTCTGCATGAACTGGCGAAGCAGCAGTGCACCGTTGTGAACCGTATCTTGGCAAGCTGCAAGAAAATGAGCAATGTGCTCATGTGAGGATCCACTTCCGTTGAATTTGGTGAATTGGGGTTGTCTATAGTTATCTGGGAATGAGACCAAGTCAACCTCAGCTGGATATGGCTTCATATAGCCAGGCCTTATAGCATATTGGTTTTGCATTTGAAAGGCTCTTATATTTTCAGTAATCATCCTTTGAACTGTTTCCAAAGGTACCATATTTGGTGTGTGATTACTATGTGAATGTGGCTGGTGGTGAGCATGAGGTGGTGGGGAAGTGTTCCCTACATGTGGGACCTGCTCTTGAGGGATTTGAGCCCTCAAGTTAACCACCTCTGCCTCCTTCAGTTGTAGGGCGTTCCTTAATTGATCGAGTTCTTCCTCCATTGAGGTGGTGAGAACTTGATAACGATCAGGTGACACCGTTCTATGATCTGGAGAGTTGGAAAGAGCAGGGAATTGTTCTTCGTATGATGGTTCAGGACTAGCCTCTTTGTTGTTTAAGGAACGAGTCACACTCCTGCTTCGAGGACGATTTTGAGGTATGACTACATTCTGGGGTTCTTCAACAGTGGGCTTCTTCTTCCTCCACTTGGCGGGGATATTCGAAGAGGTGTCAGTTGAAACAGATACCTCATCATCTTGAATCCCGACTGGCATTGCTGCAAAAACCTCAAAGGAATTCTCTGACCAGACTTCGTCTACGATGTCTCGTCGTGTAGGCGAAGATGTTTGAGCTTGGTTTCCTCGGATTTTAGGTGCCAATCCATAGCAAGGACGTCCCATGCCCTCAGCTTGGTACGGCGGACGGAAGACAACGCCTCTATTTTTCTTTTTCTTGTCAGCACACCTCTTAGCAGAAGGACCTTTTGCTTCAGGAAAATTGACGCTTTGCTCGATATGCGGAGTGTCGGTGTCGCTTTTCTTGACATCCTTCTCGATCTGGAGAGCATTCGTCTCGCGGTTGATGTAGTTGATATAGGCAGTCTCCACATCCTGTAAATAAATGTAGTAATTGGGGAGTCTAGACTCCCAATATTTCCGCCGATACTCATATTCGGAGTATAAGTACTCCCCATGATCCCTGGCTGTGTAGAGACCGGTCCGGGACTCATTAGGATGAGTCCTTTGTCACTTTTGGACCGTTCTAGGAGTTATGTGCTGCACAGCAGAGGATCGAACAGTTTGAGAATAATTCTTACCTTTAGAGTTTTTAGCATGTGACATGGAATTTTTCTAGAAGGGTGGAGCCTTAGCAGCCAACTTCTTCTTCCTTCTTGGAATAACCGGAGTCCATCCCTCTTCGTCTATAGTGACGATTTCATGAGAGGATGATTCTTGACTCTTTCGAAGGGGGGTGGATCTCAGCTGGTGATCTCTTTTGGCCCCCTTAGTTGGCTGCTCCATAAGATGGATGGTATTCCCATGTTGCTCCTGATGAATACAGGGCCCACTCAAAGAAGGTTTCAAACCACTTTTTGGCTGGACATTGGTTCCAACTGGCAGAGGTTTCTTCATGTTTCCTTGCTTGCAGTGAGTTTTGACAGCAGAGTATTTCACAGGTGCAGATATTGTTCGAGGTGTTGACGGAGGTGTTGATAACAGTGTGAGGGAAACCATTGATGATGCAGAAGACATCGGTAAGCCGTCACTCCCCAAAGGAACGTTGAACCAGAGATCGCCAAAGCATATGTTGAATGAGGCTCCATTGAACGCCATATCTTGTAGAGATTTTTTTTTTTCATATATATATTTTTTGTTTATATATATATTTGAGGTAAGGGATATAAGGATTTTAAGAACCGAATCCAAAGATGAGGGATAGAGTGTTGTCCCACCGGGTGTGCCAGATTTTGTTTGACAATAAAATCGAGATCTCGGGGGAACGAGATTTGTTAATTTTATTGTGATCAAAAGTTTGAATTACATGGTGGGATTTGCGGGAATAACACTCCTGAGTTCCCAATATCATCACAAGCTGCAGATCCTCTTTTCTTTGGAAACTGCATACCGATGATGAGATTGGCAACCCATCAATTACAACCCAAAAGGGAAAACCCCTGATTAAGGATTTGGGCCTTAAAATCCCGTTAATCCAAAATGAAAAAATAAGAAGAGGAAGAAGAAAGGAAATAAGAAGGATCTTGGGTGAAGGCTTAAGCCTTCGACCCGCACCTTCGTTGTCGATGAAGAACCCTTGAATCTCTTGCTTTGGACTTTTGGTTTGATGGCACGATCTTCAAGGAAATAAATTTCCTTCTTCTATCTCTCGACGTCTTCAAGGAAATAAATTTCCTTCCTCTCCAAGCCTCTTTCGAGCCTTTTCAAGCCTCTTTCGAGCCTTTTCAAGCCTTCTTCAACTTTCTATCTATTAGCCTCCATTCACCCACATCCCCCTCTATTTATAGGTGTTAGGAGAGGTTAGGCGGGATTTCCGAAATTTGAAAACTCGTTGGCTTGATTCTCATGGCTGAGAAAGTCGCGGTTTGGGATGAAATCAAATCTCCTCATTTATTATTTTTTAATACTTTGCAAAACACGTGTGCGTAGGAGGGCTGAGAGGAGATCCAATTTGTTGGGATGCATGGATGTTGTTCCCTCGGAATTTTTTGTTAACCTACACCCTACTTTATGTTGCTCCCTTGGAACTTTTTCTTAAGCTAAACCCTATTCCAAGTCTCCAATTATATGATGCCATGTCACAACTTATAATACTGATGGAAGGCTTGGGCGTAGGTATGGGCACTTTTATTTAGGTCGGTTTTAGAAGATATGTGGAGTTTAGATTTGATCTACTCAAATTTCAAACTTTATATCTGAGTTTAGATATGTGTGCATATCTTTTGTCTCGGGTGGAGTTAAGATCTATTCGAACCTATTTGTTCAAATTTTTAATATTTAAATATGTTGTAATTTACCTTAACGTCCTTGGACAAGGGGTAAGTGTAAATTCCTATAATACCCCTATTATCGATCATTTGTCTTTTGACCAAAATACCCTTAGACCAGGTAGGAATGCTTTCACATATATTTGGACCATTATACCCCTGGAGGTTTAGAGTGTCCAAAATAGCCTCGACCCTCGTAGCTTATATAGGATGCCATCAAAGCTTTAAGAAGGCTGATATGATGATGAAATTACCAAAATACCCTTTTGGTACTTTGGTTGGTATGAAATCCATATATGTTTTGGGCAAGAATGCCTTTAAACTAAATGATACTTTAAAGGGTGAATACAATATTTGTCATGTATGTTTGTTACAAATATGCATTTATAGCAAATGACCAAAATACCCCTGGGGGCTAAATGACCAAAAATGCCCTTTTTATATGTCCCTGGTTTATGTAGGATGCCTTCAAAACCATTAAGGACTAATTTAGAATGTTCTAGGTGGGTCAAGCCTATATTTGGCTATAATGACCAAAATACCCCTAGTAGGCTAATTTTACCAAAATACCCTTTATGCTTCCGGTTTGTGTAAAATGTTATAAAAACCATACAGGGATATTTCTCAGATATTGTAGGGATCCTGAACATGTATTTTGATCAAAATTTCCAAAATACCCCACAACGACCAGAATTACCAAAATGCCCCCGAGTCCTTCTAACTTAAGTAGGATGTCATCCGGATCATGTAAAAGGCATGATGGGTTATAAGAGAGAGTCCAAGCATATATTTTGCTTAAATCCCCAAAGTACCCTTGATGTGATAAAATTATCAAAATACCCCTATATCGACTTAGCTTTTGTAGAATGCCATAAAAGCTATATAAGGTTACGATATGATATTTATAGAGTTCAGGCATGCATTTTGTCATGAATTCCTAAAGTACCCTCGAGCAGGTAAAATTACCAGAACGCCCTTCATGCTTCTGGTTTGTGTAGGATACTTTCAAAACCATGAATGATCACATATAGAGTAGTGGATGTGTGCTCTTTGTGTGTTTGAACTTGTATGTCTGATAACATGTCTTTGAAGAATGTCTGAGACAAGTAGGGGTAATTTCGTAAATACCCTCAAATTTGACCTTAGTCAAAATTGGTGTCTACAAACATAAAAACCATCCTACGAATCTCTCCCATCAAGCACAACAATCAAGTAGGTTTGAATGTACATCGAGGAACTCTGTTCCCTCAACTCTTTATAAAATAAAACCATATTCATAGGATCATGTCTTTGAAAAGATAACAAGAATCAAAATAGAAAATACAAAGAAGCTACGCTAAAGCTTCATGAGATCCGTAAGTATAGAGTTTAGCCACTCATCTTTTGGAAGAGATCCATGTATTCGATGAAGAAGGTTAGGGATCCACACCGCATCTCCGTCTTCTTCAGCACCCTTAATCCCTCTTTTTCTCTCTATGGAGGCTTTCCCTTTTCCAGCTACAAAATCCTTTTTATATCTTAATTCCCGGATTAGGGTTTTAGGGTTGAGTTAGACCTCTAGTGAACACGGATTTTCTGGTTCGATCCTGACAGCTTCTTCCAGTCGCGACTGGGTTTAACCGGTCCGGAATTTGGAAATGTGCTCAACATGAAAGATGTAGATTAGGAAGTCTTCTGTCTTGTCCTGAAGATTTGACATTATTTGGACTTATCTAGAATATGTGGCAAATATTCTCCTGGGCGTCGACGGACCAGTCTTCCAGTTTATGTATCTTCATGTATTCTTCAGATCTGCTATTACACCATCAGGAATCTCATGAATTGTCCAACATGAACGTTGTTCATCTTGAAGTCTTCTATAAGTCCTCCAAATTTCAGCAATTTAGGATTTATCTGGAGAATTTGGTGAATTCTTTCTAAACTGACAGCGGAGCAGCGTAATTTCCACATATTAGTCCTTTTCTGTATTTTCTAACTTGAATCTTCATTAAACCTGAAATCACTTAACGAACTATCAAATACAAACACTCTCGGGCTAACAAATGTAAATTACGGGGTTTAAGTATGAATATTTAGTGACTCATCACACCTCCCAACTTACACTTTGCTAGTCCTCGAGCAAAGAAAATACAAGAAGAAAGCAATAAATCGAACTAGCCACTTTCGTAGGTCTCACGATTGCACTTAGCATGTGCAACAAGCCTTTAAACCCCTGGGTTACCCCAGTGGAGGAGTTATAGTCTCCTGAGGGTTTTCAGGGATGACACCCACAAACATCTATACATTCCCTTGAATATATCATTAGAAATCAATTGTGATATTCATCAACTCTAATGCATGAAATAGAAATAATATCCATAAATATACCCTTCAACTCATATTAACATAAAAACATGTCATAACATATTTCCAACACTTCAACATATTTAATCATGATTAAAAACAACTTTAACACTCTTGTGTGTGATTGGGGTTCCACATGCTTCAGAGCATCAATTATATCTAAACACTTCAACTATTCAAGATCACAATCTATCCAAGCACATATTTTTCACTTGTCACATAACAATCTCTGTTTTTTTTTCATTCTTTCATCAGGAATTTCAACTGTTTTACGCGAACAACACACCTTGTTAGGCACCTTGCCCGGTTACTAAGTATGAAACCCTTCTTTTCTCTCTTTTTTTTCCAAGAAATTCAACCGTTTTACGCGAACACCATTCTGGCTAGGCACGCTGCCCGGTTACTAAGTTGAAAATCCTTTTTTTTTCTTTTATTTTTTTTTCGCATATTCAGATAATTGCATGTGTTCTTGTATTTTCTGTGTCATGATATAGAATTGTAAATCTATCCTAGTATAATGCTTAGAATCTAATATCAACCCCTTAACATGTGGAAGTGAACATGTGCATTAGGATATGTCAAGCTATCCTTAAATCATGGTAAAAGTGTTAAAGTATAGAAATAGTGTCATTCATAGCAAAAATTTACTATTTCTTATATGACATACAAGTATCAGAATAATCCATAAAATAAAGTTCTAAACCCTGCATCTTTGTCAAATCATATCATAATTTCATCCTTTTGACATATTTCAAGGGATTTATAAGAATTAAATTCCTAGAATCTACCCCCCAACTTGAATGTAATTATCCCCAATTACACTAAGTCATAAAAATAAAGCAAGGAAAAAGGGTAGAGATCACTATAAATATCGCGCCATGAATAGTCGTCTCCCGCAGTATAAGCACCACACCGCCCACACAACCGAAACGTCGCCAATTGGAAGCAATCCATGTCTCTAAAGGAGACTAAAATAATACAGCCATAAAAATTGCCATCAAACATAAGAGACATAAAGGGCAGAAATAATATCCCTTGATCGGTTTACGAAATTCTCAGCCGCTATGGATTTCCACGGATAAGCCTGCCATAAAAGAACCTTTCCAAAAGATCAAATATAATAGAATGAAAAATATATATATAAAAAAAATTACAGAAAGCCATAAAAATCATTAACAATTTCGGCAAAGTCTTCTTTGTATTATCATGATATATCAGCCTTATACAAGCATTCAATCCACAAAAATTAAGAATATAGACATTAAAGCAATAGAATATATTAAATCAGCCATACACAACACCCAAATAATCAGTGTCCGTAAAATTATCCTGATTGAAGATCTACGCCGTCTGATCGGAAAACTGGGCTGCAAAGCGTATGGATATCGTCCATCAGCCAACGGACGGCTGAGAGCTCGCCGGCGACGATCAACGGTGAAACGTCGTCGCCGGAGAATGGGACCAGGAGGCATGGAATCGTGGGAGGCCAATGAGTCCGTCTATGTCGTCTGATCTGTGAATGGTGGTCTCCAGCGGCGGTGGACGGCGTGGAAGAAGATGGCCAGAGTTGGAATCCGGCGGTCGGAGCTCCAATCAAGGATGGAAAGGATCGAGGAAGCTTCGCAGAAGGTTTGGGAAGCTTCCTATGGGGTTTGATTAAAGGATTGAGGTCTGTATGTGATGAAACGGCGGTGGTCGGCGATGTGGAGTTAACCGGCGTTGGGTTCCAACCATCCAGGCAGCAAGCGGACATTTTGATGGTGGCAGATGAGTCGTGGCGGCCTGGGGAAGCTTGTGGATTTGTTTCAGGGCAATGGTAGGTGGCGGAGGAGGCTCTCGGCGACGATGGACGGAACAAGGGATGTTCACCGGCGTCGGAAGAGACGAAATTGGGGGAAGAAGAAGCCGTGAGGAGGTAGAGGAGAAGATGTCTAAGGTGTTGGAGGTGGTTTGGGGGTCTGGGAGCGGCCGGAGAGTTGACGACGGCCGGCGGTCGGTGACGAGGAAGGAAGAAGAAGAGGTTGGATCGACCGTGGGCGTGGGTGATGTGAGAACAAAATCAGACGGTCGATCGATCGATCGACCGCGAACCAACTTATTTGGAAATCCAAACTGACGGTCGATCGCCCGATCGACCGTGGACCACGTTATATGTGTGAGGAGCTGACGGTCGATCCTTGCATCGACCCTGAGATGCTTTATTTTTGACAGAGCCTTACGGACGATGCAACGGTCGTTGCGACGGTCGACCGTGATCTACGAATTTCGATTTTCTAAATAATATCACGGAAAATCATGGAAAAATCGAAAAAATCATGGAAAAATCCTAAAAATCAAAGAAATTTTTTCAAAGCTAAGGAAAAATCATAAAACTGGGTTGCCTCCCAGAAAGCGAGTAATTTTACATCTTTTGCTCGACGTCCATAAAAAGATCAATTATAGCATGGATCCGTCAGCTCGACGGACTCAATAACCTCACCGTGAACGATGTCGTCCACATAATGTTTTAATCTGTGCCCATTAACAGTGAAAATTTCATTCGTGTGTGGATTGCGGATTTCCACTGCACCATGTGCGAATACGTTATTTATGATAAAAGGCCCGGACCATCTAGAACGTAATTTACCAGGGAAAAGGCGCGATTTAGCATTGAAAAGCCACACTTTCTGCCCAACAACAAAAGTCCTTCTCGAAATGTGTTTATCATGAAAAGCTTTGGTTTTGTCTTTATAAATTTTGGAATTCAAGTATGCCTCATTGCGAATTTCCTCAAGTTCACATAAACTAAGCTTCCTATGTGTTGTGACGGCATTGGTATCAGTATTAAGCTTTTTAATGGCCCACATAGCTCGATGCTCTAATTCAACAGGTAAATGAGGCTTACCGAATACTAATCGATAAGGGGACATACCAATAGGCGTTTTATAAGCAGACCTGTAAGCCCACAGCGCATCGTCTAGCTTTATGGCCCAATCTTTGCGGTCAATGCGAACGGTTTTCTCCAAGATACGTTTTATTTCCCTATTAGAAAGTTCTACTTGGCCACTGGTTTGAGGATGATAAGGGGTGGCTACCTTATGAGTAATAGAGTACTTTCTAAGAAGGGAAGCAAAATGTTGATTATTGAAATGAGAACCACCATCACTAATAATCGCACGAGGACAACCAAATCGAGAAAAGATATTACTTTGAAGAAATTTAACCACAACTTTATGATCATTCAACTTGGTTGCTATAGCTTCTACCCATTTAGACACATAGTCAGCAGCTACAAGAATATACTGAAAACCAAAGGAAGGTGGAAAGGGACCCATGAAATCAATGCCCCAAATATCAAAAATATCGGCAATTAAGATCGGGGTTTGAGGCATCTCATTCCGACGAGAGATATTTCCAGTCTTTTGACACCTAATCAGTGTTCTAAAAAACGGTCTAGGCGCGCCTAGGCGCTGGGCGCTTCCCAGCCGCCCCGATTAAGGCCTAGTCGATCGAGCTAGGCGTTCGGCTGAAAATCGGGCGCCTAGGCGGGCTGGGCGGGCTAGGCGGCTAGGCGAGCGCCTAGGCGGGCTGGGCGGTTTGCTCTCTAGTTACTCACTTATCCCTTATCCACTTAACCCAGTCTTTTGCTCTCTGATCTCCACCGACCGCCGACCACCAAGCGCCCTCACCCCCGTGCCATGCCGCCCTCTCTGATCTCCACCGGCGCCTAGATGGATCTCGAGACTCGAGATCTCACCTCCGCCTCTGCGCCACCCTCACCTCGAGAGATCTCACCTCCGTTTGAGGCATATATTTGAAGGTTGCTAGAATCAAAACTTTGAAAGGAATAGTGTTGCTATTTAAGCTTTATATTTTTATTATATAATTATATGTAATAAAAATTTAAAAAATAAAACCGCCTAGTCCCCGCCTAGGCGTCTGACTAGTCCTCTGGGCGCTAGTCCCCGGGCTTCCGCCCGACTAGCGCCTAGCGTTTTTTAGAACACATGATTGGCAAAAATTATGAGCATCCTTAAAAATCGTAGGCCAATAGAAACCACACTGCAAGACTTTTGCAGCGGTTTTCTTCCCCGAAAAGTGACCACCACATGCATACGTATGATAAAAATTAAGAATATCATGAACTTCTGATTCAGACACACACTTACGGATTACTTGATCAGAATAACTCAGGGTCTTCCCATATATAGTATTTAATCTGAGAGAAGAATCTATCTGTAGTATTTTTAGACCAAGAGTCAGGGAGCTTGCCAGAAACAAGATAGTTAACTATATGTGCATACCAAGGCAACGAAAGACGGGTCGCCTGAAAGAGATGCTCATCGGGAAAGGATGTGTCAACAGGAGTGTCATCAAGAATATGTTCCAAAGGTAGGCGAGATAAGTGATCAGCAACTACATTTTCTGAACCCTTCTTATCCCTAATCTCTAGATCAAATTCTTGTAAAAGCAAGATCCAGCGAATTAGTCTAGGTTTGGCATCCTTTTTAGCTAAAAGATATCGCAGAGCTGCATGATCTGTATAGATGATGATTTTGGAACCTAGGAGGTAGGACCGGAACTTCTCCAATGCAAAGATTACTGCTAATAATTCCTTCTCAGTAGTCGTATAATTTAATTGAGATTCAGAGAGGGTCTTACTAGCATAATAAATCACATGTGGAATTTTATTTACTCGCTGTCCTAACACAACTCCTATGGCAGAATCAGAGGCATCGCACATCAGTTCAAAAGGTAGGGAATAATCAGGTGAATGAACGATAGGTGTGGTAGATAGTAAGTCACGAATGGTCTTGAAAGCAGTCAAACATGTATCATTGAAGACGAAGGGGACATCCTTGGCTAGTAATTCACATAAGGGTCGTGAAATTTTAGAAAAATCTTTGATGAAACGACGGTAAAATCCAGCATGACCTAGAAAAGAGCGAATTTGAAGCACAGAAGTCGGTGGGGGTAATTTAGAAATTAACTCAACTTTAGCCCTATCGACCTCTATACCACGTTTTCAAACAATGTGCCTTAACACGATTCCTTGTTGAACCATGAAGTGACTCTTTTCCCAACTAAAAACAAGATTGGTTTCAATGCATCGATCAAGAACTCCAGAGAGATTGTCTAAACAAGATTCGAAAGAATTTCCAAACACAGAAAAATCATCCATAAAGACTTCAAGAAATTTATCAATCATGTCAGAGAAGATGCCCATCATACACCTTTGAAATGTCGCAGGTGTATTACAAAGACCAAAAGGCATCCTACGATAAGCAAAAGTACCGAAAGGGCAAGTAAAAGTTGTCTTCTCTTGATCTTGAGGATCAACTGCAACTTGGTTATACTCGGAATACCCATTTAGAAAACAATAATAACTCTGGCCGGAGAGTCTTTCTAGAATTTGATCAATGAACGGAAGAGGGAAGTGATCTTTTCTAGTCAGAGCATTAAGTTTCTTATAATCAATACAAACACGCCATCCCGTGGTCTAGCGCATCGGGATCTGCTCTCCTTTATCATTTTCTACTATGGTTAGACCAGATTTCTTAGGGACAACTTGCGTAGGGCTGACCCACTGGCTATCAGAGATTGGATAAATAATACCGGCATCTAAAAGTTTCACCACTTCTTTCTTTACGACCTCTTTCATCTTCGGATTCAGACGGCGTTGCATTTCCCTAACAGTTTTAGACTCATCCTCTAAGTGAATTTTATGCATACAAATCGAGGGATCGATACCTTTCAAATCAGTGACCGTCCAACCTATTGCTTTCCTATGATCCTTAAGAACATTAACAAGTTGACTCTCCTGATCAGAAGATAAAGATGAAGAAATGATAACGGGAAGAGTAGAGTTTAATCCAAGGAAAACATATTTTAGAGTTTTAGGTAGTGGTTTAAGTTCAAGTTCAGGTGGTGACTCCAGTGAGGTAGGAGCAGGAGTTGATGAGAGTGATGGAAGGGGTTCAATCATCCAAGAGATATTTTCAATCTTCCTTGTGTCCAGATCGATTGATCGGCCATCTGGCCTATTGATCAGTGTATCTGAGATGTGTGTTTTGATGTCATCTTTCGATTGTGCAATTTCTAAATTAACATCATCATCACAGTCAGAGTCATAATCATGCAGACTACCAGGTAATTCATCAAAAATCATGGCATGTGATCTATCATCAATACATTCAGTCAGAATGTCAACATTAAAACATTCATCATCGTCAGGCTCAGGCAAGCATGCAGTTTTAAAAATATTCAATTTAACATGCATATGTCCAAAGGAAACATCAATCACCCCAGTTCTACAATTTATGCAAGCATTAGCTGTGGCCAAAAAGGGGCGTCCTAGGATGATGGGTACAGTCTTTTTGCAGTGGACAGCAGGTTCCATGTCTAAGACAACAAAGTCCACAGGAAAGAAGAAATTATCTACTTTGACTAAAACATCTTCTAAGATACCTCTAGGTGTCTTGATGGACCTATCAGCTAATTGCAAAATCACAGATGTCTGTTTAAGTTCTCCCATCCCAAATTTCTTATACAGGTAATAAGGCATAAGATTAACACTGACGCCTAAATCATGTAGAGCACCATCAATATGATAGTCTCCTATATAACAAGGTATTGTAGGGGTACTAGGATCTTTTAGTTTGGGAGGTGTATCATGTTTCAAAATTGAACTAACTTGTTCAGTAAGAAAAATCTTTTTGGACACTTTGGATTTAGCCTGGTGTTTATGGGCATTTGATTGTCCAGACTGACTGATTCACCTATTTGATTGTCTACCGTTTTACCACTTCTGAGGGTCACCACGACTTTGGCACCCTCAAAGTTTTGGCTTTCTACATAGTGCTGGCCTCTGGGGTTTGTCACAGATTGACTTGGGAAATGACCTTCCTCTCTTTTGGCTATAGTGTTAGAAAGTTGGCCCAGTGAATTCTCAAGTTTAGCAATGGATTGAGTATTAGAATTACACTGGTTCTCTATTCTTGAAACATAGTTCTGAATTTTAGAGACTTCACTCGTCAAATCACGTCTTATGCCACTAATGTTTTCATTAATGTTGGAATTGATGTTGTCATTCATGGCAGTCATAGCCGAAAGGAGGGAACTTAAAGTTGGTTCAGAGGTGGATTGGGTTTGAGGTGCAAAAGCTGATTGTGGAGGGTACCCAGGATTTGGATTTGCAGAAGGTTTAGGTGGGTACTTAAAGGCAGAAGGATTGGTTGTGTTGCTTTGCCCTGGAAAATTACTTGATTGTTGCGACTTTCAACTAAAATTAGGATGGTTTCTCCAACCTGGATTGTAGGTATTAGAATAAGGGTTGTTCTGAGGTTTGGAAAAATCATAAGTTGCATTAACTTGTTCCTGAACAAAGTCAGGGAAATTGGGGGCCATATGACAATCAGTAATATGGTGATCAGAATTAAGGCAAAGAGCACAGGTTTCAAGAGAAGTGTTAGGCAATTGTTGAGCAAGAGATTGGCCTGTTTTCAACTGGTTTAAGTCTTTAGTTAGGAGGGCTACTTGTGCGGAGAGACTTTGGAATTCAGAAATTTCATGAATTCCCCGAGAATTACGAACAGTGGTAGACCGACTCCTAGAGACTGAGGCATTGTGTTGTGAATTTTCAGCCAGATTATCATACATTTCCCAAAGGGCAGTCCATGGCTTACTAAGAACAACACCCCCGCAGCAGGCTTCGACCATTGTCCTATAATGATCATTAAGACCATTATAAAATGAATGGGCTAGCTGCCACTCAGGTACCTCATGATGGGGACACTCTTTAAGAAGATCCTTAAATCTTTCCCAAGCTTCATGAAACATCTCATCTTCATTTTGCTTAAAAGAGATAATCATGGTTCGATAATTTTGAGTTTTAATGATCGGGAAATATTTCTTAAGGAAAGCATCCTGAAGTTGGTCCCATGTTGAAATCGAATTTGAAGCTAAGGTTTGGAGCCAATGTTTAGCCTTATCTTTCAAAGAAAAAGAGAAGAGTTTGAGTCTAAATGCATCATCATTAAAATGATGAAGTTTGAACATGGAAAGGATTTCAAAAAAGCTCGCAATGTGTCCATAAGGATCCTCATTCTCACGCCCTTAGAAAGAAGGTAAAGCTGTAATCCAGTTAGGCTTAATCTCATAATGGGTAGCATTGATGGTAGGCGGGTTGACACAAGAAGCAGAGGTATAAGGTCCAGGTAGGAAGTGATTCCTAATTGGGACTTCTCTATTATTGTGATCATTTCCACCCCTACCCATATTATCATTAGGGTCAATGACATGTTCCTCGTGTTCAGCCATTAAGGATTGCAAGTTGCTTATGGCTTCCTGATAGTTATTTATAAATTTTTGTGCTAAGGTTCTAGCTGCTCGAAGTGTGGTTTCTATTTCTAGATCCAAAGGTTCCAACGGATTATTTAGGGATCGTCTACCTTGCATGCAAGATCACACCAAAAAGAGAAAAAGAAAACAGAATATTCGAAGGAGAGGAGAAAATCCAGAAAACAAAAATTGAAAGGAAAAAGTTTTAAAGCAATAAAACTAACCTGACTACGCTCACGGTCGATCTCGCGGTCAACCGTGGATTGCCGGTCGACCGTGGAACTATGTAACTTCACTTGAAGACGCGACGGTCGATCCGGCGGTCGATGTCGCGGTCGACCGTCAGTAGTCTTCAACGTAAGATCGTTCCAACGCTGCAATAATTTCAGAAAATTATCAGAAAAATCCTAAAAAAATGTAAAATAATGTAAATAAAAATAATAATCTAACTACGCTCAGAAAAAGAGTTAAGAGAAGATTAAATCCATACTCCGTTGTAAATCAAAATATTTTTCTCCGGCAACGTCGTCAAAAATTGATCGCTCACAAACGTCGTCGTTAAAACGTATGCAAAACGCAATTTAGAAATTTGTAAACCTTTCTTTTAACACTAAATTAATAAGATAGAATAATGGTGAAATACAGGGTCGGTCCTCAGGGAAAACTTTGACTAACAAAGAAACATCAGAATTAACTCTCAACACTCTAGTCCTAAAGCGAAGAAGGATTGATTTGGGGTTTTAGGAACTGATTAATTAAAACTAATTAAGAAAGCGATTAACGAAGTTGAAGTAGATCAATGAGAGAAAACTTAGGGATTACCCAATCCATTTTAGTTTCACTTCCTCTATTCTCTAGTTATCCTCTTGTTTTCTTATCTTGACATTATGGATTCACAGCTTCTTAAGCTTACATGAATCCCTAAAATAATGCGATTGTTTCCCTAAGGCATAACCTATCCAAACTTAGCATAGATTGTCTTCGAACTTAATCTGAGTACAACCTATCTTCATCTAGCATAGATTATCTCAAAGGCATACACAAAAGCAACATAAAAACCATCCTACGAATCTCTACCATCAAGCACATCAATCAAGTAGGTTTGAATGTACATTGAGGAACTCTGTTCCCTCAACTCTTTATAAAATAAAACCATATTCATAGGATCATGTCTTTGAAAAGATAACAAGAATCAAAATAGAAAATACAAAGAAGCAACGCTAAAGCTTCATGAAATCCCTAAGTATAGAGTTTAGCCACTCATCTTTTGGAAGAGATCCCTTTTCCAGCCACAAAATCCTTTTTATATCTTAATTCCCGGATTAGGGTTTTAGGGTTGAGTTAGACCTCTAGTGAACTCGGATTTCCTGGTTCAATCCTGAGAACTTTTTCCGGTCGCGACTGGGTTCAACCGGTCCGGAATTTGGAAATGTGCTCAACATGAAAGATGTAGATTATGAAGTCTTCTGTCCTGTCCCGAAGATTTGACATTATTTGGACTTATTTAGAATATGTGGCGAATATTCTCCTGGGCGTCGACGGACAAGTCTTCCAGCTTATGTATCTTCATGTATTCTTCAGATCTGCTATCACATCATCAGGAATCTCACGAATTGTCCAACATGAACGTTGTTCATCTTGAAGTCTTCTATAAGTACTCCAAATTTCAGCAATTTAGGATTTATCTGGAGAATTTGGTGAATTCTTTCCAAACTGACAGCGGAGCAGCGTAATTTTCACATATTAGTCCTTTTCTGTATTTTCTAACTTGAATCTTCATTAAACCTGAAATCACTTAACGAACTATCAAATACAAACACTCTCGGGCTAACAAATGTAAATTACGGGGTTTAAGTATGAATATTTAGTGACTCATCAGCTTATCACTCACTGCTATCCGGGCTGCGTTTTGCAGGTGCACGCGTCAGCTCTTCTTCTGTAGCTCACAGCTGGACAGGCTCTTGGTGGCGCGTCGACCCTTTGGAGGTGTTCGAGGACTTGGGGTTCTTGTTTATCTTGTTGGATTATGTAAATGTATAATTTCCTTCTCTAAGGACTTTTGAGGTTTTAGTACATATGTCTTGAGGATCAATTTTGTATCAAAATCTTGAATTATATTAGAGATCTTATTTTTTACCCCATATCAATTGTTAAGTAGTTGTATTAGTTTATTGTAAATACGTCAGTGATGGATTGAATAGAGTAGGAGCCCTCACGCCCCAGACAGGGTGGGTTTTTTGGGTCGGGGTGTGACACTACCATCGATAGAACTCTTCTTCTTCCCGATTTGATCTACTTTTATTGTCGAAGGGCAACAACTTTTTTTTCCGTGATCAGTGACCTTTTATTCAAATAAAGATCGATCTTTTGAAATCATGCTCTCTGTCAACATAAAGATCGATCTGCTTATGCTATGAAGATCGATCTTTTAATTCTTACATTTCAGCTTCCTTTTTAGCACTGCGTCCTTGGTATTAAAAATGTTGTAACTTCCTCTAGAAAACTCAGAATCACGAACCGTAAAATTCTCTAGAAACTAGACTTACACAGCTTTCTAATATTATATGAAACCTCATCTGGTTCTTTCTGAGAAGGTACAGTTTAATCTTTAAAGTTGACTCATGTAATCTTTTCATCTTCTTTGCTCCTTTTGACTCCTATTTCCTGCATTTTTCAAATAGCTTTGTGAAGTATCATATAAGCGTAAGACCAAAAAATACTTTGGTACAATATAGTTCATAGGATTTGCAGTTTAGTACCACGAAGTTTAACAATTATCAAAAAATGCATGAAGTTATAAAACTGATCATTTTGATCCAATGGGCTAACTCCGTTATCAGCATTTCACGACAAACCAGTCATATGTTAATTTTGACTGGTTTTTAATAATTTGACTAGTTTTCAGCTGACGTGGCAATATATATATACAGAGAGAGAGAGCGGGAGAGAGAGAGAGGCTCTTGTTGTCAAGATCCACTCCACGCAAACCGTAGCGCTGTCAAGCTTGATCACCTCTGGGATGAATACCAGATACCTATGGATGCAGTCCCACCAAGGCCCGTCCATCGGTGGCGACTCCACCATCCTCAGGCACTTCCATACGGCGTTGTTGCACTTGAACCCGCTGCCAAAGCCGATCTGCCACAATCGGTCGCCGCGCCGCATCCTGCCCTTGGCTTCGATGTAGCTGAGCTCGTACCAGAGTGAGCTGCTGGAGGTGTTGCCGAACCATTGCAGTGTCATCCGGGAGGCCTCGACGTGCTCCACCAAGAGTTTAGGTTCTTCTGCAGCTCATCGACGTGCTCCGGGATGTATGGCTTTCATCTGGGGTTGATCAGCTTCCGGCCGACGAGGGTGAACAAGAACAGCAGCTGCTCGGAGACCGGGAGGATGAGGGAACCAATGGTGGTGATGTTGGACTTGAGGGTGTCACCGACGATGGCCATGAGGTTTTTGGAGAGGTTGATGCCGCAATTGCCGTCGGCGTCTTCCTCCTCGCGGACGCAGCAATAGGCCTTGTCGTCGGTGCCTTTGTTCGTGCGGACGACGTGGACGAGGTGGTACTTGGCACGGCGCGCCTCCTGGAGGCGGTTCGAGAGGAGTACTGCCGCGGCGCCGAGCCGGAACAGGTAGTTAGGGAGGTGCATTGCGCGCTTGTTGCCTAGCCTCGGCCCATGCCCACGGCTCCGCCACCGGCCAGCACCCCATGCCCACGCCGCTCCTCCCGGCTCTGTCTGTCTCCCTACTCTCTTTCCTTCCTTCCTTCTCTAGCCTTGGCCTCCTCTTCTTCCTTGGCTCCGACGCCGCACGGGCCTTGCGGAGAGGAAACGGCCCAAAGGTCACTTGCTTGCTCCCCGAGGTACCACCCCCACTCCCCCCCCCCCCCCTCCCCCACTCTCTCTTCCTACTCCCTTTCCTTCCTTCCCTCCCTAGCCCCGACCTCCTCTTCTTCCTGCGCTTCGACGCCGCACGGCCCTCATAGAGAGGCAGCACCCAAAAGGTCACTTGCTTTCTCCCCCAGGTGCCTCCCAGCTCATGACGCCACTCGGCCGCAACCCCATCACCCCTGAACGGTCCCACCCGACACCGTCTAACTGGTCGTCGTCTCCTTCCCATCCTTCCTCCTTCTTCTTTCCTCTTTCTCTCCCCCCAGACTCTTCCCCTTCTCTTACTCCTACTCTGACTCCAACCTCTACCTCCATATAACTCAGTCGCTCCTCCCCTTCTCCTCTTTCTCCACTCTGCTCTCTCCTCTCTTACACACCCTCGTCAACCCTCCTTTCCGCCGTCATCGTTCCCCACGCTGGTTCCTTACAGCCTCTTCTCTCCCTCTCTCCATCTATGAGGACCTGCCCCTCTACTCCTGGGTCGACCGTCTGGGTCGGGCCCATAGCTCGTTGTGGACCGCAAAGGCAATTTGGTGAATTGCACCTTGTTGGTTTGTTTCACACTCGCCTATTCACACACTGACCGTGCTTGTGTAAATGTTTGATTAGAATGGTTAGGTGGACCCGGATCGAAGGATCCTGGCTTGGGCTTGCATTTTAGCCCAAGTCTAGCTTTCTGGGTAAAGCGGATCGATATTCTCTTGTTAAGAAGATCGATCGTTTAGCGCCAGAAAGTTATGTCAGTTCGTCATGAAAGATCGATCTCTTTTTGAGAAGAGATCGATCTCTCATAGGTCAGTTCGTCTGTTTATAGAACAAACGAAACCCTCTTCTTTAATTCTTTTGCAAATCCGCGTTCTTGAGCTGAGATCCGGCTGGATTTGAAAGAGTTTGAGGACGATCCAAGGCTTAGCAACTAGGATTGAAGCTACTCTAGTCTAGGTAGGAATCCTACCTACTTGTTTTTCCGGATTTGTGAGGTTTAAGTTTGATTGAGGTTTGTTTTGCTTAGATTTGATAAAATACAAGTTTGTTTTCAATGAAATCTCCGATTTTGGAATCGTGGACCTTCGTACTACCAGATCTCAAGTTTTTGTGGGATTTGATTGAGTTGTCCGGCGGTATTTCTAGCTGGCGGTTCCCCGGTGAACCCATCCGGATCAATCTTTCTTAAGGAAAGATCGATCTCTTGTGGGGTATCATGCCCAACCCGAGTGGGATCGATCCTTCTGTTGGAGGAGATCGATCCTTGTTTGGCTGGCATGGGCGGGGTCCGAGTCACGAAGAAGATCGATCCTTCTGGTGAAGAAGATCGATCTCTTCCGGTTGACTGGGACGAGGCTTTCCCAAGCCCTAAGAAGATCAATCTTCTCTGGGAGAGAGATCGATCTCTTAGTGACTGAGAGGTGGTTTCAATGGATTTGCCCGCGAGGTTTCGTGTATGCGGTTTTCTTTACTGCTTTATTAACTTGTACATAATCTTGAGCATGTTAGCCCCATAATGAGGGGTAGTGGTGAACCGGGAGAGTGATGACTCCCGGGATGTTTAGATAGCATGTTGTATTGCTAATCTTATTTGTCGGGGTTGCTTCCTGTAACATGCTGTCTTTTGGCGGATTGGCTGCAGTTGGTGGGGCTACCACTGCAGCATGTCCTTGGCCTGTTTTACTATTCACCACCCCGACCAGCAGGGTGTCGAGCCCAGACCTTGTTCTTTAAATCGTCACATATCTTGCATGCTTATCTGCTTTCCTGCGTATGTGCATAGCATGCATTCTGGTTGTGCATTAGTTGCATAAGGTTAGGACGTGGGTGATCTGTGGGTCGTCATCCCGAGGCTTGGAAGCTCGGATTTAGCCCTAGGACCGGGGTTGGGTAGCTTGGTCCAGGTTTGAATGGTGGTGTTCAGTCGATTTCGATGATAGGCTTAGATGACTTCAACACATGTTGATTGATGATTGTAGAGGTTGTGTCGGCCTCGAGTCGGGTTCTGAGGTGTAGCCAGTGTTCAGTTGTAGCGACTCTTGACTAGAGGGTGTGCCTACTCAGCGGTGCCATTTCCTGCCAGCAGTGCCGTTTTCCTGCTTGTGAGTCAGTAGTGTTGGTTTCCTGCTTATTGAGCGTGACCCATCATGTAACCAGTTCTTCTGGAAGACCATGATCGTGGACCTCAGGGACACGCGATGGGGTTATGGGACCCCTGTGTACACCCAGGCCTTACTAGAGGGCGACACTGTTGTGTTTTCCTCTACCTTCTGTGTGTCGTAGTATAGTTTCCCTACTGAGCTTAGTGCTCATTCCTATCCGGGCTGCGTTTTGCAGGTATAGGCGTTAGCTCCTCTTCGATGGTCCCTATCGGGCAATTGGTCGGCGGTGCGGCGGCGCCTAGCGGAGTCTGAGGAGCGGTGATCTGTTTTGCCTTAACCTTTATATAGTTAGCGTCCTACGGGAGAGTATATATGTTTGTACTTGATCTTCCCCTCTTTGAGGTTTTATATATTATATTTTGGGTTTTGATAATCTTCAGCTTGAGATTTCTTAAATCTTAAATTTCTAATTGAGGGTGTTTGATGAGTTGTTAAGGGAGACCATTAGGTTAGAGGGAACCCTCGCCAATATTTTTCCGTACTTTGTTAGGTTCCAGTTCACGTCGCCTGGCCCGGTTGGGCTTTCGCGGGTCGGGGCGCGACACCCTCACTCTCTCACGTCAGTTGAAAACCAGTCAAAATTAACATATAACTGGTTTGTCGTGAAATGATGATAACGAAGTTAGCCCATTGGATCAAAATGATCAGTTTTGTAACTTCATACATTTTTTGGTAATTGTTAAACTCCATGGTACTAAACTGTAAACCCTGGAAACTACAAGGTACCAAAGTGTTTTTTGGCCTTAGCGTAAAAATAATACTAAAGAGGCTAATTAAGGATGAAGAATCCATCAATTGAACCGGTGATAAGGCTGTTTAGAGTGCACTTTCATGCACTCATCACCACTCTACCAACATGTTTAATCCAATAATTTCCTTTTCCATTTTATGCCTGCTTCTACTTAGATCTGCATGGCTGGAGCTTAGCATTTTGACCTCAGAAGTAGCAATTCTTGTCACTAAATTTTGGTTTTAGCTTCTTTGTTTCTAGCATATTGTGTACCTCATTACATAATTAGAACCTATTGGCTTAAATCTTAATGCGTCCTCTTCATGTTAATGTTAAGCTAATTCAATTCGAGCATGCGGTGAGAGTTAGAAATTTCCACTGTTTAGTTCATAGAATCCTTTTTGCAGTCTCTTGGACACTAAAAACTTAGATCCCAACATGAAATCTTCTACTGGAACTGAACTGCTTCCTGTAGTAGTTTATACTCTATCAAAGCTTTGTGGTCTTTCTATATTAGAGTCTTCCGTACTTGTATTTTCCAATTTAATGAAATATTATAAGTAATGAAATATTATCAGTTCTTTGTATTCGTAAGAAATATGGAAAAATGTAAAACACTCAAATAAGCTCCATTGACATGTTGCTCTGCCACTTATGCTTAATGGATCATTTCCTTATCTTTTTTGTTTCTAGATGCTCTTATAATCAAACCTAATATGAATTTCTAAAGCTGAGTTCACCAAGTGGCAAACCTATCTCCGATATATTGAGGTGGCCGATGAGCAGTGTTATTGGGAATTGGAGAAGCTTGGGCTCATATTCCATCTCATTTCAGTGCTAGTCACCTACAGAGAGTAGTGTTGTAAAGTTGATATTGGGTTAATATTCATAGATTAATAGGTCTTTTTGTTGGAAGCTTGCACTTGAGATATTTGATTCGTAGATCATATACACCAGTGCATATTTGATTCTTCTTCCTAACAACTATGTCAAAATGGTGATATATTTTCTATGTACAACATGTTGCTTATAACGTGTGCATGCACCGATATTTTTGTGCGCATATACAACTATCTGTGAGGAAGCATAAAAAGGATGGCGTCCGATTGATGGGTCATCAAACATGAAGACAGGGAGATTTTGTTCAATGAGTACATATCTCAACTAAAAGCTGTTGACGCATAAGCAGAACGAGCTACAAAGGCAAAGAGGGATGAACATGTAAAGCATACAAATTGTTTCTTATTGTAATAGTGTGTTAAAGTGAATTTTGGAGATTCATCGTAGAACAGTGTCTTCCATGCACTTGGGGTGGAGCACTTTCATTTAATACGTTTGCATGTCTATTCAGGAGAAATTAAAGGAAAAGGAGCGAGAATTGCGGAAAAGGAAAGAAAGAGAAGAATAAGAAATGGAGAGAATTCGGTTGAAAATTCACAGAAAGGAGGCAGTTTCTTCTTATCAAGCTCTACTTGTTTTGTACTTTCAATTTGATCTTCTGTAACTCGTACTTAGCCTTTGCTGGCTCAACTTTTCAAAACAGAAAATTTAATGGTTAATTTAGCTCATTAGCATGCAAGTGATGTGCATGTTGTATAGTCATACACCGCACATGACTTGGTGAATTATGTATATTGGATAATGTTATGGGCACAAGTAGAAAATGCTTTGTGCACAAGTGGGTGTATGCGTTATTACACATGTACTCATATGTTTGTGTGCATGTTCCATTTCTTTTGTGCGGATGTACTACCCATCGTGGAGAAATACTTCAGAAACAACTATCTTTCCCCTTGTCCTCACTTCAAAGGGGTATGGGCACGGGCCATCAGTCCATGTGTGCTTGCATCATATTTTTCCATTGTGCATAAATGTTACTTATAATGTGCGAATGTATGGCTATTTTTGTGCGCATGTTCCATTGCTTTCGTGCAAACTACATCCCTACACGAATAAGGTCCGCCAAACTTGCTATCTTACCCCTTGTCCTCACTTGACTATGGCTACGGGCTCGAAGCATCAGTGCATATGTGCTTGCATCATATATTTTCAACGTACATAAATGTAAGTGATAATGTGCGAATATACTGATATTTATGTGCGCATTTTCCATTGCTTTTGTGCGAGCCAGATGCTTATAGGAATAAGGTCAAATTGAAAGCTTAACACAGACATATGACAGTGTTACACCGTCAAAAAAAATTGTCATATCATAATGTCAAATTGAAAGTTTAACACGAACATATGACGATGTTATACCGTCGTAAAAAATTGTCATCTCATTATGTCAAATTGAAAGTTTAACACAAACATATTACATGACTGCTATCAAGCCTTGCATTGTAATAGTTTTGTGAATACACCATTTCCAATTACAAGAAACTTTTTTACAAAAAATTCAAATACAAGAACGATCAAAACCAAACTGACTATGCGCATTTAGCACATGTGTTCACGCAACACTTGGACTTTCGGCACCAATGTGTATTCCATGACTCCGCAGGTGCTAGACCCACCAAACTGTAGTTGTTCCTAACCATGGTATATGACCAATGAACCAGGATCAGAAACAGGTAAGCTATCTTGCTCTCCATGGATGTCTTCAGGTTTTCTCCTCATGATAAAACCCACAAGATGACAACTGTTACAGCTTTTACATGAGAAAAAACAAAGAAAATTGCTATATTGGCACATTCTAACAGCTCAAAATTGGAAGTTGTATATTTTGCCAGTGGAAAAAAAACACTATCAGCGCATCAGTCATTGGTTTGTTCTTCTTTAACATTTCCATTCTCTTCTTGTCTTATCCACCAATTGATTGCAAACAACACGGTGAATGTGACTTGACTAAAACCGATGCATGAATAAGAAATCTACAATCTCAATCTTAGATCATATCTAGGGAGGTAATGTGAGCACCTGTCCCTCTACCCCTGTGGCTCGTTGTAGACCGCAAGGGCAATTTAGTAAATTGCGACTTGTTGGTTTGTTTCATACCCGCGTGTGCACACACTGACCTTGTTTGTGTTAGTGCTTGATTAGAATGGTTAGGTGGACCCAGGATCGGAAGATCCCAGCTCGGGCGTGCGGCAGCCCGTTTTTGGGCTGCTGGCGGCCCGCGAGCGATGGATCGCTCCTTGGAGCGATCGATCGGACTCGTGAGCGAGTCGGTGGCTTTTTCTTTCGCGAGGACGGCCGCCGGTCGTCGCTCTCTCTTGTCAGAAGGGGAGGACTTTCCTTCCCTCCTTTCTTCTTTCTCCTCTTTCCCCGGCTTTCCCCTACCCCTTTTCCCTCCTTTTCTTCCTCTTCTCCTCCTCCTTCTTCTCCTTTCTTCTTCCTTCTTCTTCCTCCTCCCGCGGCTCTGTTTTCTTCCCCTGTTTTCCGGCAGCCCCTTCTTCTTCACCGTTCTCCCTCCTCCGCCCACCGTTTTTGGTGTTTCAAGGCTCATTGGAACCGTGGGAACGAGAGGAAGATCCTTGAAGTGACCAGTTCGCAGGGAATCAGCCGAGGAGTGCGTTTCCGGTAGGTTTCTACCTACTGATGTCATTTTTGGGTTTTCTCTAGATCTAGCCGTTGGATCTTGTTGATCTTTGTGTTGTTAGCTTTCTCTTGCTTAGTATAATTTCTGGTATAAGTTTCATGAACTTTTGTTGAGATTTTAGTAGGATTTATGCATGATTATTCTCGGATTTTTCGGTTTCTGCTGTTCTTGAAGAACGGTCGGCTTGCGGCGAGTTTTTCAGCCAGTACGTGCATGATCTTGGGTTGTGATGAACATAAGAGTTGTAGATATTTGAATCTACTCTCAAATTCAACTGATTTCATATTTTTCCAATGTTCCTACGAATTGTTATGATTTTCGCACTGGCGGGCTGCGTTGCGGCAAAGACGTGGTAAGTTAGTTTGATTAGCGGTTTTGATTAGTGTTTTTCCGTTAATCTAACCGTTGGATGTTTATGGATTTTGGATATATTGATCCCGGCATGTAGATCTACTTGTTGTTAAGTTGGATCTCGAATCCGACATCATTTGGACGTCGGATCGATGGGTCAATTAGCCTCTAGTAGAGAACTTTTGGTGTTTTAAATATAATATTATATGTCGGATTATAATATTATATGTTTACTGTTCATCATCGTTTTCGGGGTTGCTTCCCGTTGCAGGAGTCCTTGGTTGACGGTCGTGGTACTGTCGTAATGCCGGGACCCGCGACGGATCGGTTGGCAGCGGTTGGTAGTACAGCTGCAGCGATCCGGTTGACTTATATGATGCCTTATCATACTGTTGCATGCCTATCTTGTCACACCCCGACCCAGAAAACCCATCTGAGCCGAGGCGTGAGGGGAAACCTACACTATTCATCTCCAAATGGCCTGATACAAAGCGGAATTATAGATAAACTTAAACAATTTATAATCCAGAGGTAAACAAATATTCAATTTACATAACATCAGTTGTACTATTCAACATTTGATACAAATCTTCCAATGAAAGAATATTATACATTAATCTCAAAAGTCCTCGAAATGTACATAATTTACAAAATCTGCCAAAAGTACAACAGTCGTCCTCCAGGAACCTCAAACACCTCTGGATGTAGTCGCGCCACCAAAGCTGATCCGCCGGCTCTACTGAAGAAGAACTGGCGCCTGCACCTGCAAACGCAGCCCGGGTAGGAGTGAGCGATAAGCTCAGTAGGGTTCTACTCTACGACACACTGAAAGGAGGAAAACAACAACAGTGTTGTCTCCCAGCCTAAGTCTAACGGATGCCACGGGTCCCATAACCTAGTTGATGTCCCAAGGGCTCCTGTCATGAAACCTCTCCTGAACATGTTACCAGGAGGCCAAGGAACAGTAACATGCAGGATCACCCTTACCCAAGCTGGAATACCAAGCCTTGGGGAACCACGTCGGGAACACATCAACATCCATTCTTAGCACTTGGCTTTGGAAGACAACACGACCTCTAAACCTCAAACACTGATTCAAGTCAACTATCGCAATCCTCAATCACAAGAGATTCGATGATACAAGATCACACCCTACTCCTGACTACCCAGTCACGGCCCTAAGGCTAGATCCGAGCTACCCGAGAGCCTCGGATCGGCGACACAAACCATCGCCCGCCTAACCTCAAATGCCTCTAATGCAATCAAGATGCATGCAATGCTTAGGCACAGATAAAGAGATATAATCATGCAACAAGATGTCATTAATCATACAGGGCTAGGCATAGCTTACAGCTAGCCAACGGGTAAGCATAGCAAAGGCCTCAAAATACAGATAATCTACGCTAACCAACCAAACATCTGAGCAAAGCATTAAGCACAGATATACAATAGTCTTCAGTGCTCACTCACACCTGACAGATTAAGGTTCCACAGTTACCCCACAGGTAACTGGCCACATTTATACAATAGTCCTCGGCACTCGCCGGCAACAGGCTATGGTTCCACAATTTCTCATCAGCCAGCACTCATAGCTAGCTAATGGCTAAGCACACCATTAAGCAATTAACTATATCCAAACATATATCAATTGCAATCGAAACTATAGGTTTTCTCAAAAAGGAAAGAATACTCGAATCGATCCTCAAACCCGATGGAAATCCTTTTAAAACTTCATGAAATCCACCTACATACTTCCCAACATATTTAGATATTAATCACAAATCAAATCCATCCAAGAAAAGCCAGAAAACTAAGTTCAAGGGCCCATGGACGATGTCACAGTCAATCCGGAGATCGACCGTGAGGCCACGGACGATGTCACGGTCGATCCGGCGCTCGACCGTGAGACCAAGGTGAAGAAAACCAAAGGGGCGACGGTCGATCCACTCATCGACCCTAGGAATCCCAAAACCAAACAGCGCTTGACGGTCGATGCGACGGTCGACCGTCAGGTAAATCGGAAAAAGGGAGAATCCCGAGGTCGATCCATGCATCGACCGTGGGAGGTAAAAATCCCGACCGAGCCTGACGGTCGATCCGACGGTCGACCGTCAGGTCCAGAAAGAGCAAATCAATACTCGACGGTCGATGCACCGATCGACCGTCGAGCCCCGAAAGAGTCTATCAACGCTTGACGGTCGATCCACCGATCGACCGTCGGGCCTTAGGCACAGTTCATCAGAACAGTGTCGGAAATCCAATTTCTTGGATTTCAAGGATCAAAATGAAGTTGGAAAACAATGAGATTTTGCAAGCAAGTGTAATTCTCGATGGAGAAACCAATGGTATAAAGAAATCACATTTTTGACGGTTAAATCTCCTATCTAGGTCAAAATGGATGAAAATCGACAAAATGACGATAATACCGAAATCAACCGTTAGAATACAGAAATCGCGGGTTAGGAATACTTCAAACCATTCACATTACATGCCCAAAGAGTTACATAGCATTCTAACAAGTATTCCTACAGCGAAAAGGCATTAAACCTATCCTAGGAGAACCCGATCCAAAGATCGAGGTAAAAACACCTACTTCAGCAAGTAGGGTAGCTCCTCCACGCGTCCCGCTGGTCAAGCCGTCAAGATCCGATCGCCGGAAGCCGCTCCTCGAAATTCGCACTCCGATGCCCTAGCACCCAGCCACAGGAGAGAGAGAGAAGTGAGAACGACAGGAGAAGGAAAAGAACGAAAGAAAAGGAAAGAAGGAGCTTAAATAGAAAGCTGAAATCAGTCCCAGTCGTCCGATTCAATCTTTCCCGATCGAGCTCCGATCTTCCGATCGGACGTACCCTAAAGGTTCTAATCAAACACATACATCAATCAAAGGCCATGTTTGCAACGCGGGTGTGAACTGACCACCAGGGAGCATATTTACCAAAATGCCACTGGGATCAAAAGCAGCGATGCGATCAACCGATCACATCCCAAGGCCAACCGGGCCAAACCACAAACCCAGACCCCCGACCTAATGCGATCGGACCAGGTTGGAGGTACGGGTCCTCACATATCTCCTGTTTGTGTATGTCATAGCATGCATTGTTGATTTGTGCATTAGTTGCATGGTTAGGGCGTGGGTGATCTGTGGGTCGCCGTCCCGAGGCTGGAAGCTTGGACTTAGCCCTAGGACCGGGGGTTGGGTAGTTTGGACCCGGTTTGAATTGTGGTGTCCAGTCGTTTCGATGATAGGCCTAGAGGATGGGCCCAGACAGTGTTTGTTCCTGCCGGCAGTGGCGACCAGTGTGGGCCCAGTCCGTTTTGGGTGACCGCAGCTGGAACCCTGCGACACTAGGTGTATCCAGGATGGGCCCAGTCCGTTGGGGTGACCATGGTTGGATATGCCTAGAGACACCGGTGAAGGGTTTTGGGACCCTTGCAGCACACTCGAGTCTGGCTTGAGGGCGACACTGTCGCGTTTCCCTTTTCCTTCTGTGTGTCGTAGTGTAGAACCCTACTGAGCTTTATGCTCACTCTTATCCGGGCTGCGTTTTGCAGGTGCAGGCGTTAGCTCCTTTTTGGTGGCCCCTACCGGGCAGTTGGTCGGCGGTGCGGCGGCGTCAGGCGGAGTCTGAGAGGTGGTGATCATTTACTGCTTTTACCCTATTTAGATAGTCTCCTACGGGAGTAATGTTGTATTTAAATCTTCCCCTCTCCGAGGATATGTATATTAAATCTTTTTGGATTTGTAAATCTGTGGTTCGAGGTTTCATTAAATTATTGTCTTTTAATTGAGGGTGTTTTGTGATAAATTGTTAGGGAGACCAATAGGTTAGAGGGAACCCTCGCCAGCTTTTCTTCTGCGTTTTGTTAGGTTCCGGTTCGCGTCGCTCGGCCCGGTTGGGCTTTCGCGGGTCGGGGCGCGACAGGTAAGCATAGTATGCATCATGAACAAGGTGAAGTGACTTGAGACAGTTTCACCTATTACCACAAATTCAAGTGACCTAACTCAACCAGATTCAAAAACTACTCAACTTCAATTGTTATTTCTGAGGAAGGTCGTTTAGCAGGAACTGCTTCCCAACATCTCTGTATCAAGGGTGTCGTCTTGTCATTTGGGATCTGCATGCCAAGAAAAGGTATTGATATATGACCAAAAAAATATTCGATGAAAGATCCGAGTTTTAGCTTATTATAAACCACCAAATATTTTATGGGTGCAGCTCCACATCTTACTTTTGATGTCACTAACTCCCATAGCACAATAGCAAAACTGAACCAATCTGCTTTCTCATCATAGGCTTGATGATTAATAACCTTGAGATAGTTAAAGATACACATAAATAAGAAAAAGCGGCATTGTGATTAATAGCAGACATGTAGCAGTTTTATGAGTCACACGTTTTTTTCCGAACAAGTTCTAATAAGATTCTGTAAAACATTCAAGCACAAGAAACAATAGAATGAATACTGCCTCTAGATTTAACATTAGGAGAAAGAGAGAGGTAGTCTAACCATACCAGCAGCAGTCGCAGCGCCCACAACAGTTTCAACCGTAACTGCAGAGTCCAGCGGGCCAGTTTCTCCTGACGGCCGGGCCGTCTAGGCAAACTCCGTCAGGGGGAGGCCAGGGTCAGCAACCTGATGGCGCATCAACAACGTGCTTCCGATGCGGGGAGCTGGGACACTTCCATAGATACTGTCATCTGCGAGGAGCGCGGGGCGCTATGTCGCAGGGTAGTAGAGACGGAGGGTCTAGTTCTTGGCAGGAGAGTAGTGGTGGGTGCGGATCAGGGGCTGGATCGAGTCGCTCAAGAGGTAGAGATGGCCAGCGAGGGCGTGTATTTGCCCTCCCAGCGCGTGAGCAGCCGGACACCGTTCAGCTATACCAGCCACCACCACAATACCAGCAGGCAGCAGCAGAGCCATTTGTACGCCGAGGTATCTTTCATCTTTCTCGTTCTCTAGTAGATGTGTTGATAGATTCCGGGACGTCTCATTCCTATATTGCTAGCATATGTGTGGCATCGCTAGGGTTAGAGACGAGTTGGCTAGGGGTGGCACAGTCAGTAGACTCACCGATCGGCGGGACAGCCAGGGTAGACCGGGTTTGCATATCTTGTTCCTTGGAGGTTGGAGGCCTCCGTGTCTGTCTAGACCTGTGGGTGCTAGACATGATGGGATTTGATGTGATACTCGGTATGGACTGGTCAGCAGCACACCGAGCCGTCATCAACTGTGGTCGCTTGGATACCCAACAGGACACGGTTTGTGTTGTTGGGGGATCGATTCTCAACCGATTCCTTTGCTTGTGGTGTGGGAAGACGTGGCGGTGAGCTTTTTGTCTTGTTGGCCAGCCTGTCCCTGTTTGGTTTTGAAGGAGTGCAGCAGAGCAGTTTTCTTAGGATTGTGTGTGACTTTGCAGATGTCGATTTTGAGATCGACCTAATACCAGTTGCCGCACCGATCTCTCTCCCAGCTTTCAGGATGGCACCAGCAGAGGCTTCATCCGTCTTAGCATGTCTCCCTGGGGGGTGCCAGTGTTGTTCGCAAGGAAGAATGATGGTACCCTTCGACTTTGCATAGACTACAGGCGGCTCAACAGGGTAACAGTGAAGAACAGGTATCAGATGCCGCGAATCGACGACTTGTTCGACTAGTTGTGAGGATCTTCAGTATTCTCTAAGATCGACATCCGCACAGGCTACCACCAGTTGAGAGTTCGGGATTGTGACATCCCAAAGACGGCTTTTCGGAGTCGGTACGGCCTGTACGAGTTCATGGTGATGTCGTTTGGGATCACTATGAATCTGATGCAGAGGATCTTCCGGGCGTTCGTAGACCAGTTCGTGCTGGTGTTCGTCGATGACATTCTGATCTACTCTCGGTCAAAGAAGGAGAACGGACAATAGTTGGCGCTAGTGTTGCAGCTACTTCGGGAGCATCGGCTATATGCCAAGGTTTCCAAGTGTGAGTTCTGGCTTGCACAGGTGAGATTCCTTGGACACGTGGTGTTGGTAGCAGGGATCTCAGTTGACCCCGCCAAGGTGGAGGCAATGGTACAGTAGCAGAGGCCGAGAACAGTGTTCGAGGTCCTGGCGGGATACTACAGACGGTTCGTGTGGGACTTCTCCAAAGTTGTCGGACCGATGACCAGATTGACACAGAAGGCAGTCTCGTTCGTGTGGGATGATGCTTGTGAGCGAGCCCTTGTTGGACTGAGGAAGAGGTTGACCAGTGCGTCGGTGCTGATTGTCCCCGAGCGAGGCGTTGGTCTTCGCTCTGAGAGGAACTACCCGACTCACGACTTGGAGCTAGTAGCACTGGTCTTCGCTCTGAAGACCTGGTGATATTACCTCTATGATGAGAAGTTCTCTGTCTTCTCGGACCATAAGAGTTTGACGCACATTTTCACCCAACGTGACCTCAACCTGAGGCAACGACGCAGAATGGAGCTACTGGAGGACTATGACTTTGAGTTGCATTACCATCATGGTAAGGCAAATGTCGTAGCAGACGCTTTGATCAGACAGGTGAAAGACACTAGAGCAGCAGTTGCAGGGTTATCAGCACGACAATGGCAGGCATTGGAGACAGCGGGCTAGTTGGAGCTCGAGTTTGAGGATTAGGGATCCAACAGCTTCCTCTACACAGTGCAAAGTATGCCAGCAGTTCTAGCCAGAGTGATATGCATAGCGCGGTGACGCAGAGCTCGAGGAGTTGCGCACATCGGCAGGCACGGAGGGCACCGACGATGTCACGCCCCGATCAGCGAAAGCCCAACCGGGCCGGGCGACGCGAACCGGAACCTAGCAAACCACTAAAAATTTGGCGAGGGTTCCCTCTAACCTATTGGCTCCCTAAACAGTTCATCAAAACACCCTCAATTAAACAACAATTAACACAACCTAAAGCGGAAGATTACAATCCCAAAAGTTTAATATACAAATCCTCGGAGAGGGGAAGATCAAGTACAACATATAAATACTCCCGTAGGAGAAAAACTAACAAAGGATTGAAAGCTATAAAGGATCACCACTCCTCAGACCAACTGCCCGGTTGGCGCCACCAAAGAGGAGCCAATGACTGCACCTGCAAAAAGTAGTGCGGATAGGAGTGAGCAACTAAGCTCAGTAGGGAAACTACATTACGACACACAGAAGGAAGAGGGAAATGCAACAGTGTCACCCTCTAATAAAGCCTAGTTGTACAAGGGGGCCCCATAACCCGTGTGTCCCTGAGGTACACGATCATGATCTTCTAGAACAACTGGTCACGTGATGGATCACGCTCAGTAAGCAGGAACCAACACTGCTGGAGGGAAATGACACCGCTGAGTAGGCACACCCTCCACTCAAGAGTCCTTATAGTTGGACACCGGCTACACCTCAAAACTCGACTGGAGACCGACATAACCTCTATAATCATCAAACTATAAGTATATGAGTCATCTAGGCCTATCATCGAACTCAACTGTACACCACAATTCAAACCTGGTCCAAACTACCCGACCCCGGTCCTAGGGCTAAATTCGAGCTTTCAAGCCTCGGGACGGCGACCCAAAGATAGCCCACGCCCTAACCTTATGCAACTAATGCACAACAAGGATGCATGCGATGAACATACGCGTATAAAACAGATAGGCATGCAGCATATGTGATGATAGCATATACAAGGTCTGGGCTCGACGCACTGCCGGCCCGGGGTGGTGAACATATATCTAAGGTCTGGAACTGCTGCAGTGGTACACCACAAACTGCAAGCCAGTTCACCAGCAACCTGCATCAGGAAGCACCCTCGCAAACAACAGAAGGCAAACCACACAGATAAAGGCCCTCAGCGCACGCCGACATGCAAGGCTATAGAAAGCAAGAGGGCCACTCGCCCACTTATTCTAAACATCCCAGGAGTCATCGCTCTCATGGTTCACCACTACTCCTAGTATGGGGTCAACGTGCTTAATGATATGTACAAATTGATAAAGCAGTAAAGAAGAACTGCAGGCAAAGCCCCGCAGGCAAAAACCAATGAAAACTCCTCCCTGTCACTAAAGGATCAATCTCCAAATGACAGAGAGCATCTTCCTTGTCGCGCCAAAGAAGATCGATCCTTCCTCCCAGGAAGATGGATCATCCTCGCGACAGAGGGCACCTGATCAGTCTTGAAAAGTGTCGCGGCTTAACAAGTCTGACCAAAATTACAATATATTCCGGTGCTCTACTTTAACTACTAAGAAATAGTAGATAGTGGAGAGTCCGAGTCGAGTCCACAGGGATTTAAGTGCTTGAAATCAAATGCGTAGTAAATTTCCTACTAATGAGTTCAGAAAAGATTGCAAGTTGAAATTAAACTAAACTTATACTAAAGGATTTATGAATATGAGAGAAAGGACCACAGGATTCTTAATCAGTAACTAAGGATCTACCAAGTCTTCCTAAGATCAGGGCATGCAAACACGATGAGTAGCTTTCTAATAATTGATAAGTGAATGGCTAGTTCTCCTTATCACTCAACAAGTTCTGTTTAGGATTCCTTGTTGGCAAGAACAATTATCTAAATGTCAGTGACCAAATGATTAGTTACGTTCACTGCTAATGAACCCTCTTACCAGGATGAATTCATCCCAAATAATAACATGGATATGGATCTAGGTGTAAAATCGAAATGACTTCGCATCTCAATAGCCAAAACTACAAAAGTAAGATGCATGAAGGATTAGGGATGGAACGTAGTGGGACTAGCACTACTATAGTGGGACTAGCACTATACAATCCCTAATCACAAAGAAGATTCCATCCGAGATATCATGGGACTAGCATGATCCTCTTATTTGGATGAATCCAATCCAAGCCCTAGCATACACAAGCTCTAGAATCAAGTGCAAGCAAGAACGATTCATATATTCAGCAAGAAATCAACACCAAGATATACGAAAATAGAATCAATCCGTATAAGCCAAATAATCATGTATACAAACCCTAGATCTAAGAAATCCCTAGTAAAAACCCTAGTTACATCATAAGAATCCCATGGTTAGGGTTTTAGTTACTCATCTTCAGGGGTTGATCCATCGGTAGAAGTTGATGATCTCCTCCCACCATGGATCTCCTCCAAAGAATCGCCGAAGAAAAGTGTAGAAAAAGATAGGAAAACTCTCTCCAAAAACGTCTGGAAAAAGCCCCTAAAAAATCCCTAAACAATGACTACTTATAGCCCAGGAAATAACCTCCCACGGATTAGATCTGAGCCGTCGATTTTTGACTCTGGCCGAGTCGGATCAATCGCTCTCTTGGAGTTGGATCGATCTGACTCCTTTAATTGCTGGTAACGTCCGAGCTGGATTGATCGCACCTGTCGAGTCCGATCGATGGTGCCATTATTGTTGCACTACGTCCCGTACTGGATCGATCCATCTAGAAGAGTTCGATCGATCATTTTGCTTGCTCTTTGTCCACATGCTGGGCACGTTGGATCGATCGCTCCCTCAGAGTTGGATCGATCCAACTTGCTTGAATTGCCAAATTGTGCTCCGTTTAGCCCCAAAGTCGATCTAACTCATCGTAGGGTCTGTTATACCTGAAATGGGATAAAAGTAGTCAGTGCAGCATTGCTCGGGGCCCAACAAAGCCAAATTGTAAGGGTGTTTTATGCACTTTTCAAGTCTTATCAGCACCATCCTTGTCGCGCCAAAGAAGATCGATCCTTCTTGCCAGAAAGATCGATCATCCTCGTGATAGAGGTCATCCATGCTACCCTGAAACAAAGATCGATCATATTCACCAGATGATCGATCATGTTCGGGCTCAGCATGACCAACAATGAAGGATCAATCCTTCTCCAAGGAAGATCGATCTTGATGGGTTCTCCGACGAACCTCCGGCAAGAAATACCGTCGAAAAACTCTACCACATCCCACAAAACCATGGGATCTGGTAGTACGAAAGACCACGAGTCCAAAACCAGTAAGCATGCTACAAACTAACAAACATGCAGCAAGATCTAAGCAAAATAAATCACAATCGACTCAAACTCTCAAAAACTGGAAAACAAAATAGGTAGGAATCCCTACCTAGCCAAGAGCTACTTCAATCCCAGTCCCTAGGCCTTGGATCGTCCTCAATCTCCTCAAAATCCAGTCGAATCTGAGCTCAAGAATGGCGGATTTCAAAAGGGATTAAAGGAAGAAGGTTGTGTCCGTTTTATAGAAAAACGAACCGACCTATGAATGATCGCCTTCATGATGATCGCGTCTTGACTTTCTGGCACTAAATGATCTATCTTCTAGCAAGGAAAGATCCATCCTTTAGGTGCAGAAAGCTAGACTTGGGCTAAAATACAAGCCCAAGTCCGGATCTTTTGATCCCGGGTCCACCTAACCGTTCTAATCAAACATTAACACAAACATGGTCAGTGTGTGCACACGCGGGTGTGAAACAAACCGACAAGGCGCAATTTACCAAATTGCCCTTGCGGTCTATGATGAGCCATAGAGGTAGAGGGACATGTCCTCACAGACGGGGACTGGACCGTATCGTCAGACGGTGGGCTACGATTCAGAGGCAGAGTAGCGGTTCCGGCAGATCCAGTTCTACGAGATGACGTCTTACGAGAGTTCCATCACTCTTGTTTTGCAGTTCATCCCGGGGGCACCAAGATGTACAAAGACCTGCGGCGACAGTTCTGGTGGTGCGGGATGAAGAGGGCAGTGATGGAGTTCGTATCGTGCAGCCTTACCTGTCAGAAGGTCAAGGCAGAGCACCGGCGAACTCCATGGTTACTTCAACCCCTTCCACTGGCTGAGTGGAAGTAGGAGCAAATCACGATGGATTTCATGACCGGGCTACCAAGATCTCCTAGGGGGAATGACGCTATTTGGGTCATCATTGATCGATTGACCAAATTGGGGCACTTCCTGCCTATACAGACGACAAACTCGATAGACAGGTTGGGCAGTTCGTACGTCAGAGAGGTGGTTAGACTACAAGGAGTTACAGTATCTATAGTGTCATACCGTGACCCCAGGTTCACCAGCAGGTTCTGAAGATGCTTTTAGGAGGCAGTTGGTACACTCCTGACTTTCAGTACGACATTCCATCCGCAGACAAACGAGCATTCAGAGCGGACGATCCAGATCTTAGAGGATATGCTGAGAGCATGTGTCCTCGATCCTGGACGCAGCTGGGAGGAGCACGTTCCCTTGGTGGAGTTCGCCTACAACAACAACTACCAGTCCAGTCTTGGAGTAGCACCTTTCGAGGCGTTCTATAGTAGGCCGTGTCGTTCCCCAGTGTGCTGGATAGAGGTTGGAGAGGCACCACTCACCGGTCCAGACATCGACAGATGGTCATCAGAGAGGCTAGTGCAGATCAGGCAGAGACTTTTGATGGAGCCGGCAGAAGAGTTATGCAGATCAGAGGCGACGACCGTTAGAGTTTGTAGTCGGCGATAGAGTGTTCATGCGAGCATCGTCGTACAGAGGGTCAGTCAGGTTTGGCAGAGGTGGTAAGTTGACGCCGAGGTTCATCGGGTCGTTTGAGATCCTAGAGAGGATTGGCGAGGTAGCTTACCGCCTGGATCTTCCTCAACACATGTCAGCTGTGCATCCGGACTTTCCACATTTCGATACTGAGGAAGTATCACCCAGACCCATCTCATGTAATCACGGTGGATGACATTCAAGTTGAGGCACACGCGACTTTCGTTGAGCGGCCAGTTCAAGTACTTGACCGGAGTGATCAGGTCTTGCGGGGCAAGTCGATTCCCTTGGTCAAGGTTTTGTGCAGGCACAGAGGCATCGAGGAGATGACCTAGAAGCGCGAGGCACGCATGCGATAGGAGTATCCGCATTTGTTTCCTTCTCAAGGTAACCTTTTGCCCTATCTTCTAGTGTAGCTACTTTGTTGTTTCAGAGCCCTACCTTTATCGAATCTCGGGACGAGATTTCCTTTAAGGGTATTAGGATGTGAGGGCATGTCCCTCTACTCTTAGGTCGACCGTCTAGGTCGGGTTCGTGGCTCGTTGTGGACAGCAAGGGCAATTTGGTAAGTTGTGCCTTGTCCATTTCTTTCACATCCGCGTTGTGCACACACGGCCTTGGATTGATATGTGTGTTTGATTAGATCCTTGTAGGCGTTCTCGATCGGGGAAAATCGAATTGGACGGTCGAGATTAGATCTCGTAGCTTGCTGAGTCACCTTGACACAGTCACCGTCACTGTAGCAGGTCGGTTCACAACCCGCTATAAAGACCCCCTCCCCTCCTCCTTTCTTTTCTTTTCCTTCCCCTATTTCCCGCGGTCTTTCTTCTCCTTCTTTTCCTTCTTTCTTCCTGTCATGAGTGAGACCTTGAGAGAGAGAGAGAGAGCTCCAGCAGCTTCTCCGGCGAGCTTGGAGGTGCTCCACGACAAGGAGGAAGCCGTCTTTCCAGTGGTTTAGCAGCTGGTTTAGCGTAGAATGGTAGGTTTCTACACTTCATCCTTTTTATGTGTTTTAGGATGATTAGATATTTTATTTGCTTATTTCTTTGTTCTACATGATTTGTTTTAGCTTGCTTAAGATCTAATTTATGTTTCGTTGGATTTTGGTTTGATTTAAGTTGAATTTAAGCAAGTTTCCCTTCAGATAATTCCGGATTTCTGTTCTTCCGAGAAAGTGTATGTTCGAGCCATTTTCGCAGCACTTTTCCTGCATGATCTCAGTCGGTCTTAAACATAAAAGTTGTATATCTTTGAGTCTACTTTCCAACCCAATTGATTTCACATTTTTTTGATTTTTCTATGATATTTGGTGAATTTTATTCCAAATTGTGTCAGAACAGAGTTTTCCCGAATAGTGCATGGTGGTCGATCCACGGATCAACCGCCAGACTCCACGTTCGACCGTTGCGGTCTCCGCGGTTGACCATCAGCCTTAAAATCAATAGAATAACACCTCACGGTCGATCCGTTGTGTGAGAACATGTCCGTCTACTCCTGGGTCGACCGACTGGGTCGGACCCGTGGCTCGTTTGATTGTTTCGCGTCGAGCGCGCGATCCGGTGGATCGCATTGTTTCTTGGACCGCAAGGGCAATTTTGTAAATTGCACCTTGTCGGTTTATTTCACACTCATGTGTGCACACACAGCCTCTGATTGATAATTGTGTTTGACTAGATCCTTTTAGGAAGTTTTTGACCTGTGGATCGATCCAAACTAGTGTTGGATCGATCCAGCCAGGTCTTGGATCGATCCAGCCTGGTCTTGGATCGATTCCAGCCTAGTCTTGGATCGATCCAGCCTGGTCTTGGATCGATCTAGCCTGGTCTTGGATCGATCCAGGGTACTGTAGCAGGTCGGTTCACGACCCACTGTAAATACCCCTCCCCTGCCTTCCTTTCTCTGTTTCCTTCCTCCTTCCCTTCTGTTCTCCTTCCTCCGGCCACCAGTTTGAGTGTTTGAGGGCCTGTTGGATCCATGGCGGCGTAACGAAGATCCCTGGCGTGGTTTGGAGCTTTGTTAGCGGCGATTTAGCGGGGAATCAACCTAGGAGTGCGTTTCCGGTAGGTTTCTACCTACTTGAGTTAGTTTAGGGGTGTTCTCTTGATCTAGCCATTAGATCTTGATATTCTTGGTTTTGTTGGGTGCCTCTTGGTTAGTATATATTCTGTTGTAAGTTTCATAAGCTTTGGTTGAGATTTTAGTAGGATTTAAGCATGATTAAACTCGGATTTTCCGGTTTCTCTATTCTTGAAGAACAGCCGGTTTACGCCGCGTTTTCCGATTTGTACATGCCTGTTCTTGGGTTATACTGAACATAAGAGTTGTAGACCTCTGAGTTATCTTTCCATTCCAGCTTATTTCTTATTTTTCTGATTTTTCTACGACTTTTGGGGATTTTTCTCGTGACCTGCGACGAGACTGATCCGAAGCTGGTATGAAGCTGTTCGGATCGATCCAAATATTCTGGATCGATCCAACTATTCCGTATCGATCTAAATATTCCGGATCGATCCAACTATTCGGGATCGATCCAAATATTCCGGATCGATCCCAAAGCTGTCTAATGGGGTTTTATTGACCATTTTTAATGGTTTTGAATAGTGTTTTCCCATTAATCGAGCCGTTGGATGTTTCTCTGTTTCGGGTATGTTAATCCCAGCATGGTTATCTATGGGTGTCTAACTTGGATCTCGAATCCGACATTGTTTGGACGCCAGATCGATGAGATCACTTAGCCCTTAATTAGAGGATCTTGTTGGTTTTAATAATATTATATGTGCTGAACATATATAATAATATTATACGTTCATCTAAGTTTTCGGGGTTGCTTTCCGTTGCAGGAGTCCGCGGTTGACGGTCGCGGTACCGTCGTAATGTCGGGACACGCTGCGGATTGGTTGGCAGCGGTCGGTGGGACCGCTGCGGCGATCCAGTTAGATCTGTGTGTTATCTTTGTCATCCTGTTGCATCCTTACTTCTTACCTGTGCATTATCATAGCATGCATCATTTGTTGTGCATTAGTTACATGGTTAGGGCGTGGGTGATCTGTGGGTCGCCGTCCCGAGGCTGGAAGCTCGGACTTAGCCCTAGGACCGGAGTTGGGTAGTTTGGACCCGGTTTGAATTGTGGTGTCTAGTCGAATTCGATGACAGGCCTAGATGACTGGTGCACCTGTTGCTTGATGATTGTAGAGGTCGTGTCGGCTTCAAGTCGGATGCTAAGGTGTAGCCGGTGTCCCACTGTGTTGACCCTTGAGTAGAGAGGTTGACTACTCAGCGGTGCCATTTCCCGCCTGCAGTGCCGTTCCCTACTTGTGGGCCAGCAGTGTTAGTCATGCTTACTGATTGTGACCTGACATGTGACCAGTTCTTCTGGAAGACCATGATCGTGGGCCTCAGGACACGCGGTGGGGTTATGGGACCTCTGTATACATCCGGGTCTTACTTGAGGGTGACACTGTTGTGTTTCCCTCTTCCTTCTGTGTGTCGTAGTGTAGAACCCTACTGAGCTTAGTGCTCACTACTATCCGGGCTGTGTTTTGCTGGTGCAGGCGTTAGCTCCTCTTTGGTGGCCCCTACGGGGCAGTCGGTCGGCGGTGCAGCGGCGCCAGATGGAGTCTGAGAGGTGACGATCTTTTACTGCTTTTGAACCCTATGTTAGTTAGTCTCCTACAGGAGTGTTTATATTTAAATATTGTATTTGAATCTTCCCTTCTCCGAGGATTCGTATATTAAACACTTGGGTTTTGTAATCTGTGGTTCGAGGCTTCTTTAATTATAGTTTTAAAATTGAGGGTGTTTGTGATGAATTGTTAGGGAGACCAATAGGTTAAGGGAACCGTCACCAATATTTTCCGCGTTTCATTAGGTTCCGGTTCACGTCGCCCGGCCCGGTTGGGCTTTCTCGGGTCGGGGCGCGACACGTTGATCGACCGTCAACCTTCTCTTCTCCACGGTCGATCGTGACATCGACCGCCAACCTTGAATAGTATTTTTTTCGTGGCTCTTTGATCGGATTTCTTACATGATAGATAGCCAATGATGTTAGGAGTCATGCATACTATTATCAGCGGATTTTTGTCGGGATTGCTTCCCGTTGCAGGGGTTCGCGGTTGACGGTCGCGGTACCGTCGTAATGCCGGAACCCGTTGCGGACTGGTTGGCAGCGGTCAGTGGTATTGCTGCAGTAGTCTAGTTGGACTTGTTTGTTATTTTATCATATTATTGCATGCTTACCTCTTACATGCGCATGATCATAGCATGCATTTTTTATTGTGCATTAGATGCATAAGGATAGGGCGTGGGCGATGGGTTGATCGCTGATCCGAGGCTTTCGAGTAGCTCGGATTTAGCTCTAGGACCGTGACGGGTAGCGTGGTCCAGGTTGGATGGTAGTATTCTATCAATATCGATGATAGGCGTTAGCTCTTCTTCAGTAGCCCCTACCGGGCATGTGTTTGATGGCGCGACGGCGTCTGGCAGTGCTTGAGGAGGAGCGGTGATCGTCTATTTACCTTTTTGTTAGTTAGCCTCCTATGGGAGTGCGATGTATATAAATGTTAACCCTTTTGAGGATCCGATTCTATATTATATTATATCTTTTGAGGTTGTTGATTGTTGTTAAATAAGGGTGCTTATGAAATGTTTATAGAAACCTGTAAGCTAGAGGGAACCCTCACTAAAATTATTTCACATTTAGTTAGGTTCCGGTTTGCGTCGCCCGGCCCGGTTGGGCCTTCGCGGGTCGGGACATGACAATACCCTAATCAAAATCAAGGCATCAAACACAACACAAAAGGAAACAATTACCTTGTTGTACATGACAAACTTGAAAGAAGAGCATGAAGAAAACACTAAGTTAAGAATAGTACCTGCACATCTAAAATCCAGCATTATATGCTTTCAGTATTACAGCCACTTATTCCATTCATAAAGAAACTTTTCATATTCCAATTCATGCAGTAAACATCAACCCACGAAATGGAATGGGAAACTGCAATGAAGCAGAGCAAAAATATTTAACAATGTTATAAGAAGTGCCAACAGTCTTTCAATCCATGGGATTTGATATTTAAACCCAGTTACCCTACAATAGTACTAACACCAAACTCATCTCGTTGGAAAAATCTAATATTCATGGCATTGTTCTAAACAACGATTGCAATCCTTTCGTTGATTATGAGCAGTATCTTTCACATTCAGATTCAAGCATGATTTCTGTGTGTTCCTCCTAGATTATGAGCAGTATCTTTCACATTCAGTATCTTTCACATTACTAAGTGGTGGCTATTACTCTTTAGTAATGTTGTCCTTAACACTTCTTCATAACTTTGCAAGATATCAAACGCAGTTTTCTCAAGCAGCTGTGCTAACATATGCAATAATATTTAATTATTGCTTCCAACGTATTGAGATTTGAACAAGTGAACAAGCAATTTAAAAAATAGAAACTCCTGATAAAGCTATCTGTGAAATGCTTTGTAAGCAACTCAAAATATAAACAATGATATATGTGGTAGGAGAACAAAAGCATTCCCCTAGAAGCTAGAACAGTAATTAGCTCCTAAACCAACACCACTCTACATGAGCATACATCATATATCAAAAAAATGATACAACTAGGTAATCCTCTATTTACAAGTCCACTCAAAGCTCTTGGGTTGAGCCTCTAAATGTCAAAAGAATTAGTAAAAAGCATATCATGATGGGAAATCTACAAAAAAGTTACAGCCTACGGTAATTTACACCACTGTTTTGTAATTATAAGAACCAGGCACCTGCGTTTAATCTCCTCACTGACTCAAGGATTTTAAATGCTTAATCTACCTGATTCAATCCAATAACCAAGTGTTCTCCTTAAGTGAACAGAAGTAGCGATCATGAAATTTCTAGAAACTCAAAACCAAGTGCTAATCTCAGCGATGGCCATCTAAGAAGCAGATTCAACAGCATCAAACCCCAAATAAGGGAGCTATCTCAGAATAAGCAAAGGATTCGAGAAATCACGCAAAACTCCTCATGACTCGATGCATCCACCAAAGATGAGTATAGAACATTCATCTGGAGACCGGCTCGAGAGGAGCAAGAGACGGCCTTCTACTAACAGCTATGTCAAAATGGTGACCAGCGCTGAAATCGCCGGACGAGAGGGTTTAGCGAGAGGGGATTTTGCCTTAATGCTTGTCAAGTAAAGGACAATAACAAGATATATCATTGTTCGTACGTGGTGCACTTAACAGTAGATGATGATTTGAAAGTGCTTGGTAAAACGGGTGCACATAACAAAACTAGTGGTGCATGTAAAACTCAATTTTTTTTTAACACAATTGGTAAAAGCACCATTTTAGTGAAAGTTTTTGGTAAAAACACAATTTACAAGTTTTTGGTAAAAACACCATTTACAAGTTTTTGGTAAAAACACCATTTATAAGTTTTTTTAATGTCATAAACCCATTTGATATGTTTATTGTGGAGGTTTAATTAAAAAAAAAAAGAAATTGCTCTTGTTGTCTCTCGACGAGCGCGATGACCAGTGAAGGAGGTGAGCCGCTCGCCATCGGATTTCCGGCCAACCACCTCCAACGACTTCCTCCATCAACCCCACATATTCCCTCTAGCTCCATCTCCCTATAGCCACCCTAGCTCCAAAGTCACCATCAATGAGTAACACATCCTCGTCTGGATAGCCAACACCTCTGGCAAGCCCTTCTAATCCCGCGAAGATCCTTCACTACCACCATATTTACCCCCTCTGGCTCTCTATTCTCTCCATAGCAACACCACCACCGCTCTAGCACCGGCCAACCTCATCCTCCCCTCCGACGAAACCTGGAACCCCTCCACCATCATTCATCCCGGTGAGGTTCCCGGCGTCCACATCTCCATCGTTCTCGGTGAGCGTAGAGCACGACTTCTCTTGTGGCGTCAGCAGCCTCGGAAGTGGGAGTGGATGTCTCGGAGGGTTGTCGATGCTGAATGGATTTAGGGTAGGGTTAGAAAGATGAGAATAGATTAGAAATATGAAAATAATCTAAAAGATGAAAATAGAACAGAAAGATGAAAATAGATCAGAAATATGAAAATAGAGATGAAAGTAGATCAGAAATATTAAAATAGATCACAAAATAGATTAGAAAGATGAAAATAGAGTTCAAAATAGATCAGAAAGATGAAAAATAGACCGAAAAGATGAAAATAGATCTAGAGGATGAAAGTACATCAGAAAGATAAAAATAGATCACAAAATAGATCAGAAAGATGAAAATAGATATGGAATATGAAAATAGGACATAAAGATGAAGATACGGATGGAAATAGATCTAAAAGATGAAAATAGATATGAAAGATGAAACTAGATCAGAAAATAGATCAGAAACATGAAAATAGATATGGAAGATGAAAATAGATCAAAAAGATGCAAATAGAGATGAAAATAGATCAGAATGATGAAAATAAATCTGAAGATGAAAATAAATCAGAAAGATGAAAATGAATGAGTGGTTGCTTAATTTAATTAGCAAAGATGAAAATGAATCAATAAAGATGAAAATGAATCAATAAAGATGAAAATGAATCAGAAAGATGAAAATGAATCCTAAAAGATGAAAATGATTGACTGGTTGCTTAATGTGATCAGTAAAAATGAAAATGAATCAGTGGTTGCTTAAGACAATCAATAAAGATGAAAATGAATCCTAAAAGATGAAAATGAACGAGCGGTTGTTTAATGTAATCAGTAAAGATGAAATTGAATCAACATATATAAAAATGAAAGAGTGGTTGCTTAATGTAATCAACAGAGATGAAAATGAAAATACATTTAAAAAGATGAAAATGCATTTAAAAAGATGAAAATGCATGAAAGATAAAAATGCATTTAAAAATATAAAAATGAATTTGAAAATATAAAAATGCATTTTTAAAGAATAAATTGAATTTAAAAATGAAGTTAAAAAGATAAAACTGCAGAAAAGATAAAAATGGAGTTAAAAGATGAAAATGAAAATACATTTAAAAAGATGAAAATGCATTTAAAAAGATGAAAATGCATGAAAGATAAAAATGCATTTAAAAATATAAAAATGAATTTGAAAATATAAAAATGCATTTTTAAAGAATAAATTGAATTTAAAAATGAAGTTAAAAAGATAAAACTGCAGAAAAGATAAAAATGGAGTTAAAAGATGAAAATGCAGTTAAAAAGTTAAGATAAGATAAGATAAGATGCAAATGCAATTATGTAGTTAAAAATACAGTTAAAATGCATTTGTAGCGGTGGCTGGGAGTACCCAGAATGAGATCGACGACAAGGAGGTACTTCCGGTCGTCGGCGCAGGTAGAGGAAGGGTTGTGGAAGGCTGGGGGTTAAATCCATCGGGTCGGATCGCCGGTGGCACGGCTGTAGGCGGCGGATCTTGTTCACTCGAAGAAGACGAGCCACACGACGAGGCGCGGGGGGGGGGGGGGGGGTGCCGAATCGTGCTGGAAAAGGATTGGGAAGAGGGCGGAGGTTCCTGAGGTATCCAGATCTGGGATTAGGTGGAAGTTTGGAGGTGAAAGGTGAGGGGTTTTGAGGGTGGTGGCGCTGGTTCTGGGATGAGGGTGGAGCTTGCGATTGGTCTTTGACGAGGACGGAGACCGTGGAGCTCGGGGACGATGGTGAGGTGGTCTGGGTGCAACGGCGTCGGCAACGATGAAGGATGGGAAGTCACAGAAGGAGGGGTGGGTGCTCGGAGTGCAGTAGCCAGCGGAGTCGAGGCCAGGGAAGTTAAGCCGTGAGCCGGACAGAGGAGGGAGGAGAGAGGAGAGAGAAAAGGGTGGGAGAAAAAGGAAAAAAAAAGGAAAGGGTATTTTGGTCTTTTTTGCATGTTTTGGGCTTATTAACCCAAAAAAAGTGGATGGGTATTGATGTCGCTCAAATGTGTCACGCACAGCGGTCGCGGTGCAGTACAGCATAAGAGAGGTCGAATCCCACAGAGAGACAAGCAGGAAAGATCCAGAAACACAGATAACAATATATTCAAGACAATGAAGAAAACTAACTAAATTAAATTAGATCAAAGGATTAATGATAATGTAATGTTAACTAAAGATATCAGGCTTTTGATAAGGCTAGGCTTCAAGAATCACTTCACTCGGATTAAGGTTCTTCTCTTCTCAATGGTTCATATAATACTCAGTTAAGGGATTCACATCCCAATCGCCTTAACCGGAAGATATAGAATTATGAATCTGATAAAATATAAATGTCTCTTCCTATGATTGGTTCTTCCTTTTTATAGTTCTAACTTCATCCAACCAAACCTAAGAATACACGATACCGACTGTCACTACAGGTAACGCGCAGCAAAAGTTCATCGGGACAAAGCCCTAACTCTAACCGGATCCCTAAGAATACACAATACCAACTCTCACAATCGGCAATGCATAGCAAAGATCTCACGGGATAGAGCCCCAACCTTGTCTTACCAGATCCCTAAGAATACACAATACCAGCTGTCACTACGGGCAATGCATAGCAAAGGTCTCGCAAGACTCGGTAGGAGAATCAAAAGAGAAGACTATGGGAATATAAGATCATGAAAGAAGTATGACTGGATTCATAATATTAATCATCCACATAGAAATCTATAATCTGAAAATAATATTTGAAGATCCAATACATAGAATAGAATTTGACAATGAAGATTAAAAACTATGAACCATTGTTGGAGAAGAAACCCTAATCCTCGCTAGATCATCCGTCCGCCATGCCCGTGGGTTACTCGGCCATGGATGGAGATGTCTTCATCTTCTTCCCTTGGAGAATGTCCAGAAAGAGCCTCCAAAAACGTCCAAGAAGTCCCCCTCAAACCCTAGAAAGTGTCCTATTTATAGCCCCAAAGTCTCTCCATCAACGGATTTGATCTAACCCATTGATTTAATTCACTGGGAACGTCCGATCGATCCCCCTCGGGATGTTGGATCGATCGGTCTCTTGAAATCTCCAATCTTCTATTTATGCCCGAGTCCGATCGATGGACGGATCGATCGAACTCTGCTCCTCTAAAAAGCATACGTTCTGTCACCCTTTAATTCCCAAGTCTGATCGATCGAATTATGATTGTTGGATCGATCGGTTGAGTAAAAATCCGCTGTTTTTGGCTTTTTCCGAGTCCGATCGATCGGACCATTGGTGTCGGATCGATCGGACCCCATTGGAGCGATGGAGGGATCGATCGGATGCGTTGTGGCTGAAAAACACATGTTCTGTCACGTTTTTGCGTGGTCCGATCGATCGGCGGATCGCTCGGACTTCCAGCTTATTTTCGGTTCTGCCCTTCAGACTGCGCCATCGGTACTAAAATTACCGTAACTTCCTCTAGGAAACTCAGAATCACGAACCGTAAAATTCTCCAGAATCTAGACTTCAAGAGCTTTCTAACCATATGTGGCACATCATCTGGTTCTTCATGAGCAGATACAGATTAATTTTTGAAGTTGATCCATATACTCTTTTCAGCTTCTTTTAGCTCCAATTTCCTGCATTTTCGAAACAACTATGTGAAGCAACATATAGATATAAAAATAGTAATAAAGATGCTGATTAAGGATAATAATCTAGCAATTGAGATGGTTATAAGGTTGTTCAGAGTGCACTTTCATGCACTCATCACACCCCCCAACCAGCTTATTGCTAGTCTCTAGCAATTCAAAGCGCATAGAATATAATTAAGCACACTAACGGTTCAAGGATGTAGACATGCATGATAAAAATTCTACCTTATCAAGTCGATAGTGTTTTATGCAGTATAGAGCATGGGAACTTCTTATACTCATACACATACTACCAACACATGAAATCAACTTCTACATATCAAACATGCTAATCACCATCCAGAAGAACACATGTGACGTGACAAATAAATGTTACGTGCAGAGGCAACTTCTACCCACCATTAGTCCAAACACACTACTATCTTCATGACCAATCATCCAACCCTCGCACTTTAAGTATAGCATGCTCTTTCTTTGTTTTTTTTTTCAACTATCAGACACTTTGCCTTTTTACACGAGCACTCTCCGCTTCTTGAGGCACAGAGACCCGGTTACTTAGCAAAACATTTAATAGTTTTTTTTATAGCTATAAGTGGTTCTACCTTTTTATGCGAGCTCCCCGCTTCCTGAGGCACGAACACCCGGTTACTCAGTAGATCACTTAATAGTTGTTTAGGCACAACTTTATCAAGCTCCAGAACTTTTTTTTTTTTTCCTGCATGCAATACTCAACACTAGTTAATGTTGAAATCATGGTCTCGATTGACAATAGCATGCTCATTCCTCTAGTGAGTATAATTACCACTGCACATAAGGTGTTCGTGTGTGGATCACATGATGTTATACTTTCAGGTTATCACACATGCAATCAATGTATTGGTCAATCCATATGAAAGCAACATGCATAATAAGCATAAAAATTTCAGCTCATGTACAATTTCTAGTAGCATAATCAATTCAACACTATTAAACTCAATAAGGTAGCATGCATAAGGTCATGCATGCCTACACCCCCCAACCTAAAATTCACATTGTCCTCAATGTGTGCTAATCATGTAAATAAGCAGAAGGGTGTTGGATGAATTTTCATATATGACAGAAATAAAAATAGGAAATCGAAATAAGAGCGAGGCCACCTGACAGAATATCGATTATCTCCTCAAGGCTCCTCATGGTGGCCGATTTTCTCATCTCCAGAATAGTGGTCGAATTCCTCAAGCAAGGCAAACGGTGGTCCAACATCCTAAGAAATAAGAGAGCAAACAAAAACAAATGAAAACAAAAGCAAACAAACTAAAACAAACTATCCTAATCAAAAAGGGAAATGATAGATAGGAGAAAGATCATCCCTCGTAGACAGGGTCTACGAGCGAAACGGTGTGCTCCTCAGGGTCCGCTTTATCTGGAATCTGTTTCAAACGTTGTCCATTAACCGTAAACAGCCTCCCATCCTTCGAGTCTTCAACATCCACAACCCCTTTCTCAAATATTCTACTAACGTTGAAGGGGCCTGTCTAGCGTGATCTCAAGTTCCCAGGATGGAGGTGCAGTCGTGTGTCATACAGATAAGCTTGCTATCCTACTTGAAACGTCTTCCGCAAGATCTTCTTGTCATGGTAGGCCTTTGTCTTTGCCTTGAAGATCCTAGAACTCTCATAATGATGCTTTCGATTTCATAATCAGGGACACAACGGCGCATAATCTGGCCAGGACAATACTTAAACAAACAAGGATCATCCCAATAAAATTTCTTTACCTCAACAAAAAAAATCTACGCTTATCCTGCGCACTCCAAAAGGAAGGGATCTCACATGTCGCTAAGTAATTAACAATATGCGCATACCAGGGCAATCGTGCAACTGGAAAGAGTTGCTCATTATAAAAGCCATCCATGATCGGTGGCTCATTTTCTGCTACTTCCACCATCAACCTTGATAGGTGATCAGCGACAATGTTCTCCACGGGAAAGCGGGGACTGATCGAGCACCTAAGAACAAAAGAAAAACAAACCAAAAACAAAAGCAACCATGCAAGCACACAACATAAAAATAACTCCAGCATTCTCAAACATACAAGAAAGCAAATTGAGCAAACTAAACTACTATATCTAAGACATGGATTTTTAACCGCGCCCTTGGCGGCCGTGCCCTAGCACGATGATATGCAAAATCAGTAAGTGCCATGACATGAAGGGTTAACCTTAGTAGTATCACCAAGGGTAATTCACCATGTGAATCCAAGTGGCACATTACAAGTGGAAGAACTAGCTTTTGCATTCTAACACCAATAAATAAGGTAGCTGGATCGCTCAAATAGAAATATGTATCATCATTATGCTCAAGTGTCAGTGACTCATCCAATGACCTATCAATAATGTCATCATGCTCGTGGTCAAGGATGGTAAGATCACAAAATCTGAAATAAATCCGTCGAAGTTTAAAAATATCTATCAAGGTCATGTTCTTCCTGACTATCCAAGGAGATGAAATAAACACTGAAAATATACCTCGCGGCTTAGAAGCAATGACTTGAAGTTCAGCCGATGGAGGTTCAATGAATACCTGGTCCTGGTGGTCTTGGAAGTCTTCCAGATCTTCCTCATTGCTGGCCGGCCCGTACTGGAGTACTTCGTCTTCTTCCATATGATGTGTCCATCCGAGTTCGTACACGCTAAAAGATGTGATTACCTCGCATAGTTGGCGTGCTTTCTCCTCGTCCTTCATAAGTAACTGCAGAATGAAAGAGTCAAAATTAGGCTTGGTTTTAGCCTCCTTAAGTAAGTCCAAAATCTCTGCCATAGAAAGTTGAGCAGAAACATGTGCATCTTCAGCATCAGAAGCATAAACATGTGCATTACTAACATTGGAATCATGAGCATATGCATAGTAAATGTTAGTATCATGAACATGCGTATGAGCGCTAAAATCATGTGCATATGCATCACACACATTAGAATCAATAGCTTGTGCATCAATAGGACTAGAATTTTGAACATGCACACTAGCATTATAGTCATGAGCATATGCATCATCAACATGAACATCTTGAGCATGTGCACCATAAGCATTAAAATCATGGATGTAAGCATCACAAGAACTAAAGTCATCGACACATGCATCATACGTGTTAGGCTCATCAACATGCACATCATGGGAAGTAGCAACATAAGTATCATGCACATAATCATCATGAGCACTAGGATAAGAGTAGAAAGGCTCATTGTGTTGCAGATAGCTGTTGGACGTGAAGGCGACATTGGGATGGTTGTAGGATTTGGCATCGATATGACCATGATAATCATCCCAACGCTCCGGAATCGTCTGTGTAAGATTTGTCTCAACAAGCTCATTCAAGTGCTTCAGAGCTTCATCTCGATCAATCTGCAAAAACTCACCCCTGCATCTTGTTTCAAGAATTTGACGTTCATGCTCAGTTAATCCATAATAAAAATAGCTAACTAAACGCCAATTAGGATAACCATGTTGAGGGCATGAAGCTATTAAACTGATAAATCGCTGCCATGCATCACATAATGTCTGATCATTCTTTTGTGCAAAGGATGAAATCTTTCTTTTCAATGCGTTAATCATATAAGTAGGAAGATACTCATTGACAGAAACATGACTCGTTCTATTCTCCAAGCTCAATTCGTATATACTTTTCTTACGAACTGTTGTTTGAGACATTCCATCTCTCGACTTCATAGAACATGATCTCAAATAGTCTTGATATAATTCATTTTCCATCTTTTCTTTTTTTTTCAGTTTTTTTTTGTGTCAGTTTTTTTTAGCAAGTAAAAATAAAACGAAAAATCAAAATAAAACTAAAAAGAAAATAAAGAAAACTAAGGAAAAAGAAATAAAAATCCAAAGAAAAGGAAAAAAAAAAATTACCGCCTTCGATGTCTTCAATCATCATGATCTGATGATTCTGGCGCTTTTCTGAACCGTCTCCCCGGCAACGGCGCCAATTTTTGATGTCGCTCAAATGTGTCACGCACAGCGGTCGCGGTGCAGTACAGCATAAGAGAGGTCGAATCCCACAGAGAGACAAGCAGGAAAGATCCAGAAACACAGATAACAATATATTCAAGACAATGAAGAAAACTAACTAAATTAAATTAGATCAAAAGATTAATGATAATGTAATGTTAACTAATGATATCAGGCTTTTGATAAGACTAGGCTTCAAGAATCACTTCACTCGGATTAACGTTCTTCTCTTCTCAATGGTTCATATAATACTCAGTTAAGGGATTCACATCCCAATCGCCTTAACCGGAAGATATAGAATTATGAATATGATGAAATATAAATATCTCTTCCTATGATTGGTTCTTCCTTTTTATAGTTCTAATTTCATCCAACCAAACCTAAGAATACACGATACCGGCTGTCACTACAGGCAACGCGCAGCAAAAGTTCATCGGGACAAAGCCCTAACTCTAACCGGATCCCTAAGAATACACAATACCAACTCTCACAATCGGCAATGCATAGCAAAGATCTCACGGGATAGAGCCCCAACCTTGTCTTACCAGATCCCTAAGAATACACAATATCAGTTGTCACTACGGGCAATGCATAGCAAAGGTCTCGCAAGACTCGGTAGGAGAATCAAAAGAGAAGACTATGGGAATATAAGATCATGAAAGAAGCATGACTGGATTCATAATATTAATCATCCACATAGAAATCTATAATCTGAAAATAATATTTGAAGATCTAATACATAGAATAGAGTTTGACAATGAAGATTAAAAACTATGAACCATTGTTGGAGAAGAAACCCTAATCCTCGCTAGATCATCCATCCGCCATGCCCGTGGATTACTCGGCCATGGATGGAGATGTCTTCATCTTCTTCCCTTGGAGAATGTCCAGAAAGAGCCTCCAAAAACGTCCAAGAAGTCCCCCTCAAACCCTAGAAAGAGTCCTATTTATAGCCCCAAAGTCTCTCCATCAACGGATTTGATCTAACCCGTTGATTTAATTCACTGGGAACGTCCGATCGATCCCCCTCGGGATGTTGGATCGATCGGTCTCTTGAAATCTCCAATCTTCTATTTACGCCCGAGTCCGATCGATGGACGGATCGATCAAACTCTGCTCCTCTAAAAAGCATACGTTCTATCACCCTTTAATTCCCAAGTCCGATCGATCGAATTATGAGTGTTGGATCGATCGGTTGAGTAAAAATCCGCTGTTTTTGGCTTTTTCCGAGTCCGATCGATCGGACCCCATAGGAGCGATGGAGGGATCGATCGGATGCATTGTGGCTGAAAAACACATGTTCTGTCACGTTTTTGCGTGGTCCGATCGATCGGCGGATCGCTCGGACTTCCAGCTTATTTTCGGTTCTGCCCTTCAGACTGCGCCATCGGTACTAAAATTGCCGTAACTTCCTCTAGGAAACTCGGAATCACGAAGCGTAAAATTGTCCAGAATCTAGACTTCAAGAGCTTTCCAACCATATGTGGTACATCATCTGGTTCTTCATGAGCAGATACAGATTAATTTTTGAAGTTGATCCATATACTCTTTTCAGCTTCTTTTAGCTCCAATTTCCTGCATTTTCGAAACAACTATGTGAAGCAACATATAGATATAAAAATAGTAATAAAGATGCTGATTAAGGATAATAATCTAGCAATTGAGATGGTTATAAGGTTGTTCAGAGTGCATTTTCATGCACTCATCAGGTATGGGGTTTTTGACAAATAACATAGGGTGTTGGACAAAGAGAGGGCTAGAATTGGGGTTTTGGACCAATCCAAGATTTGTTTTTACAATTAACTCCATGCATATTATTTAGGTGGATTTGTCCATAACCCTATTATTAAGACCCGCTTCGTTCAAAACCCAAGAAAGTTTGGGAAAAACCCCACACAACATTTTCTTGGGATAATAATCCGAAATCTTTCAAACAAGACCATACTGCCCTCACCTCCTCCGTTGAGCTCGCCCATGCCCTTTTTCCTCTCCGACCAATGTCTCTATCAAGCTCGCTTCCGACGTCTCCCTCCTTCTCCAACATAGTCGCTGCCACCCGCGGCCACCGGCGGCACCTACCCTCTCCTCGAGCTCGACGATGACGGTCGCCTCCAGCCTCCCACGTCCTCGAGCACTCCGTCAAGCTCCAGAACTCCCCCCTTGTCTCCCGCCCCCTCGACCTCGCACTGCTCTCCTCCCCCGCCATGCTCCGCCCCTGTTGCGACCGTTCTGTCCAGGCCGAAGCTGCCCTCGAGATCCACGCCACCATAAAACTCGTCCAGGGCGGAGCCGCCCTCGAGATCCACGCCACCAGGATCAACCAAGTATGGAACCGGCGGTTGTACGTGCAGGGCTACTCCCCGACCATCCACCCCCTCACCGCCGGCGACCGCGGGTCACGTGTCACCATCGACGTGGTGTCCACCACCGCCACCATGTCGACGCTGTACTCCCTGGCAGTAATCCATTTCAACGCGCGGCAGCGGCGGATCCAAGAGCGACAAGGACCTCCGGGCCAGGGTGGCGTTGTGCGCGCGAGCGGCGTTCCTCGGCCATGTTAACGTGCTGCGGGATCTCGGCCAATGTCCTCATGAAGGATGCGGTGTCCGCGCTGACCTCGCCGAGCGCCGGCGGTTTCTTCTTCAACCGGTGGCGAACCATCAAAACCCACACCCACTCCCACTGCAACCAAGAAATTAATGCTGATTAGACTGTAGCCCATCAAAACCCACACCACCAATCCAAAGCCTTCCCAGCAATTAATGCTGATTAGAATGAGGCTCATCAAAACCCACACCCACTGTAGCCCCCTGGCCCCGTCCCCTCCACTCTCCCATCTTCTGCATGTGCCAACTTAACAGGCCCTATGACTCTACTACGGCCTATTATCATAGTTTAGAAAATAAAAATAATTTGAAATTTTAAAAATTACATATTTATCTCTGAAAACTTTCATATACCATATGATCTTTCAAATATTTAGTTTCTTGTAAAAATATCATTCTATTAACTTAAGTCACTAATCTAGTATTATCTGGATCCATTTTCATCGTTCTGACTCCATTTTCATCTTTCTGAATCCATTTTCATCTTTGTAAATCAATTTTTACCTTTCTGACTCCATTTTCATCTTTTTATATCCATTTTCATCTTCGTAAATCTATTTTCATCTTTTTGGGTGCATTTTCATCTTTGTAAATCCATTTTCATCGTTCTGGCTCCATTTTCATCTTTATGGATCCATTTTCATCTTTGTAAATTGATTTTCATCTTTCTACACGCATTTTATATACCATATGGATCTTTCAAATATTTAGTTTCTTGCAAAAATATCATTCTATTAACTTAAGTCACTAAAGTGTTATCTGGATCCATTTTCATCGTTATGACTCCATTTTCATCTTTTTGGATCCATTTTCATCTTTGTAAATCGATTTTCATCTTTCTGGATCCATTTTCATCTTTCTTGATCCATTTTCATCTTTCTATGTGCATTTTCATCTTTCTCGGCTGTTTTCATATTACATCTTTATCTCCAAAAACTTTCATATACCATATGGATCTTTCAAATATTTAGTTTCTTGCAAAAATATCATTTTATTAACTTAAGTCACTAATCTAGTGTTATCTGGATCCATTTTCATCTTTCTGACTCCATTTTCATCTTTCTGAATTCATTTTCATCTTTGTAAATTGATTTTCATCTTTCTGACTCCATTTTCATCTTTCTAGATCCATTTTCATGTTCGTAAATCTATTTTCATCTTTTTGGGTGCATTTTCATCTTTGTAAATCTATTTTCATCTTTTTAGTTCCATTTTCATCTTTCTTAATCCATTTTCATCTTCGTAAATCTATTTTCATCTTTCTACATGCATTTTCATTTTTTTCGGCTGTTTTCATATTTCTGCATCAATTTTCATCTTTTTACATGCATTTTCATCTCTATGCATGCATTTTTATCTTTCAGGGTCTATTTTCATCTCTCTGACTCCATTTTCATCTTTTTGAGTGAAACCCACCTCCAAGAGAGAAGCCCAGCACACCCACCTCCTCGTCCTTTTGATCAGGCCTCCACAAGAGATCAATCACGGTCCTTGTCAACTCCTCCTTTAAAACTTCCACTTTTCCCACTCCCCCACCTCCACGAGAGAAGCCCAGCACACCCACCTCCTCGTCCTTTAGATCTAGGCCTCCACAAGAGATCAATCATGGTCCTTGTCAACTCCTCATTTAAAGCTTCCACTTTTCCGGCCGGCCTCCACCCCAGGCACCGCCACCTCCGGGCGGCCTCCCTTCTTTCCTCTTATTCCTCTTTCATCCTCCTCTTTCTTCCTAGCCGGACTTTTAACCCACTCCTAGCCACCTACTTTCCATCTTCTTCCTCTCCTACTCCAACCCAAACTCCACCTCAACTCAAATTCCTCCTCCTCTTCCTTGAATCCTCCCCTACTCTCTCTCTCTCTCTCTCTCTCTCTCTCTCTCCCCCCCCCCCCCCCCCCTTCTTCTCCCTCACCTTCACCCACCAACCTTTTCTGGGGTCTCCGTCGTCCCTTGCCCCATCTCCTCTGTTGGACCACCGCTCTCGCCTCTGCCGTTGCACCGCACGGCGGCCCTCGTCTTCCGTCGCAGCCATCTTCTGCGGCTCATGCCGTGCCACCTTTCCACCGCGCGGCGTGGCCTCGCTGTGCCTCCGTACCACCACGCCGCCAGCATCCCCTTCCGTACGGCTACCCGCCTGCCATCGTCGTCGTGCCACCACTCGCCGCCGCTCTTTCTCTCCCTCCACTCTCTTCTCCTCCCTAACTAGGGCCCCTTCTCCTCGCGGATGCTTGCCTACACGCCACCGTCGTACCCGCCACGCTACGCCCAAGCGCCGCCTTCCGTCGGCCTCGCGTTCGCCTTCCGCGTGAAGGTCCAAGAGGGGGGTGAATTGGACTCTTTTCGAAAATCTAGATTAATGGAAAAACCAGGTAGGAGAGAACTAATACCATAAAAGCTTGTAGATGGAATGAAACTAAAATAAAATAGCATGCAAGAATAACATCAAGAAGGTTAGAGAGATGGCACCGATTTTATAGTGGTTCGGCCCAACTCTTGGTCTACGTCCACTTCTCCCAAGGCTCCCCTTGAGGTTCCACTACTTGCAAGTCATTTACAAGCTTTTCCTCCAAGCTTCCTGGTGCTTGGTGACCTTACACTCACAACCACTTGCTGTTGAATATCTCTCAAAGTACCTCTTCACACTTGAAGAAGGTTTACAAAGGTTGTAGCACAAAAGAGAATAAGTAGAAAACTTTTCTAAAATTTGCTCAGATGATCTCAATAATAATGATAAAAGTTGTGACATGTTTACATCAAGGAACTACTTATATCTGGGCTTCAACCAGCTCAACAAGGAGCTCCAACGACTCTCTGCAACTCTCTAACGGCTAGTTTTTTACTCTACGCGTTGCTGGCGGTCGATCCATGCATCGTCCGTCACGTATAAAAACTCAGCCTTTTTGATCGACGATCGATCCATGCATCATCCGTCACCCTCACGGTCGACCGTCACATCGACCATCAGCCTCTATTAAGAGAATCGCTTCCCAGGGTCGATGCTCGGATCGACCGTCGCTTCTTTACTTTTCTTCAAAAATGCGCCACGGTCGACCGCCGCATCGTCTGTCAGGCTCTGTTAAGAAAATGGCTTCTCAGGGTCGATGCTCGGATCGACCGTCGCTTCTTCACTTTTCTTCATTAATGCGCCACGGTCGATCACCGGATCGGCCGTCGCATCGTCCGTCAGGCTCTATGAAGAAAATCACTTCCTAGGGTCGATGCACCTTTCGACCGTGAGCCAATAACGCATATTGCCAAGTAGGGTGCATCCAACGTGCAACCACACGGTCGATCCATGCATCGACCATCACATTCTCACGGTCGATCCATGCATCGACTGTCAGTACAAAACTAACTTAAATATTGAATTTAAGATTTCCAATTAAAGGAGTAATAAATATTAAATATATATTTTATCATTGAATGTATATTGGCATCATCAAAACAAGGCTAGGATCAACAATCTCCCCCTTTTTGATGATGGCAATCCTTTTAAATGTGATGATAAAATATTTTGACTCCCCCTTAACCAATGCATCCTTTTCTTTCAAGAAATGTGTTTTAAAGTGAATTTTCAAGATGCACATAAGTCATATATCTCTAAAATGATATTAAAAGTTCCATTTAAAATATGTTGACAGAATAGTTTGGATTTTAGCATGTTCACTTCTTTTCAATAATAACATTTAAGCTTTCATGAAGTGATTTCATTTTGAACATTGAGATTGAAACATTGTACTAGTACATCATAATAATATCCAAACACATTTGCCTTTCATTCTAAAGATTCCAACATTTGCATACAATACTTCCATTCAAAATCATTTGAAAAACTTTGGATTTACAAGACTTTCATTTCAAAACATGGTTTTCCAAATTACTAGAGTAAACATATGAAATGTAGAAATGTAGGGCTATTGTTCACATTCATTCATCACACTTTTTCTCCCCCTTTGGCATCATCAAAAAGATGTAAGAAGGATGGGGAATTAGGATCAATCAACTGAAGGTGTGGTAGGTGGGAATTCAGTATTGATGTAGGCGAAAATGTCTTCAAGTTGCTTAGACATCTTGGCTTGATCTCCGGTGATTGTTGCTTGGGAAGTCTTGATGTCTCCTAGACTTACTTCCATTCTTCAAAATCTTGCTTCAAGTTCATCAAGTCTTTGTGCCGTGTTTCGATGAGCTCAGCTACTGGAGGATTCACCTTGAATTCTGGGCGCATCTTCTTCTCCCCCTTGATTTTCCTCATCATGCTCTTCTTGATGCTCGTCTTCTTCATCACCACCGACATCAGGAAAACCGAGGCCTAAAGCTCGTTTGGCGGCCTTCATCCTTTCGTAGGTAGATTTGTTGAAGGGTTGAGAAAGGGGTTTTCGTTCATCAACGTCTAGGATGAGGGTAAGGGCTTAGAAAATTCTTGTTAGAAGCCCCCCAAAAGGAAGTGATTGCCTAGCATTAAGATTAAGCATCTCCTTGATAAGGAGATAACCTAGGTTTAGAGGCTTCTTCCTAACCATGCAAGAAAGAACATAGGCATGGATGGGCTTTAAGTGATCATGATGGCCAAGCTTAGGAAAAAGGTTTGTTCCTAGGAACTGGGCAAGCTCCCTAAAATGTTGGTGTAGGCTACTTAACTCTATAGGGATTTTCTCAACTAGGAGAGCCTTAAGGATTGCCTTCCTTCCTTATTTATCCTTATCAATTCTATTGAGATCCTCGTAAGAGGTAAAGTATATGCACTCTCCTTGATTTGGTGCATCTAGTAACTCATTCAACCATTCTACGGTAATTTGGAATTCATTTTCATAGATGTAGCTACTAAGGGCCACACAACCTTCAACATCTATATCCTTAGTCATATTGCAATAAAAATATCTAACCATTTCGGGATAAATGTACTGAGGCATTTCTAAGTATTTCTTCCATCCCATATCAGTGAAAAATCGTTCAACTACATATTCCTTTCCTATAGGCAATTGTAGAGCTCTACCCGAGACAACAAATTTATCCTTAAATTCAGGCCAGGAGTTATACCTATCCTTATCTAGGAAGAGGTAGTCATCGTAGGAAGGAGTAGGTGGAGGATTACATGAAGACACGCCTTGTGAACCTTTGGCTCTCTTCGTCCCGATAGGTTTCTTTGCCACCGCGGTCTTCCTTTTCCCAGCTTGACTTGGTTCCTCAGGTGGAGGAGGGCCGACATTCTTGGTACGAGGCATGGTGCACCGGCTGGTTAGGGTTTTGAGAGGGGAAGAGGAGATCATGGTTTGAGATAGGAGGAGCAGTGGGCTGCAGTCGTTTGAAGAAGCTAGGGCACGGTCGAACCAGGAGAAGAGATGAAGGGTTGATCAGGAGTTATAAGGGGAGATTAGAGAGAAAATGACTAACAAGCCCCTACTTAAGTTGTCACACGATCCGTGGCGGTCGACCATAAGAAGTTGGCGGTCGACCGTCGCAAACATTTTGTGTAAAAAAGCAATTACACGGCAGATCCAACGAAATTGGCGGTCGACCGTCACGAGCAATATGTGTAGTATTTAAGTCTCACGGTCGATTCAAAGAAGTTGGCGGTCGAGCGTGGCACACAATACGTCTAATTGTCTAAAAATGAAAGCCCACGGTCGATCCGAGGAAGTTGACAGTCTACCGTCCAGTGCGAATGTACGCACGGTCGACCGTCAAAAAGTCTGGATCGACCGTCAGTTCCAGAAAGTGAGTTTTGAAATTTAATTTAAAATCATTTTTAAATCAAAACATCACAAAACTTTGCATGCACATGTAACTAAATATTATGAGACAAAAACCACTCATCAATCGTGATATTCACTTAATTTATCAAAATTTAGCATTCAAGTTGGATATGGTATGAAAAACAGATAAAGAGGTGATCATACCTTTTCCTTTTAGCTCCTTTATTTTGGACATCCATTGGACATCCCAAGCTCCCTTAGTAGATAGAGAAATCTGTTTTCACTCAAGAGTTTTGTTAGAATATTCGCAATTTGATGCTCGGTGCTAACAAATTCAAGTGTTATATCTCCTTTTTGTGTGTGATCGCAAACGAAATGGTGTCGAATTTCTATGTACTTTGTTCTAGAATGTAGGATGGGATTCTTAGATAAGCTTATGGCACTAGTGTTGTCACATCTAATGAGCATTTTGCCTACATATATGTTGTAATCTTCCAATTGCATTTTCATCCAAAGTAAGTGTGCACAACAACTACCCGCCGCAATGTATTTCGCTTTGGCGGTGGATAAAGCAACTGAATTTTGCTTCTTGGAAAACCAAGAAACAAGTTCATGACCAAGAAAGTGACATGTACCACTTGTTCTTTTTCTATCAAGCTTACATCCGGCAAAATCCGCATCGGAGTAGCCAATTAGATCAAAAGATGATCTTCTAGGATACCACAAACCATAATTTTGGGTTCCTATTAGATATCTAAATATCTTCTTGACTGCAACCAAATGAGATTCCTTAGGACAAGATTGATATCTAGCACAAAGGCAAATACTAAACATGATGTCCGGTCTACTAGCGGTCAAATAGAGTAAAGAACCAATCATCCCTCTATAAAGTGTTTGTTCAACGGGTTTCCCATCTTCATCCTTGTCTAATTTGAGTGTTGTACACGTAGGGGTTCTATAAATTTTGGATTCAACAAAATCATATTTGTTGAGTAGGTCTCTAGTGTATTTGGCTTGATTTACAAAGATCCCTCCTCGAGTTTGCATGATTTGTAAACCAAGAAAATAATTTAGTTCACCCATGAAACTCATCTCAAACTCACTTTATATACATGTGGCAAATTCTTCACAAAGTTTATCATTTGTAGAGCCGAAAATAATATCATCAACATAAATTTGAACTAAGAGCAAATCTTTGCATTTTGATTTGGTAAATAATGTAGTATCAATTTTTCCTCTATAAAAATCATTATTCATCAAGAACTTGGTAATCGTTTCATACCAAGCTCCAGGAGCTTGTTTTAATCCATACAAGGCTTTAGTGAGTTTGAATACATGATCTCTGAATTTGAATTCTTCAAATCCAGGGGGTTGTTCAACATAGACTTCTTCCTTTCGTAAACCATTCAAGAAGGCACTTTTAACATCCATTTGATATAATTTGAAATCTTTGTAAGATGCCAAAGCTAGAAGTAGTCTTATTGCCTCAAATCTAGCTACCGGTGCAAAAGTCTCATCAAAATCAATTCCTTCTTGTTGATTGAACCCTTTTGCAACTAGTCTAGCTTTATTCATTGTATTTAATCCCGATTCATCCATTTTGTTTCTAAACACCCATTTAGTGCCAATGATGGGATGATCATAAGGTCTAGGTGCCAAATTCAAAACTTCATTTCTTTCAAATTGATTCTACTCTTCTTGCATTGCTAAGATCCAATGATCATCCTCTAGTGCTTCCTCAATCGTTTTGGGCTTAATATGAGATAGGAAGGCTATATTTGCACAAGTGTTCAATGAAGATCTAGTTTATATTCCTTTTGATGGTTCACCAATAATCAATTCCTTTGGGTGTGAGGATGCATATTTCCAATCTTTAGGCAAATCATGATGTTGATCACTAGGTATAATCTCAAGGGATTCCTCAAATCTATCATTTAATTCTTCAACATCATTTTGGGTTTTATCCAATAAATCTTTTGATTTTTCATTTGGGATTTCCTCATCTTTACCATTATCAATTCTACTAGGAATTAAAATCATTTCATCAAATGTAACATGCATTGATTCTTCAACTACCAAGGTCTTTTTATTAAAGATTCTATAACTTTTGATTCTCTCCGAGTATCCTAGAAAAACTCCTTCATCGGATCTAGCATCAAATTTTCCAACATTATCTTTGCCATTGTTCAAGATAAAACATTTGCAACCAAAGGATCTAAAGTACCCAATAGTTGGAATTCTTCCTTTCCAAAGCTCATAAGGGGTTTTCTTCAAAATGGGTCTCAAAGTTACTCTATTTATCACATGACAAGAAGTATTAATTGCTTCAGCCCAAAAATACTTAGGAAAATTATTTTCACATAGTAGAGTTCTAGCCATGTCTTGTAAGGTTCTATTTTTCCTTTGAACAACACCATTTTGTTGAGGGGTTCTAGGTGAAGAGAAGTTATGGGAAATCCCGTTGTCATTGCAAAACTTTTCTAGATGGGAATTCTTGAATTCTCCTCCATGGTCACTTCTAATGCATGTAATGAGAATACCTTTCTCAATTTGGACTATTCTACAAAAGTTAGAGAATTTCTCAAATACTTTATCTTTGTGTGCAAGGAAAATCACCCAAGTGTATCTACTATAGTCATATACTAAAACAAACCCATATGAGCTACCACCTAAGCTAGTCGATTTAGTAGGCCCAAAAAGGTCCATATGAATGAGTTCTAGTGCTCTTATGGTGGAAACTATATCTTTAGACTTGAAAGAGGATTTTACTTGTTCTCCTCTTTGACATGCATCACAAATCTTATCTTTCTCGAATTTGATCTTGGGAAGTCCAAGAACAAGATCTTTTCGAGAGAGTTTGGAAATTAAATCCATGTGAGCATGTCCAAGTCTCCTATGCCATAACCAAGAATTATCATTTAAAACACTAAGACACAAATCATCATGGCAAACAAGATCATTAAGATAAAATGTATACACATTACCATCATGATGACCAACTAGTATGATTTTATCATTAATAGCACTCTTAACATAGCATTTTGAATCTTCAAAAATGACTTTGTTTCCTCTATCACATAATTGACTAATGCGAAGCAAATTATGTTTCAAACCTTCTACCAAAAAAACATTTTCAATAATAGTGGAAGAGGTTTTACCAATATTGCCAATGCCAATTATTTTTCCTTTTGCATTGTCTCCAAAGGTCACCATTCCTCCATCTTTGGATTAGAAGGTTGAGAACATGCTCCTTTCTCTCGTCATGTGTCTTGAGCATCCACTATCAAGGTACCATCTTTTAGCCTTTGTGTTGGTCATCTTGGATCTCATGCATTCTTACAAATAAGAGATCAAAGCTTGATTTTTGGTACCGAAATCTTTTTGGGTACATTTGCATTAGTAACATGCATAAGAGAAGAAGATGAATGTTTAGGTGCCCAAATTTTCTTAGCATTAGCATGCCTTATTAGATAGCAACTAGGTGCAATGTGACCTACTTTGCAACAATAGTGACATATAGGTGCTTGTGCTACCTTAGGAGGATGAGAAGAAGCTTTAACAAAGTTAGTCTTCTTTTGGTTGTTCACCTTCCTAGGGTTGTAGCCAATCCTTCCTTGTTTAAGGAGTTCCTTTGGCTATCAAGGATCTCATCTAACTTGTCTCTACTCTTCACGAATTTAGCTATAGTGATTTTCAAGTCATTAACCTCAAGAGTGAGATCTCTCTTAGATTTCCTCAAGAAGATAAGTTCCCTTTGCATATCATAGTTTGTGTTCTTCAATATGGTGAGCTCATATTGAGTGCCCTTGAGTTCATCCTCAACAAGTGTATTACTAGTGTCACGAGAGTTGTTATCTAGCATGTATTTGTTTTCATTTTCTAATGTTTCAATCCTATGCATGGCATCTAATTTCTCTTCTTCTACTTTCTTCAAGTCCTTACAAGTAGCATAGTATTTCTTTTTAAGGACTTTGAAATCATTAGCTAAAGCATGATAAGCATCAAAAAGTTCTTCAAATGCAAGCTCATCCTCTACCTCATTTTCTTCTTCTTCCTAATCTCCATTAAGCATATGTTGGCTACCTCTTGTTCTTCTTCATCAAATGAGGTCTCCACATCACTTTCTCTCCAAGTAGCCATCATTGCCTTCTTTTTCTTGAACTACTTCTTTGTTGGCTTCTTGAGTTGAGGGCAATCGGACTTATAGTGTCCGGGTTTTCTACACTCATAACATATGATTTCATTTGAGTTAGAAGAGGTAGGATTATACTTTTCACCTTTGAAGAATTGTTTCTTGAAGAATTTCTTTCCTCCTTGGCGCTTGAAGATCTTTTGTATTCTTCTTGATATCATCACCAACTCCTCATCGTCATCTCCTTCACTTGAATCAGATGAGTTTTTGCTAGATGACTTGAAGGCAACCGTCTTCTTCTTTTTATCTCCCTCTTCGTTGCTTCTCTTCAAGTTCATCTCATAGGTCATGAGGGAACCCATGAGCTCATCTAGTGACAATTTGGATAGATCCTTGGCTTCTTCGATCGCTGTCACTTTAGGATCCCAAGACTTAGGTAGACACCTAAGGATCTTCCTCACAACCTCATCGTTAGCATAAATTCTTCCAAGATATTCAAGCATATTTAATATGTTAGTAAAACGTGTAAACATATCACTAATAGTTTCATCATTCTTCATGCAAAAGAGTTCATACTCATCTACAAGCATACTAATTTTGACTCTTTAACACGGCTTGTTCCTTCATAAGTAACCTCAAGTTTGTCTCATATCTCTTTTGCTGATTTGCATGTAGAGACCCTATTGAATTCACTAGGGCTAAGGGTATAAAATAGAAAGCTTTTGGCCTTGGCATTTGTTTGAAGGTTCTTGAGATCAATTGGGGTGTAGTCACTCTTTGTCTTTAGGACTTCTTTCCCTTCAACAGTTTTTGTAGGGATATAAGGTCCATTCTCTATTACTAACCAGGCCTCATAGTCCATTGACTGAACAAAAATCTCCATTTTTGTTTTCCAGTAATTATAGTTTGAACCATTGAAGTAGGGTGGCCTATTGGTAGCTTGTCCCTCCAAGTTTTCCATCTCTAGATAGGATCCTCTAAGGGTTGTTACACCACTAAAATAGAGACCTAGCTCTGATACCAATTGAAGGTCCAAGAGGGGGGTGAATTGGACTCTTTTTAAAAATCTAGATTAATGGAAAAACCAGGTAGGAGAGAACTAATACCTTAAAAGCTTGTAGATGGAATGAAACTAAAATAAAATAGCATGCAAGAATAATATCAAGAAGGTTAGAGAGATGGCACCGATTTTATAGTGGTTCGACCCAACTCTTGGTCTACGTCCACTTCTCCCAAGGCTCCCCTTGAGGTTCCACTACTTGCAAATTCTTTACAAGCTTTTCCTCCTAGCTTCCTGGTGCTTGGTGACCTTACACTCACAACCACTTGCTGTTGAATATCTCTCAAAGTACTTCTTCACACGTGAAGAAGGTTTACAAAGGTTGTAGCACAAAAGAGAATAAGTAGAAAACTTTTCTAAAACTTGCTCAGATGATCTCAATAATAATGATAAAAGTTGTGGCATGTTTACATCAAGGAACTACTTATATCTGGGCTTCAACCAGCTCAACAAGGAGCTCCAACGACTCTCTGCAACTCTCTAATGGCTAGTTTTTTACTCTGCGCGTTGCTGGCGGTCGATCCATGCATCATCCGTCACATATAAAAACTCAGCCTTTTTGATCGACGGTCGATCCTTGCATCGTCCGTCACCCTCAAGGTCGACCGTCACATCGACCGTCAGTCTCTACTAAGAGAATCGCTTCCCAGGGTCGATGCTCGGATTGATCGTCGCTTCTTTACTTTTCTTCATCAATGCGCCACGGTCGACCGCCGCATCGTCCGTCAGGCTCTGTTAAGAAAATGGCTTCTCAGGGTCGATACTCGGATCAACCGTCGCTTCTTCACTTTTCTTCATTAATGCGCCACGGTCGACCACCAAATCGACCATCGCATCGTCCGTCAGGCTCTGTGAAGAAAATCGCTTCCTAGGGTTGATATACCGATCGCCGTGAGCCAATAATGCATATTGCCAAATAGGGTGCAACCACACGGTCGATCCATGCATCGACCATCACATTCCCACGGTCGATCCATGCATCGACCATCAGTACAAAACTGACTTAAATATTGAATTTATGATTTCCAATTAAAGAGGTAATAAATATTAAACATATATTTTATCATTTAATGTATGTTGGCATCATCAAAACAAGGCTAGGATCAACACCGCGCTTGTCACCACGTCCTTTGGCCCGTTGCCTTGCCACTGGGCCACCACGCCATCTCACCGTTCACTCTGCACACACCACACTCCTGTGCCGTGCTCCGACACGTACACCGTGCCGCACGCCCCCATGCCGCGCCATCATCTGTGTCATGAGCACGCCACATCATTGCACCGCGCTTGTGCTACACCAACTTCCTCCTCGCCACTCACTGCTCACCGCTCACCGTTCGCCCTCTGCTAGCACACCATGTCACACATCGTGCCATGCCATCATCGCCCACACTGCACCGCCCGCGCAGTGCAGCACCAACCCCGTGCCACGACCGCACGTGACCCGCGTCGCGGTGTGCCATGCCGTCCTCCAAGTCAACTCCACTTCCACCGCACCAACCTCCTACTCCCCCGCGTCGACTCGAGCCGACTACCTCGGCTCCTCATATGAAGGACTTGGGCTACGTGCCGGGACTCTCCTCCCTCTCCACCATCGTCAGGAAGGAGAAACCCAAGTCCAAGGGAACTCCTACACCGGCGTTTTGCCTGCACCGACCTAGCACGTGAGTTTGGAAGGCTTATGAGCAAAACGCTCGTAACTTGTTACTATGATTAAAAGGAAGAGTCCTTTTGCAACTCAGATGACTAAGCTAAGAAACCAAAATATAAAAGCAAATATGTAACTAGGAAACTAACTAGCAAAGGATGAGGAACCAAGGGAGGCAGGTGGGGCTGGCCCTTGTGTGACTTGTTTCCAAGAAAAGGCCAGCCTTTGGTGGGGTCGGTCGGGCTTGGGCCGGGTCGACATCCAGTCTGTTTAGGTGCGTCAAGTAAGGTTTTTGAAGGTTTAAATTTTAACACGTATCAAAATCATGCCAAGGAAGATGACGCAACAATGTGAGAAGATGGCACGGCGGACCGCGCCAAGATCGAGTCCTGATGCACAATGGCACGAGTCAGGCGAGCGCCACGCGTGGCAATGGGCGTCGATACTGGCCACTGCATCTTCACTGACAAGCCCATCGCACTAACTGGGAACCTGCCCAAATGACGGAAATTTCCTTCGCCTACATTCCAAGAGGAGGCAATGAGATGGCAGATGGACTAGTGATGAATAAATTTTATATCTCGCAAGTATACGAATCGGTGCAATCAGTATAGTAGCAAGACGAGTATCGTACCCATAGAGATTTGTAGAGATTATTGGAGTGAAACGCTAAAGAACAGGTTAGAAAGAAAATAAGGAAGGGAAAATAGAAATATGAAGTCTCGAAAATAGATGATCTAATAACGAAATAAGAAAACGATGAAAATATGATGGATGAATACTAAGGTTCCGATTTCACCATAACATCCTCATTCTATGCATTGAATCAATAAAGATTTCAGTTTAATCCCAAGGGCTCGTTCTTCCGATATGATGATCCGTTCGATCGCGGTCTTCACCAAGTACCCCCAATTAACCCTAGTTAATGAACCCATAACTAAGTGTTAACCAAGAATCCATTACGCTCTGAAGAATAATTAAGAACTAAGAATTGTCTTAGCTTGAACCCGGCCTCGACTAAATCTCATTCATTCATAGATCTTGCAAGATTAGGGAATGAACCCTCGCCCAATCTCACATAAAACAATCTATAATACTTTTATTGGACAGATAAAGATATTTAAGATCTCAGTTATAATAATGAATGAAACAAGAAATATAAACTGATTAAATAAATATGATCCAATAACATAGAATGATTCAGTTAGGGCTACATCGGCACCTTAAAAAAGAAACTTGCCACTCATGTTCATCATGAAGACGACAAAAGTGTTCAAAGAAAAATAAAGAAAGAAAGACGAAGAAAATGAAACCCTAACGCGGCTTCCTCTCCTCCAGATGCTCCAGAAAAGTCCTCCCGAAATTAGACTTCAAGATCTTTCCAACCATATATGGCACATCATCTAGTTCTTCATGAGCAGGTACAGTTTAATCTTTCAAGTTGATCCATGTAATCTTTTCAGCTCCTTTGCTCATTTTTCCTGCATTTTCCAAACAACTATGTGAAGCAACATATAGATATAAAAAATAGTAGTAAAGATATTGATTAAGGATAATAATCTAGCAATTGAGATGATTATAAGGCTATTTAGAGTGCACTTTCATGCACTCATCAACTAGCCCGTCTAGGTTTATTTGCAACCGCACCCTTCTCTGGTCTGCAGCATCGGGGGTGCCCAACCTGTGTTAGGGCCTTGAGCTCATGACACGGGCCTTGGCGCACGACATCGAAAGTTGGGGTGGGCAAGTGCCCGATCATGACTCATGGTCGGTGCCATGAGTCATATGAGGTTTGGAAGCCTCATGATAGCAAGCAAAGTGTCCGCACGCATCATCCCCAGCATTGGCATGAGGAATTTTGGAGATGGCATGAGCAAGTTTCAAGATGACACGGCGGTCTGGGCTACGAGCAAAACTTGGCGCGCTACGATCGGATTCCTTCGAGCATGACGCGCGGCGAGCAACCTGGGAAGTGCGACAAGCAAAATGCGTGTGCCAAAGGAGCTTGGCGCGCGGCATGATGCGAAGCGGTGCAGCATGACGTGACGCAGCACGACGTGACGCATCATGACACGATGCAACGCGCCTTGGCACGATACGTCACGACACAACACGGTACGACACGACGCGGCATGGCGCTACGCGCGCACGGAACTCAAGGCCGAGTGGGACTAGGAATCCTAGTCGGACTAGGACTCCAATTCCTAGTGCAACTAGGACTTGGCACATCTTGGCAAGGCTCATGGCAAGACTTGGCTCAGGCAAAATTGAAGATGATGCGCGACGTGCCATGATGCGGCTTGTCGCGCCCCGACCCGCGAAAGCCCAACCGGGCCGGGCGACGCGAACCGGAACCTACAAAACGCGGAAAAAGAACGGCGAGGGTTCCTTCTAACCTATTGGTCTCCCTAGCAATTCATCAAAGGACCCCCAATTAAAACAACATTAATTAGCAAAACCTCGAACCACAGATTTAAAACTCAAAGGGTTTAATACATATTCTCGGAGAGGGAAAAATTCGAATACAACATTACTCCCGTAGGAGACTAACTAACATAAGGTAAAAGTAGTAAATATCGCCACCTCTCAAAATCCACCAAGCGCCGCCGCACCGCCAACCAACTGCCCGGTAGGAGCCACGGAGGAAGAACTGACGCCTGCACCTGCAAAACGCAGCTCGGGTAGGTGTGAGCACTAAGCTCAGTAGGGATCTACACTACGGCACACAGAAGGAAGAGGGAAACGCAACAGTGCCGCCCTCAAGTAGAACCTGGGTGTATACAGGGGTCCCATAACCCCACCGCGTGTCCCTGAGGCCCACGATCATGGTCTCTCAGCCGGGCTGGTCACATGTCAGGTCACGCTCAGTAGCAGGAAACAATACTGCTGACTCTCAACATGACACTGAACACTGTTTGGTGGGAAAAGACACCACTGAGTAGGCAACTCCTCTACTCAAGAGTTTTAGGAACACCGGACACCGGCTACACCTCAGATCCGACTCGAGGCCGACACGACCTCTACAATCATCAAGCAATAAGTGCGCCAGTCATCTAGGCCTATCATCAAGTTTGACTGGGCACTACAATTCAAACCGGATCCAAACCACTCAACTCCGGTCCTAGGGCTAAATCCGAGCTTCCAGCCTCGGGACGGCGACCCAAAGATCACCCACGCCCTAACCAATGCAACTAATGCACAAAACAACAATGCATGCTATGACATACACAATCCGGAGATAGGCATGCAACAGTATGTCAAGGGTAGCATACAAGTCAACCGGATCGCTGCAGCGGTACTACCAACCGCTGCCAGCCGATCCGCAGCGGGTCCCGGTATTACGACGGTACCACGACCGTCGACCGCGGACTCCTGCAACGGGAAGCAACCCCGAAAACGATGATGAATAGTAAACAATATAATATTATCTTCCGAAATATAATATTATAATCAAAAACACTCAAAGCCTCTACTTAGGGGCTAATTGATCCCGACGATCCGACTTCTAAACGACATCGGATTCAAGATCTAACTTAGCGATCTGTAGATGTATATACCATGATCAATATATCCAAAATCCATAATCATCCAACGGTTGGATTAACGGGAAAACACTAATCAAAACCGTTAATCAAACTAACTTACCAATTAATTGCTGCAACGTAGCCCTCCAGCAAACAATTCATAACAAATCGTTGGGTTAGAGAGTAGATTCAAAGATCTACAACTCTTATGCTCATCACAACCCAAGATCAAGTACGTGCCGGCCGGAAAACACGCCTCAAGCCGGCTGTTCTCCAAGAACAGCAGAAAACAAAGAATCCGAACTTAATCATGGATAAAATCTACTAAGATCTAAACCAAAAATTATAAAACTCATATCAGAAATTCTACAAGCATAAGCAAACCAACAAGACAAAGATCAACAAGATCCAACGGCTAGATCTAAAGAAACCCACTAAAAAACACAGTAGGTAGAAGAACCTACCGAAGAACGCTAATCCCGGCTGATCCCTAGCAACCAGTCACCAACAAGCCTCCAAACCACACCAGGAGCCTTCCTCTCGTTGCCACGGATCCAACGAGCCTTAGAAAACCCAATTTGGTGGTCGGAGGAGGGAGAACGGAAGAGAAGAAGCTCGCCGGCGGTAAGAGGAGAGAAAACAGAGCTTCGGGTGAGGAGAAAGAAGAAGAAGAAGAAGAAGGAAGGAGGGGAAGGAAAAAAAGGAGGAAAGGGGGGAGGGGACAGCCGGGGGAAGGGGGAAAAAGGCGAAGGAGGGGAGGGAAAGTCCTCCCCTTCTGACAAGAGAGAGCGACGGCCAGCGGCGGCTGTCGTCGCGAAGCAGAAAAAGCCACCGACGTGATTCCGATCGATCGCTCCAAGGGGCGATCGATCGCTCACGACCTGGATCGATCTCAACGACAAGTCGGATCGATCCGAACGGGCTGGATCGATCCAACACCAAGTCGGATCGATCCGAGCGGGTCAAAACCCACCGACTCGCTCACGAGTCCGATCGATCGTTCCAAGGAGCGATCGATCGCTCAAGGGTCGTCAGCTGCCCAAAGGCAAGCTTCCGCGCGCCCGAGCTGGGATCTTCCGATCCCGGGTCCACCTAGCCATTCTAAACAAACACTAACACATACAAGGCCAGTGTGTGCACACGCGGGTGTGAAACAAACCAACAAGGCGCAATTTACCAAATTGCCTTTGCGGTCTACAACGAGCCACATGGGTGGAGGGACAGGTCCTCACATCCTAATACCCTTAAAGGAAATCTCGTCCCGAGATTCGATAAGGGTAGGGCTCGGAACAACAAAGCAGCTACACTAGAAGACAGGACAAGAAGTACCTCGAGAAGAAAACAACTGCGGAAACTCCTGCCGCATGCGCGCTTCGCGCTCCCAGGTCATCTCCTCGGTGCCTCTGTGCCTCCACAGTACCTTGACCAAGGGAATCGTCTTGCCCCGCAAGACCTGATCCCTCCGGTCAAGTAATGGAACCGGCTGCTCAATAAAGCTCGCGTCTGCCTCAAGCTCAATGTCATCCACGCTGATGACATGAGACGGGTCTGGGTGATACTTCCTCAGCATCGACACATGGAAAGTCGGATGCACAGCAGACATGTGCTGGGGAAGATCCAGGCGGTAAGCTACCTCGCCGACCCTCTCTAAGATCTCGAACGGGCCGACGAACCTCGGTGCCAACTTGCCACCTCTACCAAACCTGATAGAACCTCTGTACGGCGATGCTCGCAAGAACACTCGGTCGTCGACTGCAAACTCCAACGGTCGTCGCCTCTGATCTGCATAACTCTTCTGCCGGCTCTGAGCCGTCAGAAGCCTCTGCCTGATCTGCACTAAGCTCTCTGACGACTGCCTGACAATGTCTGGACCGGTGAGTGAAGCCTCTCCAACCTTGGTCCAGCACATTGGGGAACGACACGGCCTACCGTACAACGCCTCGAAAGGTGCTACTCCAAGACTGGACTGGTAGATGTTGTTGTAGGCGAACTCTACCAAGGGAACGTGCTCCTCTCAGTTGCCTCCTGCATCGAGGACACATGCTCTCAGCATGTCCTCCAAGATTTGGATAGTCCGCTCTGACTGCCCTTCTGTCTGCGGATGGAAAGCTGTACTGAAAGTCAGGAGTGTGCCAACTGCCTCCTGAAAGTCTCGCCATAACCTGCTGGTGAACTTGGGGTCACGGTCTGACACGATAGAAACTGGAACTCCGTGTAGTCTGACCACCTCTCTGACGTACAAGCTTCCCAACCTGTCTGTCGAGTCTGTCACCCGCATAGGCAGGAAGTGCGCCGATTTGGTCAATCGGTCAACGATGACTCAAATCACATCATTCCCCCTAGGAGATCTCGCTAGTCCGGTCACGAAGTCCATCGTGATGTACTCCCACTTCCACTCAGCTAGTGGAAGCGGCTGAAGTAACCCAGGAGTCCGCTGGTGCTCTGCCTTGACCTTCTGACAGGTAAGGCAGCGCGATACGAACTTCGTCACTGCCCACTTCATTCCGCGCCACCAGAACTGTCGCCGAAGATCCTGGTACATCTTGGTGCCGCCGGGATGAACCGCAAGACGAGAGTGGTGGAACTCTCGTAGGACGTCGTCTCGTAGAACTGGATCGGCTGGAACTGCTACTCTGCCTCTGAACCGTAGCCCTCCGTCTGACGATACTGTCCAGTCCCCGTCTACGCCCTCTGTGCCCGATGCTGTGTGTAACTCCTCGAGCTCTGGGTCACTGTGCTGTGCCTCCAACACTCTGGCTAAGCCTGCTGGCATACTCTGCACTATATAGAGAAAGATGCTGGATCCCCGATCCTCAAACTCGAGCCCCAATTGGCCCGCCGTCTCTAGAGCCTGCCACTGCTGCGTTGACAACCCTGCAACTGCTGCTCTGGTGTCTCTCACCTGTCTGCTCAGCGCGTCTGCTACGACGTTTGCCTTACCAGGATGGTAATGCAATTCAAAGTCGTAGTCCTCCAGTAGCTCCATCCAATGTCGCTGCCTCAGGTTGAGGTCACGTTGGGTGAAAACGTGTCTCAAACTCTTATGGTCCGAGAAGACTGAGAACTTCTCGCCATAGAGATAATGCCGCTAGGTCTTCAGGGCGAAGACCACCGCTGCTAGCTCCAAGTCGTGAGTCGGGTAGTTCCTCTCATGGTTCTTCAGCTGACGAGAACCATAGGAAATTACGTGGCCCTCCTGCATGAGGACACACCCCAAACCCTCACCGCTGGCGTCGCAGTAAACACTGTAACCAACACCTCGCTCGGGGACGATCAGCACCGGCGCACTGGTAAACCTGGTCCTCAGCTGCATGAAGGCTCGCTCACAAGCATCATCCCACACGAACGGGACGGCCTTCTGTGTCAGTCTGGTCAACGGTCCGGCATCTTTGGAGAAGTCCCGCACGAACCGCCTGTAGTGACCCGCCAGGCCTAAGATACTACGGACGTCAAACATTGTCCACGGTCTCTGCCACTGTACCATTGCCTCGACCTTGGCCGGGTCAACTGAGATCCCTGCTGCCGACACCACGTGTCCAAGGAATCTCACCTGTGCAAGCCAGAACTCGCACTTGGAAGCCTTGGCATAAAGCCAATGCTCCCGAAGTAGCTGCAACACTGTCGCCAAGTGTCGCTCGTGCTCCGCCTCTGACCGTGAGTAGATAAGGATGTCGTCGACGAACACCACCACGAACTCGTCTAGGAAAGGCCGGAAGATCCTCTGCAAGAGATCCATGAACGCTGCTGGTGCGTTCGTCAGCCCAAACGGCATCACCACGAACTCGTATAGGCCGTACCGAGTCCGAAACGCCGTCTTCGGGATGTCGCAATCCCGAACCCTCAACTGGTGGTAGCCGGTGCGGAGGTCGATCTTTGAGAACACTGAAAATCCTCGCAACTGGTCAAACAGGTCGTTGATCCTCGGCATCGGATACCGGTTCTTCACCGTCACCCTGTTGAGCCGCCTGTAGTCTATGCAAAGTCGAAGGGTACCATCCTTCTTATTTGCGAACAACATTGGCGCCCCACAGGGAGACATGCTGGGACGGATGAAACCTCTACTGGTAAGCTCGTCTAGCTGGGTCCTCAACTCACTCTGCTCTGCTGGTGCCATCCTGAAAGCTGGGAGAGAGATCGGTGCGGTACCCGGTACCAGGTCGATCTCAAAATCGACCTCTCTGGGCGGTGGAAGCCCTGGCAACACCTCGGGAAACACGTCGGTGTAGTCGCACACGATCCTGGGGAAACTGCTCTGCTGCACTCCCTTTGACTCAAACAAGGACAGGCTGGGCAGCAAGGCTGAAAGCTCGCTGCCACGCCTTCCCACACCACAAGCATAGGAATCGGCTGAGAACCGATCCCCCAACAGCACAAACTGTGTCCCATCGGGTGTCCAAGCGACCACCCTCCGGCGACCACAGTCGATGATAGCTCAGTATGCTGCTAACCAGTCCATACCGAGTATCACATCGAAGCCTGTCATGTCTAGCACCCGTAGGTCTAGACAGACATGGAGGCCTCCAACCTCCAAAGAACAAGATCGGCAGACCCAGTCTACCCTGACTGTGCCGCCGATCGGTGAGTCTACAGACTGTGCCACCGCTAGCCAACTCGTCTCTAATCCTAGCGATGCCACACACATGCTAGCAATATAGGAATGAGATGCCCCAAAGTCTATCAGCACATCTACTAAAGAACTAGAAAGCTGAAAGATACCTCTGAGGACGGTTGGCTCTGCCGCTGCCTGCTGATACTGCTGCAGCTGCTGGTACTGTGGTGGTTGCTGATACAACTGGACGGTGTCCTGCTGCTCGCGAACTGGGAGGGCAAACACCTGCCCCCGCTGGCCGCCTCTGCCTCTGGGACGCCCTGGCCCGCGTCCATCCTAACTCCCCTGCCAGGCACCGGACCCTTCGCCTCTACTGCCTTGCGGCATAGCGCTCTGCGCTCCTCGCGAAGTGCAGTCTCTACGGTAGTGCCCCGGCTGCCCGCACAGGTAGCAAGTGACTGACGTGCCAGGCTGCCATCCCAAGTCTCCCCCTGACGAAGCCTGCCCAGATGGCCCGGCCGTCAGTAGAAACGGGGCTGGTGGGCTCGGTAGTGGCTGCTGGTATTGCGGTGCACGCTGCGGCCGCCGCTGAAATTGCCGCTGACGCCACGGCTGCCCCCTACCGAACCCCCCTCTGCCCTGGGGTCGCTGCTGTGTACCGGTAGAGGATGCCGGTGGAACTGCCCGGAACCTCTCGTCTCGCAACTGCGCCTCCACTACCAAGGCGAAGTTCAGGACTGCTGAGTGCGTCTGAAAGCGGTGGGAATTCGTCTGGCGCCTGATCTTTGGACGAAGACCCCACTCAAACTGTCGTGCCTGGCAACTGAATCTGCTGCCACTGCCCCCATGAAACGGACCAAGTGCGTGAACCGGTGGCATACTGCTGCACGGAGCGAGTACCCTGCAGGAGGGACTGGTACTCACGAGACAAGGCGTCACGCGTACTCTCCGGGAAGTTCGCGTCCAAGAACAACGCCCTGAACTCCTCCCACGTCGGCTCCTCTCCGCCACTGGTGTGCTGGGCAGTGCACCACCAGTCAAGGGCGTCACCATCGAGCTGGAACGCCGCGAGGGTGACCAGGATCCGGTCATCCCCGACGAAGAGAGCGTCAAGAACGCGCGTGACTCCTCGGAGCCAGCCGTCTGCCGTGGTCGGATCTCCAGTCTCACCGCTGAACCTAGGCAGGTTCAGCCGCTGGAAGTCCATCGTGATCGCTGCCGCGGCCCACCCATCGACCGGAGCGAGGACCCCCTCCTCGGCGAGAGGAGCCTCCTCCCGTGCGACCGCAACCGTCGCTGGTGATGGTCCAGTCCGTCGAGCTCTGACCGTCCTGACAGGTGCTACCCTGTCTGGTCGAGCGGGCCGACCAGGTCGTGCCCCACCTCGACCAACAACCGAAGGTCGGTCTCGAGCTCCCAACATCTGTGCAATCACCAACGACAACGAGCGTTCACTCGTCAGAAGCCGGAAAAACAAGGCAACACAAACAGAAAGCGGAAAAGCACAACACATCAAAATGAGCATGCACGGATGTTCTAGATATAGAACTAACCCATTCCACGCTCAATCTCAACCGAATCCTGATCCTAAACCCTGGGATCTACAACCTATGCTCTGATACCAAGCTGTCGCGCCCTGACCCGCGAAAGCCCAACCAGGCCGGGCGACGCGAACCGGAACCTACAAAACGCGGAAAAAGAACGGCGAGGGTTCCCTCTAACCTATTGGTCTCCCTAGCAATTCATCAAAAGCACCCCCAATTAAAACAACATTAATTAGCAAAACCTCGAACCACAAATTTAAAACTCAAAGTGTTTAATACATATTCTCGGAGAGGGGAAGATTCGAATACAACATTACTCCCGTAGGAGACTAACTTACATAAGGTAAAAGCAGTAAATATCGCCACCTCTCAAATCTACCAGACGCCGCCGCACCGCCAACCAACTGCCCGGTAGGAGCCACGGAGGAAGAACTGACGCCTGCACCTGCAAAACGCAGCCCGGGTAGGTGTGAGCACTAAGCTCAGTAGGGATCTACACTACGACACACAAAAGGAAGAGGGAAACGCAACAGTGCCGCCCTCAAGTAGAACCTGGGTGTATACAGGGGTTCCATAACCCCACCGCGTGTCCTTGAGGCCCACGATCATGGTCTCCCAGCCGGGATGGTCACATGTCAGGTCACGCTCAGTAGTAGGAAACAACACTGCTGACTCTCAACAGGATACTGAACACTGTTTGGTGGGAAAAGACACCACTGAGTAGGCAACTCCTCTACTCAAGAGTTTTAGGAACACCGGACACCGGCTACACCTCAGATCCGACTCGAGGCCGACACGACCTCTACAATCATCAAGCAATAAGTGCGCCAGTCATCTAGGCCTATCATCAAGTTTGACTGGGCACTACAATTCAAACCGGATCCAAACCACCCAACCCCGGTCCTAGGGCTAAATCCGAGCTTCCAGCCTCAGGACGGCGACCCAAAGATCACCCACGCCTTAACCAATGCAATTAATGCACAAAACAACAATGCATGCTATGACATACACAATCAGGAGATAGGCATGCAACAGTATGTCAAGGGTAGCATACAAGTCAACCGGATCGCTGCAGCGGTACTACCAACCGCTGCCTGCCGATCCGCAGTGGGTCCCGGCATTACGACGGTACCACGACCGTCAACTGCGGACTCCTGCAACGGGAAGCAACCCCGAAAACGATGATGAATAGTAAACAATATAATATTATATTCCGAAATATAATATTATAATCAAAAACACTCAAAGCCTCTACTTAGGGGCTAATTGATCCCGTCGATCCGACGTCCAAACGACGTCGGATTCAAGATCTAACTTAGCCATCAGTAGGTGTATATACCGTGATCAATATATCCAAAATCCATCACCATCCAACAGTTGGATTAACGGGAAAACACTATTCAAAACCGTTAATCAAACTAACTTACCAATTAATTGCTGCGACGCAGCCCTCCAGCAAACAATTCATAACAAATCGTAGGAAAATCAGAATATTATGAAATCAGTTGGGTTAGAGAGTAGATTCACATATCTACAACTCTTATGCTCATCACAACCCAAGATCAAGTACGTGCCGCCCGGAAAACACGCCGCAAGCCGGTTGTTCTCCACGAACAACAGAAAACAGAGAATCCGAACTTAATCATGCATAAAACCTACTAAGATCTAAACCAAAGATCATAAAACTCATATCAGAAATTCTAAAAGGCATAAGGAAACTAACAAGACAAAGATCAACAAGATCCAATGGCTAGATCTAAAGAAACCCACTAAAGAACACAGTAGATAGAAGAACCTACCGATGAACACTAATCCCGGCTGATCCCTCGCAACCAGTCACCAACAAGCCTCCAAACCACACCAGGAACCTTCCTCTCGTTGCCACGGATCCAACGAGCTTTAGAACACCCAAGTTGGTGGTCGGAGGAGGGAGAACGGAAGAGATGAAGCTCGCCGGCGGTAAGAGGAGAGAAAACAGAGTTTCGGGTGATGAGAAAGAAGAAGAAGAAGAAGAAGGAAGGAGGGGAAGGAAAAAAAGGAGGAAAGGGGGGAGGGGACAGCCGGGGGAAGGGGGAAAAAGGCAAAGGAGGGGAGGGAAAGTCCTCCCCTTCTGACAAGAGAGAACGACGGCCAGCGGCGGCCGTCCTCGCGAAGCAGAAAAAGCCACTGACGCGATTCCGATCGATCGCTTCAAGGGGCGATCGATCGCTCGCGACCCGGATTGATCCCAATGACAAGTCGGATCGATCCGAACGGACTGGATCGATCCAACACCAAGTCGGATCGATCCGAGCGGGTCAAAACCCACCGACTCGCTCACGAGTCCGATCGATCGTTCCAAGGAGCGATCGATCGCTCAAGGGTCGTCAGCTGCCCAAAGGCAAGCTTCCGGGCGCCCGAGCTGGGATCTTTCGATCCCGGGTCCACCTAGCCATTCTAAACAAACACTAACACATACAAGGCCAGTGTGCGCACACGCGGGTGTGAAACAAACCAATAAAGCGCAATTTACCAAATTGCCCTAGCAGTCTACAACGAGCCACAGTGGTAGAGGGACAGGTCCTCACACGGCTGGCCAAAGACGTGAAGCCATAGGGAGCAATCCAGCCGAACAAAAGACGTAATTCCAGTTGGACTGGAATTGTAGAAGCGCTTGACGTGGCAAAGGCAAGTTTTGGCGCAAGGAAAGTCCTACTTGCTCGGGAGTTCTAGTCGGATTAGGACATGACTCGCTCCGGCGGAAGGCGGTAGACCATGGATGTCAAACCGTGCGTGCCATTGAGGAAATTCAACTTGGCCTAGGTTTCCTATATAGGAAGACATGACAAATATGGAATATGGCATAGGGGAATGTTATGAGCGGTCTACTCGTGATCCTCTCGTAATGGGTCTCTACTGCTCCAATCGATCAGAATCGGCCTGATCGGACTTGATTTGAGTCCAATTGGCTGATTTGGCTAGCTAGATCGGATCTGGCTTGAGCTGGATCGGATCTGGCTGAAGCTGGATCGAATCTGGCTAAGCCTGATTGGATGGGACTTGACTGGGTCAAGTCTGAAGTAATCTGGATCAAGCTGATCAAGTTGGATTGGGCTGGATCCAGACTAAGTGGCTCGGCTGAACCAATTAAGTGGGCTGGACCTGATTGAAGTGGCTGAACCGGAGTGATCCAAGGGCTGGGAAGTCGCCGGAGTAGATCGCCGGCGTAGGGACGGCGGCGGCGGTCGGGGTAGTGGCAGGAAGGGACGCCTGGAGGTGGGGATGAGATCTACTGGAGTGGATTGGTCGGAGGTGGGCTAGATCGGCGGGATCTGGGAGATGGACGGCGGAGGTTTGGGTTCATCGGCGTCGGGGACGACGGGGAGCTCGGCTGGGGCTTGGGACGTCGGGAAGATGGTCGGGAAAGGGTCGTGGAGAGACAAGGAAGGTTTTAGGAGGGTTTAGGGGTGAAATCGGGGACGGACGCGGGTGATGGCAGTGAGGATGAAGGTCGGGTTTGCCGGGGAAGGTGCCGGAGAAGGTGAAGGAGGCGGTAAGGGTGCTGTCCGGAGTCGTGAGGCTTAGGGGAAGACGATGGAGGGTTTAGGTGGCGACGGGGGTGGCCGGAGAGGGAACGGCGGTGAGGCTAGGGTTAGGGCACGGGAGAGAGAGAGGAAGGAGATGATGAACAGTAGCGGGTGACGTGGCGCTGACGTGGCGGTGGGGTCGCTGACGTGGCGGAGAGAGAAAGTGACGGGGGAAAGAGAAACACTGGTGGAGGCGGTGCCGGCTGCGGGGAAGATGACCGACGGGGAAGAAAGGTGGATCTATGGTGGATTTCGGGTGGAATCTACTTTACTTCTACTCCTATGATAACTTATCAACTACTCATAATTTATTCATCATCCATCATTAACCCTAATACAAGACTACTAAGGTCCTTTTATATAGACCTTGACAGAGTCCTAATCCACTAGAAAAACCCCCTTGCTTGATTAGCAAGTAATAAGGTTTCTGACTCAACTCAACTTCCTAACTCAAAGGGACTCTTAATTAATTCCTAACAATCAACTAGGACTCAATAAAAGACTAATGATAAATACTAATTAAATACTCTAGTTTGAACTAGGGAAATCCAAGTCAAACTAGGAAAGAGGTTGAACCAGCTTGGTTCCTCTTCTGGGTTCGGGTCCAGTTGGTCGAGTCGGATCGACTCGTATCAGGGAAGTTGTACTTGGCAGATGGATCTTGGCATATGCTATCCAAAGCATGTTTCAGCACAACTAGGAGTCCAGATGAAGTTGGCAACTTCATGATTGACAAGGATAGAGTCCAGATCAACTTGGAACCAGTTAATAACCAAGAGTTGGTGTTGAACAAGGAGTCCTTCTTAAACAAGAAGGCTTGGAGCCTTCCTCTATATAAGGAGGAGCCACCATGATCAAGGGGGATCTGGACGGTGGCTTAGGGTGGGTTCTCTTTGTAATTGAGCGATTGTAACCAAAGGGTTGGGCAAGAAAGTTGAAAGCTCCTATGTACAATTGCATCAATAAGAGAGTGGGCGAATCCTTTGTCTATATCGTGTCTTATTGTGTGTTTGTATGTGAAGAAGACGGAGGAGGCTTGTCAAGAAGGGTCTTGACGCCATCATTAGGGAGAACTCAAGTGAAAAATTTCCGTTGGACTTTCGTAGTGACACCCTAAGCCCCTCCTACCCTTCCTCTAGTTCCTCCAATGTTCCGCTCCTTTCATGTTTCTTGTTTTCTTTGTTTTCTTTTGTTGGTTTTGTATTTATAGCCAGTTGGCTCGCTTCTTCTTCTTCAAAAAAAAAAAAAAGACTTTTGCTGGGCTGCAATGACACATTGATTTTTATGTTTTTTTGTTTCCCTGGTGAAGAATGAGTGGCTAATTATGTGAAATCATGCCTTCATGATCTCCCATGAATTCAGGCTTTTATTTAAAAGACAATTGTCGAACATTTATGCTTCCATTAGACTCAATCTTAGAGACCTGTCTAAGATCCTTTTCAGGCTCATCTGATTCAGTCACATAATCCTCACTAAGAGACTTAGGGAGATCAGATTCAGTTTCAGAAAACTCGCTAGGAAAATCCTCTCCTTGCTCAGCTAAAAATGCATTAGAAGAACTATAGACATCTTCAAGAATCATGTCACGAAAACAGCTTTTAAATATCACATCATCCATTTTCCTTATCCAAGGAAAATTGCCTTCATTGTGATTTGTTCTTCTTACACTTTGATAACTATGAGCATATGAAAGAGATGCTGAGTGATATTTGTTCCTTTGAACATTTCGCTTTATCTCTTCTTCTATCTTTCGAGTTATATTGTTAAAATCTAAGCCACCGAGTTGCTTCTTTAGCTCCTTAGCAACTACTTCCAACCTATCAGGAAGAGAATCAAGCAAGATTTCCATTTTCCGATCTATGTGTAGTTGAATCCCATATTCCACAGAAAGATAGAAGAGCTTTCTCCACATATTATGAGTATGCAAGTTTAGTGTGTCCCCATCTTCCATCTTATAGGCCAACACACTTTCTAATGAATTGTCATCCTCCACTGCATAGAATTGGGCATAATTAATCAAGACACTTGTTTTATATCAGGAATAAAGCATAATGTAGTTCTATCTTATATGCTAATACTATATAAGTATCTAGTTGAGCAAAGAGTGTTAGGTTCTAAACCTTAAAAGTCACTCATTAACTAGACACTAATTACATAGTAAACATGCATACATTAAACACGAAAGTGAACTAAAAATAGAACATAACTCAGCCATATAATAAAAAAATATAATTCATTTATATAATCAGTGGGATGGGAGCACCACTCATAAAAAAAACCAACACATGGCCAGGGCCTTTGCCCAAGTCACATGGCTCATCCAGTGAAAGGAACAAATGGATTGGATTAAATCATATTTAATCCATTGGAGAGGTTTGGGGTTTGGAGAAGCAGGCGGCCAGGGTGAGAGGAAAACACCCAAAACCGACATTCAACCACGACCTTGACATCCAAGGTGAATCGAGAGCGTCCTCGGCCACTGGCGGCGGCGACGCAGCGCTCCGGGCCCCGTCTTGATGAGATCCGGCCTCTGTTGCTGTCGGATCTGCCGTGGCGGCCGCGCTGAAGGTCTTCGACGCCGTTCATGGGCTCGAGCGACCCTTGCTCAGCGACGCCACAATCATCCCCGATCTCAACCTTAGTTCTAGTCTCTAACGGCGCTCATGGCCGTCCTCATCATCGACATCCCAAAGAGCCCCACGCTCTTCGTCGCTTTCTCTCTCGCCCCCAAAGGAACGGAGATCGGACAGGCAAGATCTGAGGCGATGAGGTTGATCGTGGTCAAGCACCGGGGAATGGGAAAAATGAACGCCGGTTCGAAGGACGAAGGCGGTGAAGAAGAATAACTTCTTCAACAAGAGCCCTTCCATGTATGTATACTATCCCAATTCTCATTCTCCTTCTTGCCACCGATCGAATTTGACATCGATGGAGAGGAGAAAAAAAACATCACCAATTCATGAAAACAAATCTAAAGGCTCTGATACCAATGTTGAATTTGATTTCTCTGTATGAATACAGAAAAGTAACAAAAACTTGCTCTTCGGCCTACGATCTTCGATCTGTTTCACGTGATTCAGGTGATCTTGTTACGAGAACAAGGATCAACAATTCACAGCCCAAAATCCTTCTTCCTAGTTCTTTTCCATTGGATCTCTTTTTCTTCCCGTGTTTCTAACTCTGTTTTTTTCTCTAGAAACTTGAACACATGCAGAGTCCCCGAACGGTTCCCATTAGTGAGCAGTTTTGATAACTGTATCTAACTGTTTGATTAACTTAATGTGGGTTTGGCTCTTTAATCGGGTCTAGCCATCATTGGCGACCCTAACCTATTTATAAACCAACGGAAGACGATGACAAGGGATGGATAGTTGAGCTAGGACGGTCCTCCCCAGCTCGAGCAGGCCCATGATCCAGCGTATTTGATCCTCGGTGTAGGCAAGAGAGCATAGGAAGTCGACGTAGTCCTGGATGTCGGCGTCGTATACCAGGCCAGGATCCGCGTCCAGCTGCTGCTGAACGAGGCCGGCGTCGTACGCGAATGGCGTGGCCGACTTGAAGTCCTTCTCGGCGATGATCGGCCAGTGATGGTGATCCAAGATTGTGGCCGTCGTCATGATAGCCGACCGTATCATGGCCGGCGACCACGTCGGGTGCAGCTGCCGGAGCAATGCTGCAATGCCAGCTATGTGAGGACAAGCCATCGACGTGCAGGAGATTATCTTGAAGTTGGCTCGCCTCGAGTCGTCGAAGTAGCCTACGGGGCCGATAGGGCTCCACGACGCCATGATGTTGGTCCCAGGGGCGAGAATGTCCAGCTTGACGATCTCCCAGACGATGTTGCCAGGGCCTCTCGATGAGAATACGGCTACAGAAGGCGCTCGTTTCATGCCAATGGTAGCTCCGTTGAACCGGAGGCTCGCCACCCACATCGAGCTCCGGTTGATGTAGGAGATTATGCTCCTCCCCTCGGTGTAGCCGATGGCCAGTGCCGGTATAGTGAAGCTCTCAGCTAGGACCTGAGGGTTCACCACAATCAATCCTTCGCCTCTGGCAGCCTTAACTTGTATGCCGGAGGACACTCCAGCTACTTCGCAGACAACAATCTTGCCAGCTATGATCGAGTTCAGGCGCGTGCTCGGGCTCGCAGGTGGGGAGATAGGTCAGCGGTAGCATGCGTTCGCAGCAGGCCGTGTCGTTGTAGAGAGACTCTCCGGCGTATACCTCGCCGCTGCCCAGCTAAACAAGGGTCGAGAACTTGCGGTCGGCAGAGCCTCCACCGACCGTCATGATCCACGGCGCCGTGTTCGACACTGTCGAAATCTGAGGGCCACCGTTTCCGCCGGCACATACCACAATGATGCCTCTGCGAACGGCGGCGAATGCGGCGATGGCGAGCGGGTCATCATAGAATTGCTTGTTCTCATCTGGTCCTAAGGAGAGAGAGAGGACGTCGACCCCGTCGTAGATGGCGATCTGCATGCCGGCGAGAATGTCGGAGCTGGCGCAACCAAAGTTATGGCAAACTTTGTACATGGCAATCCTCGCCTTGGTAGATGGGGGGCACGACACCCACACGTTCAACAATTCACACCTTTGATGGTGCCATTTCCAACGCCGAAAACATTGGCGCCGGTCATTGGGTCTCCGGCGGTGATCGAGGACGTGTGGGTGTCGTGCCCCCCGGCGTCCCTCGGTGACCTGAACTCCATCAGTTGGCTATTCTTCTCTACCAAACCCATTGTGTCCGTTCCATTAAAAAAGTACCTGGCGCCAATGAGCTTCTTGTTGCACATGCTCGAGTTGAATTGCTCGCCGGTCTCGCACTCTCTTCTTCCGGACGTCCGAGAGGCCATCGTCCCGGAAACTCTCGCTCTTCGGCCAGATGCCACTGTCAAGTAGGCCAATGATAACATCCTCACCATATCCGGAATCCGGCAAGAGGCCGAATTCAGAATTCAGGCCACTAAATTCAGGAGAACGGGCGGTCCGAAGGGAGAAGACAGCGTCCTTATACACGCCAATGACCCCGGTGATGTTGGAGACATATGTCGGCTTCCCGGGGAGTGAGCTTGGCAGCAAAGCCATGAAAGATGCTATCATAGGTGTAGAAGATCCGGCTATCTTCGTCGACATCGGTGTCTTTGGAGGGAGCAACGACAGACTGTACGATGGAGTTGTGCCACTACTGCTGGGTGGTGAAGTGAGAAGGTCTTGTGAAGTTATTGGTGTGGATGATAAACGAAGTGGTCTTTGTGTTAGCTGCAGAACTAAATGAGAAGCAGAGGAGGAGGAGCAAACTAAGTAAGACATGGAAGAAGGCCATGGTTGCAATGAAGTACTTTGTACTGTTTGGATATCAACCTTATAAGGAGCAATAACGGTCACAATCATTTCCCTTATATTAGTTTGTTTACATGTATATTTTCCTAAGTTAATTTTATATATTTTTATCATATTCCCTATGTTAGTTTTAAATATACATCCTTATATAAGGTTCATCCATTAATCAAATTCGGTTTTTATAACCGAATCACCCATTAACTTGATGGTTACCCTGCAAGGTGGCAGGGGGCCCACCTAGTATTATATAGAGAGAAGGGCTCGTTTAGTACTCTGTTTCTTGGATGGTAATCATATATGAGTCTATAAATACAAGTAATTAAGGTGAGCTGGTTATACTATGTTATGATGCTATGTATCTAATCATTCTTCATTTGCCAATCTCTCCTTCCTTGTTTGATGTGCTACAAAAAATGCAGCACACATGACATGGAAACTTGTGAGGTGCTTGCTGTCTGTATTGAGGACATTTAATAGGAAAAAGATTTGTGTACATGTCATGTACATGTACACAACCTATGTGGCTAACATCCAAGCCACTACTTTTCCCCCTAATAACATCACTCTAGGGCTTGGATGTTAACCACATGAGGGTGTACATGCACATGGCATGTACCCCAATATGTTGGAAATTCTGACACTGTTAACCTATAATATGTGCAACTTTTGAGGAGTTTGAATTCAATCAATTCAACCTCATAGCGCCTAACTTGAGCATCTCAAAACAATTGGTACTCAACTAATTTGTCAAGCATCTCACATCCGGCTTTGTACAGACGTCATGAAAATGTGGACATACTCCATATTCGACTTTATCAGTCTCATCTTAGACTTACTAAGACGACACCCAAAAATAACCCTCAAGTTTATTCAGCGCTAAAAGGGATCACTTTGCAAGTGGTACTTAGGGTCCGTTTGGGCGTGCGTTCCTGTTGCCCAAACGCACTTTTTTTAAGACCAAACACAACCGCGTTCACAAAAACCCCGTTTCGGAATAATAGCAGACTGGTGGGGACCACGTCAAAACTGTGTCAAAGACGAAGCAGTTTATAGGTGCTTCCATTTGGCCGCACCTTGGCTGCGACGTAACAAACACAGAAACTAAATAACAAACTAATATTTTGCACTATACATTTGAAAATAAACGCACACCCAAACAATAAATTACATGAACACACTTTTCTACCACAGTTATTAACGTGTCATACCAAACAATTTTTAAACCGTTACCGCACCGCACCTCACCACAGTTTACAAACACACCAAACTTCACCACGGTCATAGAAAAACACAACACACAACCAAACGGAGACTTAGTGATCTTATTGTCTCATCCTGCCTGCACTCAGCGTCAGGGCGATCCCCCATGTGAGAGGCCCGATCATAAGCCTGGTGACAACAACTTACAAGATATGTGCTTTTGTAAACAAATTACAAAATATATGATATGAAAATGGATCTCATCAATATAAGGTGTTCATTACACAAAAGTAATGGTGTTCCAAGTAGTATCAAATTTCTCATATATCTATAAAAGATATCTCTTGCCATGAGTTTTGGTTATTTGATCAGCAACCAAATGCTGACTAAAACATACTTAAGGACTGTCACACCCCGATCCAGAAAACCCATCCAGGACGGGGCGTGAGGGTTCCTATCACTATTCATCTCCAACTAGCGCGATACAAATGCGGAAAACATGGGTAAACTTAAACAATTCATATTCCAGAGGTAAACTGTAATTCAATTTATAAATACATCAAGTTGTATTGTTTAAACATCTAATTACAATTCTTACCAAACTCTTCCAAGGGAAAAGATATTATACAAATAATCTAAAAATCCTCGAAAGATATTTATTATATACAAAACTATTAAAAAGTACAACAGTCTTCCTGCAACAACCTCAGATGCCTCTGGAAGTACTCGCGCCGCCAAAGGAAGATCCCGCCGGCTCTACTGCTGAAGAACTGGCGCCTGCACCTGCAAACGCAGCCCGGGTAGGAGTGAGCGATAAGCTCAGTAGGGTTCTACTCTACGGCACACAGAAGGGAGGAAAACATCAATAGTGATATCTTCTCGCTCAAGCCTAAGGAATGCCACGGGGTCCCACAACCCCTATCGACTCCCCAATGGGATTCTACTCTTCTCAACCGACCACGCTGGGAGGAAAAGAACAAGAACTAGTAGGATCACCGTTACCCAACAGGAAACTACTGCCTGGGGACCATGTCAGGGACATCGACAACCATCCTTAACACTTAGCCTTGGGAAGACAACACGACCTCTAAACCTCAAAGCAAAGATCATAGCTAACAATAATACATCCTCGATAACAAGAGATTCCAATTATGATCACGTCCTAATCCTCACTACCCATCCGCGGTCCTAAGGCTAGATCCGAGCAACCCGAGAGCCTCGGATCGGCGATCAACCCATCGCCCGCCTAACCTAACATGCCTCTAATGCATACAATACATGAACCTGTGTAAATATCTATCCTAGATGTCTCTATATGTCACAACAATAGTTAAAGGTTCAACAGTCATACAATAGTCGTCGGCACTCGCCGGCAACGGGCTAAGGTTCCACAATACCTCGTTAGCCAACAGTCATCGTTAGCTAATGGCTAGGGGATGCGATAAGCATTCAAACTACTATCAACCAAGTATTTAAATACGAGTATAAACCGTAAATTCGTCAAAGGGGCTAAACTCCCGATTCATTTCCCAATCTCGATCGAAATCTTGTGAAAACATCGTGTATGCTCCCTAACATGATTCGATATCTATCATGAATGAAAACCAATCAAAGGAAACCATAAAACACAGCTCAGTAGCCCACGGTCGATGCGACGGTCGACCGTGAGGCCACGGTCGATCCGACGGTCGACCATGGGGTCAAATGAGGGAAAGGCATAAGGGCCACAGTCAATCGGTGCATCGACCCTGGGAAGCCCAAAATGAGACAGAGCCTCACGGACGATGCAACGGTCGATCCGACGGTCGACCGTGAGGCGGAAAGGAAAAGAGAGGGAAAGGCATAAGGGCCACAGTCAATCGGTGCATCGACTCTGGGAAGCCCAAAATGAGACAGAGCCTCACGGACGATACGACGGTCGATCCGACGGTCGACCGTGAGGCGGAAAGGAAAAGAGAGGGAGGGAGCCCGCGGTCGATCGGTGCATCGACCCTGGGAGACCCAAAACGCGACAGAGCCTGACAGACGATGCGACGATCGATTCGACGGTCGACCGTCTGGCTCAAAAGAAGCGTATCAACAGTGGACGGTCGATCCGCCGATCGACCGTAGAGCCTAATGCACAGTTCATCGTCGGAAATCCAATTTCTTGGATTTGAATGATCAAATCATGTTGGAAGTTGATGAAACTATGCAAAAATGTGTAGAAGATGATGTGGAAGCTAATGGTATGATTAAAACACGATTTTGATGGTTAAATCTCAAACCTAGGTCTCAATGGCCGAAAACCGACAAAACGGCGATAATACGGAAATCATCCGATAAAATACGAAAATCAGTTGACAGGAATACTGGAGGCAAGCTATACAACACATGCTACATGCTACACAACATTCTAACATGTACTCCTACAGCGAAAATACAAGAAACCTATCCTAGGAGAACTCGATCACCGGATCGAGGTAGAAACACCTACTTGAGCAAGTAGGGCAGCTCCTCTACGCGTCCAACCAGTCAAACCGCCAAGATCCGCTCCTCGAAGTTCGCGTCTCCAAGCCCTAGCACAGCCGAAGGAGAGAGAAAGGGAGAGGAGGAGACAACGACAGGGAAGAGAAGAAAGAGAGAGAAAGGGACAGGCTATATATAGAGATCTGAACCGATCTCGGCCGTCCGATTCGATCTTTCCCGATCGAGTTTCGATCTTCTGATCGAACGCACCCTTAACGTTCTAATCAAACACATACATCAATCCAAGGCCGTGTGTGCAACGCGGGTGTGAAACTGATCACCAGGGGCCATATTTACCAGAATGCCCCTGGGGCTAAAAACCACCATACGATCGTCCGATCATACCCGACGCTGAGCCAAACCAAAAGGAGAACGTCCCTCGACCCACGTGGTCGAGCCAGGTCGGAGGGACGGGCCCTCGAAGAGAACTGCTGCAAGCTCGAGATCGTGGACTGGATAGTTTCTCTCATGGGTCTTCAGCTGTCTGAAACCGTAGGCCACCACATAGCCCTCCTGCATCAGCACACAACCTAGACCCTCCCCACTGATGTCGTAAAAGAACCTATAGCCGACGCCTTGCTCTAGAACTATCAGGATCGGTGCATTCGTTAGTCTGGTCCTGAACTGTGTGAACGCCTGCTCGCAAGCATCGTCCCAAATAAATGGGACCGCCTTCTGCGTCAACCTGGTCAACGGCCCTGCAACCTTGGAGAAGTCCCGCACGAACCTCCGGTAGTATCTCGCCAAGCCGAGGAAGCTACGGACCTCGAACACTATCGTCGGTTTCTGTCACTGTAGTACTGCCTCCACCCTTGGCCGGATCAACTGAGATGCCTGCCGCTGACACCATGTGCCCCAAAAACTGTACCTCAGGAAGCCAGAACTCACATTTGGAGGCTTTGGCGTATAGCCTATGCTCCCTCAACAACTACAACACTGTCCTCAGATGCTGCTCGTTGATAAGTGCATGAAAGTGCACTCTGAACAACCTTATAACTATCTCAATTGCTATATCTTCACCCTTAATCAACTTCTTTAGCACTATTTTCATAGTATATGTTACTTCACATAGTTGCTTGGAAAATGCAGGAAATTGGAGCCGAAAGAAGCTGAAAAGATTATATGGGTCAACTTCAAAGATTAAAATGTATCTTTCCAAGAAGAACCAGATGATGTGCCATATACCATTGGAAAGCTCTTGAAGTCTACTTTCTGGAAAATTTTACGGTTCATGATTCCAAGTTACGTAGAGGAAGTTACAATATTTTTTGTACCAGTGCGCAGTGCTGAATGAATAGTGACGGTCGCCCGTCAGATCTCACAGTTGACCGTCGCGCTCAACAATCCTCACGGTCGACCGTCGAGCTCAAAAAACCTCACGATCGACCGAAAGATGCTCACGGTCCACCGTGGCATCGACCGTCAGCCTCTGTCAAGGAAAATACTTTGCAGGGTTGATGAAAAGATCGACCACAGCTTGTCAAAATAAATTGTGCACCTCACGGTCGACCGTCAGGGTCTCACGGTCGACCGCCAAATAAGCCAGGGGCGTATAACGGGTTTAAACTTAACCCGAGTTTGCTAATTTTTGGACCCTATAAATAGGAAAGTGAGGGTAAGTCAGAAGGAGTTCTTGGACGTTTTTGGAGGCTCTTTTCTGGACGTTTTCCAAAGGAAGAAGATGAAGGAATCTCCATCCATGGCCGAGTAATCCGCGGGTATGGCAGATGGATGATCTAGCGAGGACTAGGGCTTCTTCTCCAACAATGATTCATAGTTTTAATCTTTATTGTTAAACTCTTTTCTATGTATTGGATCTTCGAAGACTATTTTCATATTATAGATTTCTATGTGGATGATTAGTATTATGAATCCAGTCATGCTTCTTTTATGATCTTATAATCCCATAGTTTTATCTATTGTTTACCTACTTTATCTCGTGAAATCTTTGCTATGCATTGCCGATTGTGAGAGTTGGTATTGTGTATTCTTAGAGATCTGGTTAGATAGAGGTAGGGCTTTGTCCCGATGAACTTTTGCTATATGTTGCTTGTGGTGACAACCGGTATCATATATTCTTAGGTTTGGGGTGGATGAAATTAGAACTATAATAATGAAGAATCAATCATAGGAAGAGACATTTATATGTTTTCTTAGGTTTATAGTTCCATATCTTCTGGTTAAAGTGATTGGGATGTGAATCCCTTAACTGAGTATTATATGAACCATTGAGAAGAGAAGAACCTAAATCCGAGTGAAGTGATTTCTGAAGCCTAGCCTCATTCAAATCTTGATTTCTTTCGTTAACTTTATCTTATCATTACATCTTCGATCTATTTTCTTAATTTTTACGCTCTTGATTGTTTTCAATATATTGTTATTTGTTTTTCTGGATCTTTCCTGCTTGTCTCTCTGTGGGTTCGACCTCTCTTATGTTGTACTGCACCGCGACCACTGTGCGTGACACATTTGAACGACATCAAAAATTGGCGCCGTTGCCGGGGAGACGGTTCAGAAAAGCGCCAGAATAATCAGATCACGATGATTGAAGACATCGATGGCGGTAACTTTGTTCCCTTTTCTTTGGATTTTTATTTCTTTTTCCTTAGTTTTCTTTATTTTCTTTTTAGTTTTATTTTGATTTTTAGTTTTACTTTTACTTGCTGAAAAAAAAACTGACAAAAACAAAAAACAAAAAAAAGAGGAAGGAAAATGAATTATATCAAGACTATTTGAAGTCATGTTTTATGAAGTCGAGAGATGCAATGTCTCAAACAACAGTTCGTAAGAAAAGTATATACGAATTGAGCTTGGAGAATAGAATGAGTCATCTTTCTATCAATGAGTATCTTCCTAATTATATGTTTTACACATTGAAAAGAAAGATTTCATCCTTTGCACAAAAGGATGATGAGACATTACGTGATGCATGACAACGATTTAAAAGTTTAATAGTTTCATGCCCTCACCATGGTTATGCTAGTTGCCGTTTAGTTAGCTATTTTTATTATGGATTAACTGAGCATGAACGCCAAATTCTTGATACAAGATGCAAGGGTGAGTTTTTGTAGATTGTTCCAGATGAAGCTATGAAGCACTTGAATGAGCTTGTTAAGACGACTCATACACAGACGGTTCCGGGGCGTTCGGATGATTATCATGGTCATATCGATGCCAAATCCTACAAGCATCCCAATGTCGCCTTAACGTCCAACAGCTATCTGCAACATAATGAGCCTTTCTACTTTTATCCTAGTGCTTATGATGATTATATGCATGATACTTATGTTGCTACTTCCCATGATGTGGATGTTGATGAGCCTAACACATATGATGCACGTGTCGATGACTTTAGTGCTTGTGATGCTTACATCCATGAATTTAATGCTTATGGTGCACATGCTCTAGATGTTCATGTTGATGATGCATATGCTCATGACTGTAGTGCTAGTGTGCATGTTCAAAATTCTAGTCCTATTGATGCGCAAGCTATTGATTCTAATGTGTGTGATGCATATGCACATGATTTTAGCGCTCATACGCATGTTTATGATACTAACATTCACTATGGATATGCTCATGATTCCAATGTTAGTAATGCACATGTTCATGTCTCTGATGTTGACGATGCACATGTTTCTCCTCAACTTTCTATGGCAGAGATTTTGGACTTACTTAAGGAGGCTACAACCAAGCCTAATTTTGACTTTTTTATTCTGCAGTTACTTATGAAGAACGAGGAGAAGGCACACCAACTATGCGAGGTAATCACATCTTTTAGCGTGCACGAACTCGGATGGATACATCGGTTGGAAGAAGACGAAGTACTCCAGTATGGGCCGGTCAGCAGTAAGGAAGATCCGGACGACTTCCAAGACCACCACAACAATGTATTCGTTGAACCTCTATCGACTGAATTTCAAGTCATTGCTTCTAAGCCACAAGATATATTTCCTGTGTTTATTTCATCTCCTTGGATTGTTAGGAAGAACATGACCTTGATAGATACTTTTAATGATCAAATTTCTTGGATTTGAACGATCAAATTATGTTGGAAGTTGATGAAACTTTGCAAGCATGTGTAGAAGATGATGGGGAAGCTAATGGTACGATTAAAACACGATTTTCATGGTTAAATCTAAAACCTAGGTCTCAATGGCCGAAAATCGATAAAACGGCGATAATACGGAAATAATCCGATAAAATACGGAAATTAGTTGACAGGAATACTGGAGGCAAGCTATACAACACATGCTACAAGCTACACAACATTCTAACATGTACTCCTACAGTGAAAATACAAGAAACCTATCCTAGGAGAACCCGATCATCGGATCGAGGTAGAAGCACCTACTTGAGCAAGTAGGGCAGCTCCTCCACGCGTCCAACCAGTCAAACCGCCAAGATCCGCACCTCGAAGCTCGCGTCTCCAAGCCCTAGCACAGCCGAAGGAGAGAGAAAGGGAGAGGACGAGACAGCGACAGGGAAGAGAAGAAAGAGAGAGAAAGGGATAGGCTATATATAGAGATCTGAACCGATCTCGGCCGTCTGATTCAATCTTTCCCGATCGAGCTCCGATCTTCCGATCGAACGCACCCTTAAGGCTCTAATCAAACACATACATCAATCCAAAGCCGTGTGTGCAACGCGGGTGTGAAACTGATCACCAGAGGGCATATTTACCAGAATGCCCCTAGGGCCAAAAACTACCATATGATCGCCCGATCGTACTCGACGCGGAACCAAACCAAAAGGAGAACGACCCTCGACCCACGTGGTCGAGCCAGGTCGGGGGGACGGGCTCTCACAAGGACCACCTGACTTTTTGCAATCACCAATGAATTAAGTGACAACTAATTTATCCGAAGAACTTTGAGATTGTTATCATGGTAGCATACAATGAGGTTTTCATTCCCTCGATTGTCGCGCCCCGACCCGCGAAAGCCCAATCGGGCCGGGCGACGCGAACCAGAACCTAACTAAATGCGGAAATAAAGGCGAGGGGTTCCCTCTAACTTACTGGTTTCACTAAACAGTTCATAAGCACCCCTGAATAATACAATCAATTTAAACCTCAATACATATAATATAATATTTCAAAATCTCAAAGGGGTTTACAACAGTTTATATATCATACTCCCGTAGGAGACTAACTATAACAAAAGTGTAGAAGGTGATCACCGATCCTCAGACACAGCCAGACGCCGCCGCACCACCAAACACCTGCCCGGTAGGGGCTACTGAAGAAGAGCTGGCGCCTGCACATGCAAAACGCAGCTCGGGTAGGAGTGAGCAAAAAGCTCGGTAGGGTTCTACACTACGACACACAGAAGGAAGGGGAACACAAGAGTGTCTCCCTCAAGTAAGACCTTGGTGTACACAGGGGCCCCATAATCCCACCGCGTGTCCCTGAGGCCCACGATCATGGTCTTCTAGCCGAGCTGGTCACATGTCAGGTCACACTCAGTAGCAGGAAACAACACTGCTGGCCCACAAGCAGGGAACGGCACTGCAGGCGGGAAAAGGCACCATTGAGTAGGCAACCCCTATACTCAAGGGTCAACACAGTGGAACACCGGCTACACCTCAGCATCTGACTCAAGGCCGACACAACCTCTATAATCTTCAAGCAACATGTGTACCAGTCATCTAAGCCCATCGTCAAGTTTGACTGGACACCACAATTCGAACCTGGACCAAGCTACCCAACCCCGGTCCTAGAGCTAAATCTGAGCTTCCAGCCTCGGGACGGCGACCCACATATCACCCACGCCCTAACCATGCAACTAATGCACAACAGAGAATGCATACTATTAACATACACAAGTAAGAGAAATAAGCATGCAACAGTATGTTAAAGTAGCATATAAGTCCAACCGGATCGCTGCTGCGGTACTACCAACCGCTGCTAGCCGATTCGTAACGGGTCCCGGCATTACGACAGTACCCCGACCGTCAACCGCGGACTCCTACAATGGGAAGCAACCCCTAAACCGATGATGAACAGTAAAAATATAATATTATATGTTTCGAACATATAATATTATATAAAACACCAAAAATTCTCTACATAGCAGCTAGTTGACCCCGTCGATCCGACGTGCAAACGACGTCGGATTCGCAATCAAACTTAGACTCCAATAGACCAACATACCGGGATCAACATATCCAAAATCCAGAAACATCCAACAGCTAGAATAATGGGAAAAGGCTAATCAAAACCGCTAATCAAACTAACTTACCAATCACTTGCTGCAACGCAACCCTCCAGTAATAAATTCATAAAAAATCTTAGGAAAATCCAAAAATCATGAAATTAGTTGGGTTGGAGAGTAGATTCAAAGATCTACAACTCTTATGTTCATGACCACCCAAGAACATGCACGTACTGATCGGATAACTCGCCACAAACAGGCTTTTCTTCAAGAACAGCAGAAACAAGAAAATCCGAGATTAAACATGCTTAAATCCTACTAAAATCTCAACCAAAGCTTATGAAACTTATAATAGAAATTATACTAAGCAAGAGGAACCCAACAATACAAAGAACTACAAGATCTACTGGCTAGATTAAGAGAAACCCATTAAACAACTCAGGTAGGTAGAAAACCTAAAGGAAACGCTAATCCTCGGCTGATTCCCCGCTAAATAGCCGCTAACCAAGCAACTAAACCATGCCAGGGATCTTTCTCACGCCACCACGGATCCAACGAGCCTTGGAATGCCCAAAACGGTGGCCGGAGGAGGAAGAACGGAGAAGAAGAAGCTCGCCGAAAACAGGGGAAAAACAGAACCGCGGAAGAAGAAGAAAGAAGAAGGAAGAAGGAGGGGAAATAAAAGAGGAAGAGAAGAGGAAGAAGAGTGAGGGGGAAGGCCGGGGAAGGAGGGGAAAAGGAGAAGGAGAGGAGAGGAAGTCCTCTCTCCTCTGACAGTGGAGAGTGACGGCCATGACGGCCGTCCTCTCCAAGTTCAACTGCCTTGACTTTCTCGAAAAGAAGGATCGATCTTCTTCTCAAAGAAGATCGATCTTCTTAGCAAGAAGGATCGATCTTCCTCTAGCAAGGAAGATCGATCCCCTTTGCCCAGAAAGCCAAACTTGGGCTAAAACACAAGCCCAAGCCCGGATCTTCTGATCCCGGGTCCACCTAACCATTCTAATCAAACACTAACACAAACAAGGTCAGTGTGTGCATTCGCGGGTGTAAAATAAACCGACAAGGCGCAATTTACCAAATTGCCCTTGTGGTCCACAACGAGCCACGGGCCCGACCCAGGCGGTCAACCCAAGAATGGAGGGACAGGTCCTCACATCCTAATACCCTTAAAGGAAATCTCATCCCGAGATTTGATAAAGGTAGGGTTCGGAAACAGAAAAACAGTTACACTAGAAGACAGGACAAGAGATACCTCGAGATGAAAACAACTATGGAAACTCTTGCCGCATGCGCGCCTCGCGCTCCTAGGTCATCTCCTCGGTGCCTCTGTGCCTCCACAGTACCTTAACCAAGGGAATCGTCTTGCCCCGCAAAACCTGATCCCTCCGGTCAAGTACTGGAACTGGCTGCTCGACGAACGTCGCGTCTGCCTCAAGCTCGATGGCATCCACCCTGATAACATGAGACGGATCTGGGTGAAACTTCCTCAGCATCGACACATGGAACGTCGGATGCACAGCTGACATGTGTTCAGGAAGATCCAGGTGGTAAGCTACCTCGCCGATTCTCTCTAGGATCTCAAACGGCCCGAAAAACCTCGGCGCCAACTTACCACCTCTGCCAAACCTGACGGATCCTCTGTACGGTGATGCTCGCAGGAACACCCTGTCGCCGACTGAAAACTCTGACGGTCGTCGCTTCTGATCTGCATAACTCTTCTGCCAGCTCTGAGCCGTCAGAAGTCTCTGCCTGATCTGCAATAACCTCTCTGACGACCGCCTGATGAGGTCTGCACCGGTGAGTGAAGCCTCTCCAACCTCTGTCCAGCACACTGGGGAACGACACAACCTACCGTACAACGCCTCGAAAGGTGCTACTCCAAGACTGGACTGGTAGCTGTTGTTGTTGGCAAACTCCACCAAGGGGATGTGCTCCTCCCAGCTGCCTCCGGCGTCGAGGACACATGCTCTCAGCATGTCCTCTAAGATCTGGATCGTCCGCTCTGACTACCCGTCTGTCTACGGATGAAAAGTCATACTGAAAGTCAGGAGTGTGCCAACTGCGTCCTGAAAGCCTCGCCAGAACCTGCTGGTAAACCTGGGGTCACGGTCTGACACGATAGAAACTGAAACTCTTTGTAGTCTGACCACCTCTCTGACGTACAAACTGCCCAACCTGTCTGTCGAGTCTGTCGTCCGCTTTGACAGGAAGTGCATCGATTTGGTCAATCGATCAACGATGAACCAAATCACGTCATTCCCCCTAGGAGATCTCGGTAGCCCGGTCACGAAGTCCATCGTGATGTGCTCCCACTTCCACTCAGCTAGTGGAAGCGGCTGAAGTAACCCCGGATTACAATGATATCGGCTAACCTCGATAGTGCCGGAACATCCTTTTAATTGTTGTCCAACACGCAACTTCAGGATTACAATGATTTCGGCTAACCACAATAACAACATAATTCAAGCTTGATCAATTACACAACATAATGTATATCATACTAATGACCTTCCTATAGTTAGCTAATTCTATTTATTTCTATCTTCTAGTCGTAGGAAATTGCCCGATATTAAGAACTAAACACTTTTCTTTTGGAGTTTATGTGAACAATGAATAGTACGCACTGATCAATTTAGCATCCTCTTGTGACAAACCAAAAGGTCAATTAAATTCGATCTATCGAGAACCTCATCTCAAGTAATAGTTCACATATGTCATGTCCATATCACACATGGAGGACAACCACTTCTAAGTGGTGACTTTTAACTCCCATTGATATAAAGCCCACACAGACTTCATGAAATATGATGTATAGCTAACAACTCAAATTATAATTGGAACATTTTAAGCAACTAAGCTTAATATTTCTTGTCCCTTACTATGAATTTATCATATGATCCACATAGGACTCATTTTCTGGTTCTTCACTAAGAAGTGAAACATCACATCAATAATGTGTTTGGAACGATTCCAAACCGATCGGGTCAATATTAGTCAATTGATACAAAATCAACTAACATTCACACAGAATTTATAGTTCTCAATTACTGAGCTACTTCTTTCTCTACATTTGCTAATCATTTTTCTACGAATTGATCAATTTCATCTCTACAAAGGAAACAAATTCACATAAGCACTCATGAAGGACCTACCTTCAATCTCGAAATCCAAATAAGGAACAAGTCCTTATGAATTTCTAAATAGCCGTGAATACTGATGATCCCTTTGGTCTCTACCACAAGTGCATGGTTCGTGACAAATAGAATAGGGCAAAAAGAGTATCGTTTCCACAAGGAGGATGATTCAAGTACCAATGTATCCAATTTCTTATATTATCTAAGCAATCCAAACGAGATATAACACTGACAAATCTGAACTGAAAGCAAATAAATATTAAATAGAAGAGTATGAAAGGTTTCTAGGATTTGGATTTCATCGATTGAATCTCTTTAATGAATTTAAATCTGGTTGCTGAAATTAGAAACTTGTCAATTATCATGACTGAATTCCCTTTTTTTATGTGAAATCCTCTTTCAAGGTATAACTCAAATACCTAAATTAATTCTATGTCTACTTTCGTGATCACAGGAATTAATTTAGATTCATTGGGCTCTTAGGAATCCTTGAACAAAAATCACCTTGTCATATGTTTATTTCTAACATATACTACCAAGGTTTGATGAAACCACGAACTCATGTTAAACTTCAACTTTCGTTACTTCGTTCAACATCTGGAACATACAAGTCATGGCCAGTAACTTGCAAGAAAAAAAAACGATTTCATCAAATTGCAACTAACAAGAATATTCTCAACAACCCAACTCAATTCAAATCAGAAACTCAATGACTTCATCCAAACCCTAGAATAAGAAAACTAGGTATTCATGGTTGAAAGAAAGAAAACCAATGTTTCATAAATACACATCGTCAATCAGAACTAGGATGAAGAGAATAGAATGAAAACTCTGATCCTCTTCTCCTGGCCGTCCTCTGCTTTCTCTGCAGCTTTCTCTGGCCTTTTCTGCCTCTTTTTCCTGGCCGTTCTCTGCTTTCTCTGCTGCTTTCTCTGGCCTTTTCTGCTTCTTTTTCCTGGCCGTTCTCCTCTTTTTTTCCTTCTTTCCTCTCTGCCTCCAGCTGTTCTCTGCTCTATTTTCTATCTCCTCTATTCCTCCAGCCGTTCTCTGCTCTATCCTCTATTCCTCCAGCCATTTTTTCCTAAAGTGTCCACCCTTTCTTCCATTAACCACATGCCAATCCCACTAATCAAGGAAAGATCAAATAAACTCCTAATATAACTAGGAAATGTGGTGCTCCCAGCTGGGATCTTCATGAATCAAATCTGGACTCCAAAAAATGAATCTCGTCCAACCCAAGTGCAGGTGCAGCAATTCCGAGTCTGATGGCTTCATCAATTTTTCTGTCTTTATTCAGCCTAAATCAGCAAAAACTCTAAACACCAAAGTTGTAGCGCTCTTCCTTAGCTTTCCAACGCATCCTGGGCCATCCCAATCAGAGTTTGTATGAAGAAGTTATGTTCAAATTACTAACTGCTGTGCAGAATGTCCAGAATTGCTCAATTAGCTTAGTTTTGCACTTTAGGTCTTCAATTGCATCCAGGCCTAGCCCGAATTCTGCTTCTTCCCATCAGCCAAAGTTCAAATGATTCAATATCTAAATACCTGCAATTATCCAAAAATTCCCAAGAATTAAGTAAATGCAGAAGTCACCTAAAATTCTTGATAAAAGAGCAAGGAATGATGTAAAACACTTGAATCTGACATTCAATCTTAAGAAGATGTGTGGAAATAATTCCCGCATCAAATACCCCCAAACTTGAATGTTTGCTTGTCCTCAAGCAAGAAGTAAAAGGAACGGAAACAAAATAAACAGATTAGATTGATTTCTCACAATAATTGCCTCAAGATTGTCAATAGGGAAAAGTCTAAACATGATACAAGTTTTGAGATTATTTCAAGAACATGCTTAGATTCACAAGAAAACCTTTGAGTGTGTGTGTGTGAATACCAATCTCAACTTGCTACTCTTTCAACTCGGATCAATTTATGCAAACTTGGCTGCAGTATGTCTGATCTCTATGAGAATGAGTTTCTCAAACTTCATATGCCTATTTTTCAGATCAGCTCTCCACTAATGTAGTACAAGCACACCACCAAAGATCAAAAGGACTTCACAAGGGCTTGTAATGGTCAGCTGAGGGTGTTTGCTAACACAATGGATATGGAATTCAAAGCAAGAAAATTTAACACAAGCTTCACCAATGAAAGGAAGAGAACGAAAAATTTACATTTACTTTCAAGAGCAACTTATGTGGTATGACTGTGCAATGCCTTGATCCATTAAGCTGTCTACAAGACCCATGTAGCGAGTATCAAATCAGTGGCTCCCAAGCCAGATGACTTTAGGGCACTAGGTATAAAATACCCCTCGGACCTTCTACTCGAGCCCTATAGGCTTTGAATCTTAGCTAGTCACACACAAAATACCTTGATCCATTAAGCTTTCTACAGGACCCATGTAGCGAGTATCAAATCAGTGACTCCCAAGCCAGATGACTTTAGGGCACTAGGTATAAAATACCCCTCGGACCTTCTACTCGAGCCCTATAGGCTTCGAATCTTAGATAGTCACACACTCTTTTTTTTTTTTTCTTTTTTTCATTTATAAACTTGCAAAGCTTGCAATTGCTCTTCTTCCTTTTACAAACTATTCCCTTCTCCAATGGCTCGGCAAATGCAAATTTTCTTGAAGAGAGGTAGGATAAGTGTTCATGGGTTGAATAGTGCGATTATTGCAGGTTAATGCAAGAAAAATGGCTAATGTTAAAGCTCAAAAGGGTGACTAGAGATAGATATAACAAAGGTAGGCTAGAAAAGCTCAAACGTTCCAAAGATGGCCTAAATCATTTCTCTAATGGTGTGCTACCTAGAATTTCGCCTAGAGAGATTATCAAATAGGTTCTAGAGTTCAGTGAGATCTTGAAAAACTATCTCATTCACATAAATATACTCTAACCTAAAAAAAATAACTTATTGATCACGGTATTGTGCACAGAATTGTTCAAAGGAATTCAAATAAACCAAGCTAGTACAAGAATTAAGCACAAACCAAGACCAGAATAGCATTTTCCACAACTTGCAATAAGGTAATATCATAGGCTTGTGATCATCCACACAACAGAAAAGAAAAGAAGAAAAAAAAAATTCAGCATCAAAACCAACACCACTATCATAACCAAACCAGCAAAAGTCACTCCCCCAAACTTATTTTTCACATTGTCCTCAATGTAAAAGGAAAGAAAAATGGAAGACAAATACTCCCCTTGTAAGAAAGTTGTACGAGTGCCCAGTTGATCATCATTGAACGAGCATTTTGATAACAACAATTTCTTCCTTCTTTTGAACCTGTACCACACAAGCAAAATGAGTGGGTCAGTGCATCATTTATTGAAAACTAAAACAACTAAAACAGAATAAATAAATTTAACAGATGTAGCTTGGGTTGCCTCCCATGAAGCGCTTGTTTAATGTCATTAGCTTGACAACCACATCATCAACCATAGATAGGATTCTCCAAGGGGTAAGTAACTCCTTTAGGAACTGCATTGCTACCAAAATAAGCCTTCAAACGCTGCCCATTAACCTTGAATGTCCCAGTGGATTCACTCTGCACCTCAATAGCACCATAAGGATATACTTTTGTTACCGTGAATGGACCGGACCACCTAGATCGAAGCTTGCCCGGGAATAGCTTAAGTCTTGAGTTGAACAGTAACACTTGCTGTCCAATTTCAAAGTTTTTAATCTGAATGTGCTTATCATGCCAATGCTTGGTCTTTTCCTTATAAATCCTAGCATTTTCATAGGAATTCAACCTAAATTCCTCCAACTCACTCAATTGTAAAAACCTTTTTTCTCCTGCAGCTTGCAAGTCCATGTTTAGCTCCTTAACTGCCCAATAGGCCCTATGCTCCAATTCAACTGGTAAGTGACAAGACTTTCCAAAGACAAGTTTGTAAGGAGACATACCCAAGGGTGTCTTGAAAGCTGTCCTATATGCCCAAAGAGCATCATCCAACTTGTTTGCCCAATCCTTCGTTGAACTACTCACTGTTTTCTCTAAGATTTGCTTCAGTTCCCTATTAGCCAGTTCCACTTGCCCATTTGCATGGGGATGATAAGCAAGCGCCACCTTATGAGTAACCCCATATTTCTTCAACAAGTTCTCAAATGACCGGTTACAAAAATGGGAGCCTTCATCACTAATAATGGCTCTCGGCACACCAAATCTTGAAAATATATTCCTCTTCACAAATCTCATCACCACCCGAGAATCATTTGTCTGGGTTGAAATAGCTTCAACCCACTTGGAAACATAATCCACTGCTACCAAAATATACTGACTGCTGAAGGATGAAGGAAATGGGCCCATGAAATCAATTCCCCATAAATCAAACAATTCAACTTCCAGGATACTCGTCAAAGGCATTTCATTCCTTTTCGAAATACTGCCAACCCTCTGACATCTATCACACATACTCACATATTTCCTAGCATCATGATACATGGTTGGCCAATAAAAACCATATTGCCATATTTTTGCAACTGTCTTGGAGGTGCTAAAATGTCCACCACATTCCAAGGAATGGCAATGATCAAGGATATCCTTCATCTCATCCTCAGGAACGCATCTTCTAATCATCCCATCTGCACAATGTTTATAAAGAAGTGGTTCCTCCCAAAAGTAATGCTTCACATCAAAGAAAAACCTTTTCTTTTGCTGATAGCTCAAATCAGGGGGAACAATGTCACTTACTAAATAGTTTACCAAATCTGCATACCAAGGAATGGCTGAAACCACCAATAACTGCTCATCTGGAAAACTTTCATTAATGGGAACCTCATCTTCTCTTGACTGCCCTTCTAATCTAGATAAATGATCTGCCACAACATTGTCCATGCCTCTCTTGTCTCGAATTTCAATATCAAATTCTTGAAGGAGCAACACCCATCTAATTAGGCGTGGTTTGGCATCTTTCTTTTGTAGCAAATACTTGATCGCTGAATGGTCCGTGAATACAATCACCTTGGAACCTACAAGATAAGATCGAAACTTGTCAAAAGCAAATACAACAGCCAGAAATTCTTTCTCAGTAGTTGCATAATTCAGCTGTGCATCATTTAAAACTCTACTAGCATAATATATAACATGCAACTTCCTGTTTTTCCTTTGGCCAAGAACAGCACCCAAAGCAAAATCACTCGCATCACACATTAATTCGAATGGTAAACTCCAATCTGGGGCTGCCAAAATTGGTCCTGACATCAGTTCTTGTTTCAACCTGTTAAAAGCATTTAAACAATCCTTATCAAAGTCAAACACCACATCCTTATTTAACAAATTACAAAGAGGTTTAGAGATTTTAGAAAAATCTTTAATGAACCGCCGGTAAAATCCTGCATGACCAAGGAAGCTTCTAACACCCTTCACGTTGATAGGTGGTGGCAGTTTTTGAATAACCTCTATTTTTGCTCGGTCCATCTCAATACCTCTACCTGAAATTTTGTGGCCTAGCACAATACCTTCCTGCACCATAAAGTGACATTTCTCCCAATTCAAAACCAAATTTGTTTCCTCACAACGCAGCAAAATCCGAGACAAATTGTCCAAACAGCTATCAAAAGAAGATCCAAAAACCGAAAAATCATCCATGAAAACCTCCATTATTCTTTCAACAAAGTCAGAAAAAATAGCCATCATGCATCTTTGGAATGTAGCAGGTGCATTACACAATCCGAAAGGCATTCTACGAAATGCGAATGTATTATAAGGACAAGTAAAGGTTGTCTTTTCTTGGTCTTCAGGGGATATAGGAATTTGATTGTACCCTGAGTAACCATCTAGAAAACAATAATAGTTATACCCAGCAAGTCTCTCTAGCACCTGATCTAGAAAAGGTAAAGGAAAATGATCCTTACGGGTAACACTATTAAGTTTCCTATAATCTATACATACTCGCCACCCAGTTACTGTCCTAGTGGGAATTATTTCATTATTTTCATTATGCACTACAGTCATCCCACCCTTCTTAGGTACCACCTGTACTGGACTAATCCATGAACTATCAGATATAGGATAAATAATTCTGGCATCTAACCATTTAAGAACTTCACCCCTCACCACTTCTTTCATGTTAGGATTTAACCTTCTTTGATTTTCAACAATAGGTTTATGGTCATCCTCCATGAGAATTCTGTGCATACACAGTGAAGGGCTAATTCCTCTAAGATCTGATATAGTCCATCCTATGGCTTTTATTCTCAATCTCAAAGCACGCATCAACTTGTCAATTTCAACATCAGACAAAGAAGAGCTCACAATCACAGGTAAAGTATTATTCTCACTTAAAAATGCATACCTGAGATGTGACGGTAATTGTTTCAACTCCAAAATTGGTGCTTGCACATTAGAAGGAAGAGGGAGTGGCTTACCTTTACCAAGATCCTCAAAATGATTACCTCTTTGCTTCAACTTTGGACCTGTAGCATGCAATGCACACGCCACTTTTGCAACCTCAATGTTATCATCATTAGTTGTCCCGGCATTCACTAAACAAGTCTCAAGAGGTTCCTTTCTTATTCAATATATAAGAACCTCCTTGGTTGCCTCATCTATTACATCCACTCGACAAATATGGTCAGTAAAAGAAGGATATTTAGTAGCTTGAAACAAATTGAACTCTACCTCTTCTTCACCAACCTTCAAAGTCAACCTACCATTCTTAACATCTATGACAGCTCCAGCCGTGGCTAGAAAAGGTCGGCCTAAAATTATAGGGATCTCGGTGTCTTCTTCCATTTCTAACACAATAAAGTCACTCGGTATGATGAACTTTTTTACCTTGATCAGAACATTCTCAAGAATACCGACTGGATACTTCACTGATCGGTCAGCTAGCTGTAATGAAATGGTAGTAGGTTGCAACTCCTTTAATTCAAGCCTCCTAGCAACAGATAAAGGCATTAGCGAGACACTAGCACCTAAATCACACAAAGCTTTAGAAAAATTAACATCACCGATAGTACAGGGAATAGAAAAACTCCCTGGATCTCTCAGCTTTGGTGGAAGCTTATTTTGGATGATGGCACTGCATTCCTCTGTCAAGGCAATGGTCCCGAAGTCCTCCAATTTCCTCTTTTTTGACATGATCTCCTTTAGAAACTTTGTATAAGCAGGAATCTGTGCTAAGGCATCTGCAAAAGGAATATTAATGTGAAGTTGCCTAAACACTTTTAAAAATTTCTCAAACTGTTGATCCATTTTATTCTGCTTAAGTCTTTGAGGAAAAGGAATGGGAGGGATATATGGTTCAACCAGTGGTAATGTAGCTGGTGCATTTACTAAGTCATCGACTTCTTCTCTGACATTCTTGCTCACTTCATACTGATCTTTTTCATCACCATGTATAGGCTCATCACTTACCTGACCAAGCTGCTTACCACTTCTCAAGATAACTGCCTTGCAATGCTCCTTTGGGTTAACCTCTGTTTTACTAGGCAAATTACCTTGTCCACAAGAGTTGATGGAATTGGCCAATTGCCCCAATTGTAACTCTACATTTCTGTTGGAACTCGCCAATTGCTCAACTTTTGCTTCCATCCTCTCAAACCTCTCTGAACTAGCATTGGCTAACTTCTCAATAGCTATCTCCCATGGTTGCTTACCCTCTTGTTGAGGAGGTCTTGGCTGGAAACCAGGAGGAATGAAAGGTCTCGGATTACTGCTCCTTGTATTACCTTGATCTTTCCATGAAAAGTTCGGATGATTCCTCCAACCTTGGTTGTATGTACTGGAATAAGGATTATTTTGGTATTGTTGCCTGCTGAAATTAGACACAAATTGAGCCTGCTCTACCTGCATACAATCAGAACTTATATGAGCTCCTCCACAAAATTCACAAGTCATCACAGGGCTAGAAACATCATTCATATTACCTAACTTACCACAGATTTTTACCAAAGAATCAACCTTGGCATTCAACATGTTTATGCCATCTAAATCATACATACCTGGAGCTTTCTTAGACATAGCTCTTTCATTAGACCACTGATAATCATTAGAAGCCATTTCATCCAACAAGTCACATGCGTCATCAAACGACTTACCCATTAAGGCACCTCCTGCAGCTGCATCTAAGGTAATCCTAAGTGAAGGTGTTAGTCCGTTATAAAAAGTTTGTATAATCAGCCATTCAGGAATACTATGATGTGGACACTTTCGCTGCAACTCCTTAAACCTTTCCCAAGCTTCATATAAAGACTCACTCTCAAACTGAGCAAAACTAGTAATATCAGTTCTAAGTTTAGCAGTTTTACCTGGGGGAAAATACTTGGTTAGAAAACCTTGAGACAAAGTATTCCAAGTGGTGAAAAAGCTAGGGGCCTTGGAATTTAACCAGGCCTTGGGCTTATCTTTTAGAGAGAATGGAAAAAGTCTAAGCCGAATAGCATCATCACTTACCCCATTCATCTTAATTGTGTCACATATTTCCAAGAAATGAGCAATGTGTGCATGTGGGTCTTCAACAGCTCCTCCACCAAATTGGTCTTGCTGCACCATCTTGATTAAACCAGGCTTAATCTCAAAGTTATTAGCATTTACCGCAGGTCTCGCAATGCTAGATTGAGCACCATTGATATTTGGCATAGCATAGTCACGCAACACCCTTTGATTCTCTTCCTCTGCCATATATTCCACTGATTCTTGCTCCAACTCCAACCTTCGTTTTCTCCTTAACGCACGTAAGGTTCTCTCGATTTCTGGATCAAAAGGTTGAATTAGTCGACCAGTGCGTTGCATACAATCAATAAAGAGAAATATATATAAAAATAAATTAAACCAAAACACAAAAATAGCCTAGATTAATACAAGAACAACTTGCATCAATATTGAAAACAATCCTCCCCGGCAACGGCGCCAAAAACATGATGATCCCTTTGGTCTCTACCACAAGTGCATGGTTCGTGACAAATAGAATAGGGCAAAAAGAGTATCGTTTCCACAAGGAGGATGATTCAAGTACCAATGTATCCAATTTCTTATATTATCTAAGCAATCCAAACGAGATATAACACTGACAAATCTGAACTGAAAGCAAATAAATATTAAATAGAAGAGTATGAAAGGTTTCTAGGATTTGGATTTCATCGATTGAATCTCTTTAATGAATTTAAATCTGGTTGCTGAAATTAGAAACTTGTCAATTATCATGACTGAATTCCCTTTTTTTATGTGAAATCCTCTTTCAAGGTATAACTCAAATACCTAAATTAATTCTATGTCTACTTTCCTGATCACAGGAATTAATTTAGATTCATTGGGCTCTTAGGAATCCTTGAACAAAAATCACCTTGTCATATGATTATTTCTAACATATACTACCAAGGTTTGATGAAACCACGAACTCATGTTAAACTTCAACTTTCGTTACTTCGTTCAACATCTGGAACATACAAGTCATGGCCAGTAACTTGCAAGAAAAAAAAACGATTTCATCAAATTGCAACTAACAAGAATATTCTCAACAACCCAACTCAATTCAAATCAGAAACTCAATGACTTCATCCAAACCCTAGAATAAGAAAACTAGGTATTCATGGTTGAAAGAAAGAAAACCAATGTTTCATAAATACACATCGTCAATCAGAACTAGGATGAAGAGAATAGAATGAAAACTCTGATCCTCTTCTCCTGGCCGTCCTCTGCTTTCTCTGCAGCTTTCTCTGGCCTTTTCTGCCTCTTTTTCCTGGCCGTTCTCTGCTTTCTCTGCTGCTTTCTCTGGCCTTTTCTGCTTCTTTTTCCTGGCCGTTCTCCTCTTTTTCTCCTTCTTTCCTCTCTGCCTCCAGCTGTTCTCTGCTCTATTTTCTATCTCCTCTATTCCTCCAGCCGTTCTCTGCTCTATCCTCTATTCCTCCAGCCATTTTTTCCTAAAGTGTCCACCCTTTCTTCCATTAACCACATGCCAATCCCACTAATCAAGGAAAGATCAAATAAACTCCTAATATAACTAGGAAATGTGGTGCTCCCAGCTGGGATCTTCATGAATCAAATCTGGACTCCAAAAAATGAATCTCGTCCAACCCAAGTGCAGGTGCAGCAATTCCGAGTCTGATGGCTTCATCAATTTTTCTGTCTTTATTCAGCCTGAATCAGCAAAAACTCCAAACACTAAAGTTGTAGCACTCTTCCTTAGCTTTCCAACGCATCCTGAATCATCCCAATCAGAGTTTGTATGAAGAAGTTATGTTCAAATTACTAACTGCTGTGCAGAATGTCCAGAATTGCTCAATTAGCTTCGTTTTGCACTTTAGATCTTCAATTGCATCCAGGCCTAGCCCGAATTCTGCTTCTTCCCATCAGCCAAAGTTCAAATGATTCAATATCTAAATACCTGCAATTATCCAAAAATTCCCAAGAATTAAGTAAATACAGAAGTCACCTAAAATTCTTGATAAAAGAGCAAGGAATGATGTAAAACACTTGAATCTGACATTCAATCTTAAGAAGATGTGTGGAAATAATTCCCGCATCAAATACTGAGATTTTTCTAATGGCATAATTCTCCCACAAGGAAAAAGGAATACTCCCACTGTCACGCCCCGACCAAGAAAACACATCCAGATCGAGGAGTGAGCCACCTAAACCTGTTTACATCATCAATAGGCACACAAATATATAATTGCTATGGATTTAAACAATTTAATCCTCAAGTTCATAAAAATTTCGACAGAATTTCCTTTATAAATATAGCACAAGAAACCTGTATACCTTACAATTTCAACTTGAGCAATGGTACCATTGTAAATAACTAATGATTACATTTCTCAAATGTCTACATAAATAATATGACAACATTTCTCAAATACAATTGAATTAATAATCATAAAATTCTGTTCCCGAATATTTTTGATTATACACCAATTTATACATCACTGATTAAAACTGTAAATTAACTGTAGAAGAACTCCTCAAAGCTCCAAGTCCTAGATCACCTCAAAATATCACGCCATCTTATAGAAGAATACCTGAAAGAAGGAACTGCATCGACCTGCATCGCCGATGCAGCCCAGGTAGGGGAGCAACAATGCCCAGTAAGATTCTACTCTACATCACACTCAAGGAAGGGGAAACTACAACAGTATTGTCCTTCATCCCAAGTCTAAGGTGCCACTTGAAGCATCACACCTCGTCGATCCAGAATGGGCTCCTAAATAGGGTCACCCTCACCCAAGCGACGAAACAAGGAGGACGATCAACACGAGCCCGAACCCAGGGTCGGTGCATCGCAACTGCACTCACCGCCGGAGCTCTCACCGTACACCACCCCTTGTACGGGGACATACGTCATGGACATCGACATCCACACTTAGGCCCTTAGGACAAACAGACGATACGACCTCTATTCATCAATCATAATAGAATATTCAAGTCCGACTACCTCATAATTCTCGAATGATATCAAACATAATCATTGATGACAATCACGTCCTAATCCTCGACTAACCAAACCCCGGTCCTAGGGCTAGATCCGGGCTACCCGAGAACGCCGGATCGGCGATCGAATCCATCACCTACCACCTAGCCAGAATGCTTCTAATGCAAGCAAATGCTTGCAATGCTCATGCACACAGAAATACAGAAATATAAGCATGTAAGAGTATGACATCACAACATACAGGGCTAGGCATAGCCTACAGCTTGCCAAAGGGTAAACATAGCAGGGGGTCTAAAGCAGTTACAGATCTATCTACCACAACAACGGCAATACATGCCGTAAACGAACATCTCAATTCAAATTTCGGCATTATGACGTCGTCCACAGCCGTCAACAACAATTTCTATAAAGGGGCACACCCCCCAACCACACAATTACAACAATCAACCATAAATACAATATACATCAACTAGGGCACACCTTCGGCCCATTTAATTATCTAAACATCCCAAGGGGCATAACTCCCTTGGTTCAACCACAAGCCTCACGTAGGGCTTAGAGTATACAATACATATGTAAGTAATACATGGATACTAAACATGCTCCATAATCAAATGCTAATTAAGCTATAAGATTAGCAACTTCAATAATCGTGTAGAAATCAAGGGATTTATATCCCAAAACTTATCAAATCACACATGTATCTACTGTATACTGCTAAGAACATCAATTCAGGATAGTAGATGAATTAGACAAGTTACAATTGATTAATCATGTTTTAATTATATATAGTCGACAAGATTAGGATATAACATAGTTTTCACTATGTCCATCCAATTAATGTGAAACTTAGCATACATGCCCATTAATGGTTCCCAATACGCATATAGGTAACACGCTAAGAAAAATGCTAACATAACATTGATTGGAGGGATCGATGGAATTCATCAAAGATAACATTTTCGTAAATAGAAAACCCAAACCTATTCTCTCGAGGAATCTACGTTGAATTCACAAGAAAATCCATCTGAAGACCGCCTACTAGCATACTAGTATTTATCACATAGAATATATCAATTTGCGTAAAGGAGAAAACCTTCACAACATGACATGAACTAAGCATGCACAAATCCATCCAAATCCTACTGGGATCACTATACATGTTACCTAACATTCTCATTAATCTACCGTGAAAAGATCAAAGCAAGGGAACCAAGATAAAACCCAGAATTCGGCCAAAAACCCAAACTTTATCAAAGATTCAGTTTCGTCGTAGATCAGGGAACAATTCATAATAAATCGTACGAAAATCTGAAAATTATGAAATCAACGGCAATTGAAATTAGATTCGAAGATCTACATCTTGCATCTTGAAAGTCTCTTGAGATTACTTACAGAATAGCACCAGATTCGAGAAGAAGCTGGTCGGATGCTCAGGACAGGGTCCGAAAACCAAAATCTGGGAAGAGCTTTGATCAAAGCTTGATCAAAGCATCCCAAGGTGTGCTTTAACCCTACTCAGATGAGATCTGAGCTTAGGGAAGCAAGATAGAACGCAAATCCCCAAAGAAATCCGATCGAAACACTCAGATCAAACCCAAAGCAAGGAACAGAATCAATCAACAATCAGGCACGAATAATATTCATATGATGAAGGAAACAATCCACAATCACAGGTAAATCCTAACCTAAGACTGAATCAAAGATTCAGATAGAAAACCCTACCTGAAAATGCAATCCAAGCTTAATCCGGCTGAAGACCACCTCCTCCATCGTCGTTGCCGCCTCTGGCTTGCCAGGGATCCGCTGGGAATCACCGAAGTCCGCCGGGAACCATCCGACGTCGAGTACCACTCGCGACGGAAAGAGAAAGAGAGGGGAAGGGCGTTGGATCTGAGAGGAAGAGGGGTTCCGCAGGTAGACAGAGGTGAGGGCGAGCTCGGGGAGGAGCGGCGGTGGACGACGGCGGCGAAGAAGCTCCGGAGAAGGGAGATCGGCGGAGAGGATCTTGGATCTAGGGTTCGAGAGAGAGAGAGAGAGAGAGCTTGGGGGAGAGAAGCTCTGGCCGGATCTGAGGAGAGGGAGCTCAAGGGAGAACGGCGGCCGGCGACGGTAGCGAAGGAGCCTCAACGGAGAGGGAGAAGGCCGGCGCGATCGCGGGTAAGGGAGAGGAAAGGAGAGAGGATGCCGTGTGTGGAAGAAATAAAGGGAGAGAGAAAGAAAAGAGGATTTTATACAAATGCTGAGATTTAATCTCGGCCGTTCATCTCGATCTTCCTTGATCGAGTTCCGATCTTCCGATCGAGAACGCCAATAAGGATTTAATCAACCAGATGCATCAATCCAAGGTCGTGTGTGTACTACACGGGTGTGAAACCGACTGTCAAGGCGCAATTTACCAAATTACCCTTGGGGTCCAAAAACAGCGATGCGATCAGCCGATCACAACTCAAGGCCAACCGGGCCAAACCAACCAAGCCAGACCCTCGGCCTAACGCGGTCAGACCAGGTTGGAGGTACGGGTCCTCACACCCACTGTCTCTGACAGTCACTTGATGTGAATCCAAATTCTCATCTTGTCATTGAAATTGAAGGTCCAAGGGGCGAGTAAATTGGACTCTTTTGCGGAAAGACAATAGATGAAAACCTAGATAGAATGCTAGAAGACTATGCTTGTTTAGATATGAAAGCAATAAATAAAGCAAGTAATGAAAAAAGCGCTAGGAGACTTGCTCCAGATTTTATAGTGGTTCGACAAACCTTGCCTACGTCTACTCTCTCAATGGCCTCCTTGAGGTTCCACTACTTGTAATCCTTCCTTACAAGTTTTCCCACCAAGCTTCCGGGTGCTTGGCAACCTTACAAATCCTCCAACAATTATTAGAGCTCCCCCTCAAGTTTTCGGGTGCTTGTGAACCTTACAAATCACTCCAAACAACTCTTAGAGATTTCTCACAAAGTCTACTTCACAACCTGAAGTAGGTTTACAAAAGTTTAAGCTTTCAAAAGAAGACTAAAACTTGTTACAATGTAAACTAATTTCTCCTTTAGTCTTACACCAAGTTTGCTGCATCTTCCCATATATACTTGAGCTTTAAGACCTCAAAAAGCAGCTCCCAACGGCCACTTTGCTTTTCTACAACGGCTCTTTAACGGCTAGTTTTCTGACTGGGTCGACCGTCGCATCGTCTGCCACATCGTCCATCACGATCTTCTTGAGCCGCGGTCAATCCATGCATCGATCTTCAAGCATCACGATCGACCATTGCATCGACCGTCACATCTTCCGTGAGGCTCTGTGAGGAAAAACACTTCCCAGGGTCGATGCCTCATTCGACCGTTGCTTCTCTTCAACCAAGTTACATAGCCCACGGTCGATCGGTCCATCGACCGTCGCTACTTTTATCCTCCGCGATTGATCCACGGATTCATTCGCCAGTCCCACAGATGATCCACGGATGCATCCGCCAGTCCCACGAATGCATCCACGCATCGACCATCAACTCAACAATAGCTCAAATATGAAAGTTAAAGCTTGTTTTCAATATATATTTTGTCACATATATATTTTAACATTTAGGAACATATTGGCATCATCAAAATACTATTAGGACTCACAATCTCCCCCTTTTTTTATGATGACAATCTATTTCTATGTGATGCTAAAATATCTATTGCTCCCCCAAAATCTATGCATCCATTTCTTTGATAAAAGGTGTTCTAAGATGAATACTAAGGATGTACACCAGTCATATGATATTGAAAAGTTCTATCCATGATATTATGACAAGATAATTTATCTTTTAGTATAATTTCTTCTTTAACTAATATCATGATTGGTAACAATAGATCACATCACAACCTTTTCTCCCCTTATGGCATCATCAAAAAGTAGTGATGGAGCAAGAAAAAGAAGTTGATAACTAATTGAGGCTATATCTAATCAATTAAAATATTCATGATACTAAAAGAAGTATGGGATATATTTTTTTTTAAAAAAAATGTTCAAATCCATTCAAATAAATTACTCCACAACCATAAGTTCCTTTATCTCCCCCATATACAAATTTTTGAGAGATTATTTTTCAAATGAGATGTGATGAAAAATTTCATGAAAGAATGTGATACAACCAGTGGCGGTCGACCTTCAAAGGTTCAAGGTTGACCGTCAAGTATGATGTGAGCATTTCATGAAATATTGCGTAGTCACAGTCGATCCAAGTGAACTCACGGTCGACCGTCACTTCCAGAAAATGAATTTTGAAATTTGATTTAAAATAATTTCTTGAAATTTTGCATACACATGTAATTGAATATTATGAGCTAAAACAAGTCATTAAACATGGAATTCATGCATTTAATCAAAGATATGGCACATGAGTGTATGTGTGTGAAAAATGAGTATTAAGAACTCACATGCCATTTTTCCATTACATGGATACTAAACATACTCCATAATCAAATGCTAATTAAGCTAGAAGATTAGCAACGTAAAACAAACTTGTCGAAGTTAATGGATTAATCTCCCAAAACTTACCAAATCATCATGTATCTACCGAATACTGCTAAGAACATCAATTTATGATAGTATGTGAATTAGACAAGTTACAATTGATTAATCATGCTTTAATTATATATAGTCGACAAGATTAGGGTATAACCTAGGTTTCACTGTGTCCGTCCAATTAATGCGAGACTTAGCATACATGCTCATTAATGGTTCTCAATACGCATACCAGAAATCCAATTCAAACGGACGAACAAAAATAGATGAAAACCATGTATTTCGGTCTTCGGCCAAAATCGATGAAATCTCGTTGAATTGACGTCCAAACGACGTCAAACTTGAAATCAAACTTAATCATGTATTCAATTGCATGTTAGGAGCATCGTGTCCAAGAATTGAGTCTAATTGATGTCTAATTTTCACTTAATTAACTAACTAATTTCTTGATTCCTGTTTCGCAGTAATTTAGGAGAAAATTCTCCAAAACTCGTATATAAATCCAAAAATCATGAAACCAGCGGAAATTGAAAGTAGATTCGATGATCTACAACTTCTACCTTGAAAGTAACACGAGATCATGCTCTCACAGCTCAGAAATAAAGCATGAACTCGACTATTCATCGAAGAACATAGCATCGACGAAAATCGAGGAAAAACATGTATAAATCAGGTTTAAATCCAACTAAAAACCGCATGGAAGCTAGATCAGATGTTAAGAATGCTACGAGGAACTCATTAGCACAAAGAAATCAACAAACAAACAAACCAAACCCTAGATCTAGCTTAACCCAAAGCTTTAGGTTGAAACCCTACCTGAAAACGCAATGCAAGCTTAATCCGGTTGAAAACTACCTCCTCCATCGTCGCCGCCGCCTCTGGCTTGCCGGGGATCCGCTAGTAATCGCCGAAGGCCGCCGGGAGCTGTCCGACGTCGAACTCCACTAGCGACGGGAAGAGGAAAGAGAGGGGGAGGGTGTCGGATCTGAGAAGAGGGAGCTCGAAGGAGACGACGGCCGACAACGGTGGCGAAGGAGCTTCGGAGAAGAGGGGAGAGTCCGGCGTCATCGCAAGCGGAGGAGAAGGAGAAAAAGAGAGAGGTCAGGCATAGGGGAGAAGAAAAGGAAAAAGGAGAGAGAGAGAGAGAGAGAGAGAGAGAGAGAGAGAGAAGGGGTTTAGCAACTTAAGTGGTTAAACCAACCTGGTCTAGTCAGTTTAATCGGACCGAGTCCGATTAAACTCCAAATTGCAATGTCTCTTCGCAATCCCGTCCGGATCTATCGATCCCGAACACTCCTACTGGATCTATTCAATCACGTACATCAATCAAGGCTGTGTGTGCACTACGCGGGTGTGATACCGACCGTCAAAGCGCAATTTACCAAATTGCCATTAGGGTCCAAAAGCCGTGATGCGATCAACCGATTGTAAAACAAGACCAACCAAGCCAAAACAACAACACCAGCCCCTCGACCGATGCGGTCAGACCGGGTTGAAGGTACGGGTCCTCAAAAATACGATTCGGTTTCGATCCTTCCAGACCTCCCATAGAGCATAAAATGTCCTCAGGGATATTAATAAGTATGTCAAAACCTCCAAAATTTCTTACAATATCACATATCCCCCCTAAAGCATAGTGATCATTTCAAACCCAAAAAGGAAAAAAAAAACCTTTGGGTTAGTATAATGTGAATATCTATACGAAAGTATTAAACTATCCATAGCCCAATATATCTATGTATTCATTAAATTCTGTCCTAATGGTCAAGGACACTATACTCATTTTACAACTTAAAAATATATTTTTATCATGACTAAGTCTCTTAATTAGGTGGAAGGGTATTATTTTCTTTTTAAATTCACTTGCCTTTTGATTTATCAATCGAGGGACACTTTCATGTTTGTTTACAAAGCATGTCAAATTCATAAATTCGGGACCAAAATACCCCTCGTCAACTCTCTCTCATCATTCAATGCCACCTGGCACAAGCATGAGAGAGAGAAATCAGAGAGATATCTCTCTACATTAAGATGAGGGAGATATCTCTCTACAGGAAGAGAGTGGGAGAGAGTGGAGGGAGAGAGAGTAGTGGGATTCCATTTATTTTAATATAAATTCCTTCATTTTTTGACGAAATACTTCCATATTTCGAAGAATTCCTTCATTATTTTTTTTATTGTTCCTCTTTGTGTAATAAAGAGAGGGAAGGAGGTTGCGGGAAGATGAAGGAAGGAGAAAATTGTTAAGGAAGAGAGAGAGAGCGAGGGAGGAAGAGAGTGGGAGAGAGTGAGTAATCCTTCAACTTTTAAGTGAGGAATCCTTCAATTTTTAAGCGAGTAATCCTTCAATTTTTAAGTGAGGAATTCTTCAATTTGTAATGGATACTTCAAGGAAGAGGAGAGAGAGAGGTTGGGTGGAGAGAGAAAGGTTGGAGAGAGATTGAGGAACTGAGAGAGAGATCGGGTGGCTCCAGGAGGTTGGAGAGAGAACGAGGAAGTGAGAGAGAGATGAGGTCGGAGAGAGAGAGGTTGGGTGGAGAGAGAACGAGGAAGTAAGAGAGAGATCGGGTGGAGAGAGAATGAAGAAGTGAGAAAGAGATGTGGAGAGAGGGAGGTCGGAGAGAGAGAGTGGATGGAGAGAGAGAAACCAACTGGCATATCCATTTAATGCATATGTCAGTTGCCTTCTCTCTCTCTCCATCCACTCTTTATTTCTCAACTGTCACAAATAACTAAAGAATCGTCACAACTAACTAAGGAATCGTCACAAGTAACTAAGGAATTCTTGTAAATAACTAAGGAATCCTAAGAAATAACTAACGAATTATTGTAAATTTGAAGTATTTAGTTTCTTCTATTAGCTAAATTTTCGGATTTGAACGATACACGACCGCCACTCTCCCCCCCCCCCCCTCTCTCACTCCCTCTCTCTCTCTCTCCATCCCCCCCCCCTCTCTCTCTCCATCCAGCCGATTTCTCTCCTCCATCCACACTCTCTCTCTCTCTCTCTCAGTCCACTCCCCCCTCTCTCTCTCTCAGTCCACTCTCCCCCCCCCTCTCTCTCCATCCATCCGATTTCTCTCCTCTATCGACTCTCTCTCCCTCCACTCTCGGCCCCCTTTCTCCCCCTCCCTCTCTCTCCTTCTTTCTCACTCTCTCTTTCCCTCCAGATCCGTGCGTAGGATCCCCCGAGCCCCGTCAGCCCCCGTGGCAGGTCTTCATGGCACCGACCCGGCCTCACCCTCCGTGCCGACCCAGGCCGATGTCGCTTCCTCTTCATCGAGCTCGAGCGCTTCTTGAACGAGGACAACGTTGTGGAGGACGATGGTGACGTCGAGCCCTCCGACGCCCGCGCGCGGCCGCTGTTTGCATCGCGACTCGGGCCCCGCACACTCCAGTGCCGACTTCACCTTCTCGAGCCCCACACGCTCTGGTAGTCGGAGGCGACGACCACGATGGAGGGGGCGACGAGCCTGAGGTCCAGGGCCAAGGAATCCTTCAAGAGACTCCCCGCGCGGCGACGGGGGGATGTTGAGGTCCTGGAGCTGGTGCTACGTCGGATAGGATCCCCACAGATAGACTCGTCGGATAGGATCCCCACATATAGACTCCATGCCTTCCATCAGCTGAAGCGCCGCCTGTACCACCGTTTCGTGTTAGAGATCGAACTCGATCTACTTCTGGGTATGGAGCTGGTGGTGGCAAGGAAGAAGGCATTGGAGGGGGTGAGCTAGGAGCTCAACGTGGTGGCATCGAATTCCCTGGGCTTCACGGCCGCATGAGGATTGACAGCGGTGCGAGGAAGCACAGATGGCGAGCGTCGAAAAGTCGTGAGGCCTCCCTCGCCCCTACCACCCTCGACGTCGCCCCGTCCACCCTCGACGTCTCCCTTTCCCTCGCCCCGTCCACCCTCAACCTCACTCTTCCTCCAATGGATCTCTCTCTCTCTCCACCCGATCTCCCTCGACTTCATCCGCGACTCGGCGTCAGCTTCATCCGGGCGACACCCGAAGCCGATTGCGTATGAGGGTGTGACTTCGTCCTGCCTTCATCTCTCTCTCTCTCTTGCCCCCCTCCGCTCTCTCTCCCTTCCGCCCCCTCACTCTCTCTCTCCCCCCCGACCTCTCTCACTTCGTCGCCTCCTCTCCTCCTGCTTTCTCCTCTGTTTCTCTCTCTCTTCTCTGTCACCTCCTCCCCTCCGGCTCCTGCTCCGGCTCGTCCTCTCCTCGTGGCGGTGGATCTGATGGTTCTGGTCACGGCGTAACTCTCAGCTGAATACCTCACACGAGTACGTGCTAGCCACCAGGAGTGTCCTCGGTGACTCTACTCCGCCTGCCGACTGCGTCCACGCCGGACCGCGGCCCCGAGTTCCCGCCCCCATCGAAATCCGGCGCCGACCCTCTCAATTCCGCCATCTCCCACCTTCCAGGTCCCATCCGAACTCGGATCCGAGTACCCGAGACCCCGCTGGGTTGGTGGCTCGCATGGGAACCCGTGGGTGGCGGCGCATGGGAGAGCGTGGTTGGCATGGAGAAGAGCTGCATGCATGGCGCCATGCATTGGGGAGCAGGGATGCATGCACAGGAGAACATTTGGTGGCTCATGCACGCGACATGCACAACATGCATGGGTGCGCGCGGGCGGTGCGCATGGAAGAACACGCAAGCGGCGTGCATGGCAGTGTGGGCGGCGCATACATGGCATGCATGTGGGTGACATGCATGAAGAGCTATTGGCCATTAATTGGCGGAAGAGAGAGAGAGTCGGAGAGAGAGTGATAAGAGTCGATCCGACTCAACCAACTGGACCCGAACCTAGAAGAGCAAACAAACTGGTTCAGCCTCTTTCCTATTTTGACTTGGACTTCCCAAGTTTAAACTAGAGTATTTGATTAGGATTTATCATTAGTCTTTTAAATTTAATTGAGTCCTAGTTGATATTTGAGTTAGAAAGTTGAGTTGAGTCAGAAAGCCTTATTACTTGCTAATTAAGTAAGGGGGTTTTTTAGTTGGATTAGAACTCTGTCAAGGCCTCTATGAAAGGGACCTCATTAGTTTGTATTAGGGTGATGAATGAATAAGAGAAATATGATTAATTAAGAATAGTTGATAGAGTATCATAGGAGTACATGTGAGGACCCGTCCCTCTACTCCTGTGGCTCGTCGTGGACCGCAAGGGCAATTTGGTAAATTACGTCTTCTCGGCTTGTTTCACACCCGCGTGTGCACACACTGACCATGTTTGTGGTAATGTTTGGCTAGAATGGTTAGTGGGACCCGGGATCGAAAGATCCGGGCTTGGGCTTGAGTTCTAGCCCAAGTCTAGCTTTCTGCACCTAAAGGATCGATCCTTCCTTGCTAGAAGATCGATCTTTTGGTGCCAGAAAGTCAAGTGCGATCGTCATGAAGGATCAATCTTTCTCTAGGGAAAGGTCGATCATTCATAAGTCGGTTCGTTTGCTTATAAAGCAGACGAGACTTTCTTCCTTGAATCCTTTTGAAATCCGGAGATCTGAGATTAGATCTGGCGATTTTTGAAGGTGTTTGAGGACGATTCAAGGCCTAGCAGCTTGGATTGAAGCTGCTATTGCTTAGGTAGGGATCCTACCTACATCTCTTCCGGGTTTTTGGAGTGTTCCGATTTGATTATGTTCTTATGCTTAGATCTCTTAGTATACATGTTTGTTTGTTGTGATTCCACCGGTTTTGGACCCGTGGTCCCTTGAATCTGTGTAGGGCGTTTGGTAGCGTTTTCCGGCGGTATTTCTCGCCGTCCGGTCGCTGGAGAACCCATCCGGATCGATCCTTCTAGAGGAAGGATCGATCCCTCTAGGTTGGTCATGCTGTGCCCTATGAAGGATCGATCTTCTGCTTGGAGATGATCGATCCTGGGTCTTGGGTAGCATGGTTACCCTGCGTCGCGAGGAGGATCGATCTTCCAAGGAGGAAGGATCGATCTTTCTTGGCGCGACACAAAGGGTGCCCTCTGTCTCGAGAAAGATCGATCTTCCTGGGAGGAAGGATCGATCTTCTTTAGCTCGACAGTGAGGGAAGGCTCACTGTTACTTAAAATATCGATCTTTTTCTTAGGAAAAGATCGATCCTTTAGTAGCAGAGAGGATTTTTCATGGCTTTTGACCGTGGGGCTTGATATGCCGGTTTTTCTTACCGCTTTATACCTTGTACGTATGTTTAAGCATGTTAGCCCTATAATAGGGGCAATGGGGAACCGGGGGAGTGATGACTCCCGGGATGTTTAGAATAAACGGGCAGGTAGCCCTATAGCTTTCCCTAGCCTTGCATGTCGGCGTGCGCCGAGGGCTTTATCTGTGATATCTGTGATATCTGTGAGCTGTTGTTTGCGGGGCTGCTTCCCGATGCAGGTGTTGTGGTGGACTGCTGGCAGTTGGTGGTGGTACCACTGCAGCAGCTCCTAGACCTTACTTACCTGTTCACCACCCTGGGCCGGCAGGGTGCCGTGCCCAGACCTTGTTATTTATAACGACGCATACTATTGCATGTTTATCTGTATTACCCTGCGTGTGCGCATAACATGCATTGTGTTGTGCATTAGTTGCATCTGTGTAGGGCGTTGGCGATGGGTTGTTCGCCGATCCAGGGCTTTCTGGTAATCCGGATCTAACTCTAGGACCGTTGCGGGTAGCTTGGTCCATGACTCGATTTGTAGTATTCAGTCGTTTTCGATGATAGGGTTAGATGACCTGAATACATGTTGTTTGATGTTTAGAGGTTGTGTCGGCCTCGAGCCGAGTCCTGAGGTGTAGCTAGCGTCCGGCAGTCTTTGACTCTCTGAGTGGGGGTGTGCCCACTCAGCGGTGTCTTGTCCCGCCGGTAGTGTTCACGGTCCTGCTGTGAGTCTGCAGTGTTGGGAGCCTGCATTCTGGGACGTCCGGTGGGGTCATGGAACCTCTTTATACATCCAGGCTTTGCTTGGGGGCGACACTGTTGTGTTCCCTCCCATGTGAGTGTCGTAGTGTAGTGTCCCTACTGAGCTTAGTGCTCACTCCTACCCGAGCTGCGTTTTGCAGGTGCTGGCGCTAGCTCTTCTTCGGTCGCCCCTACCGAGCCGGTGTTTGGTGACGTGGCGGCGTCTGGCGGTGCTTGAGGAGCGTCTGGCGGTGCTTGAGGAGCGGCAATCTCAGTTTCTACCTTTAGTTATAGATAGTCTCCTACGGGAGTGATAAATGTATAATTTCCCTGTGTTGAGGATTTTGTATTATATTCCAGTTCAGTCTTTGAGGTTGTGAATGATTGTATAATACACGATGATTATGAATTGCTAGGGTAACCACTACGATTAGAGGGAAACCTCGCCAAAATTTCCGCAGTAAGTTCGGTTCCGGTTCGCGTCGCCCGGCCCGGTTGGGCCTACGCGGGTCGGGGCGCGACAGTAGAGCTAATGTAGTTTCCACAGAAATCCATCATCGAACAACTTTCTTCCCTGTCGGTCAACTTCTCCGCAGCCGGCACCGCCCCCACCGGTATTTCTCTCTCCCCGCCACTTTCTCTCTCCTCCACGTCACCACCACGTCGGCATCATCTTCCTCCTCTCCTCCTCACGCCCAAACCCTAGCTTCACCGTCACCATCCTTTCCCCAGCCTCTCCAGCCGCCCCCGTCTCCATCCAATAGCACCAACTGCTTCCCCTAAGCCCCACGACTCTGACCATCCCTTTCCCGCCATCTACCATCTCCTCCGACGTCTTCCCCGGCAACCCAACCTCCCGAGCTCCGCCGGCCCATTGGCGTCCGTCCCCGATATCGCCCCCAAAACCACCCTAAAACCCTCGCCGACCTTCCTAGACCCGATCCCGACCGTCCCAAGCCCTGCCAAGCTACCCGTCGTCGTCCCCGACGCCGGCCTCCTCTAAACCCGCCGACCAACTCCTAGATCCAGCCGATCCGCCACCTACCTCCCAGATTCGAGTCATTGGATCTCTTCCCCATCAACTCACGAACCTTCCTGCCAAGGTCTCGACCGCCGCCGACGTCCCTACGCCGGCGATCTACTCCAGCGAACCTCAGCCCTTGGATCAACTCCGGTTCGAGTCAAGTCCAATCTAGCCCAATCCAGCCACTTAGCCCAATCCAACCCGGTCAACCTGATCCATATCAACTCAGCCTTGACCCAGTCGAGTCCTATCCAATCAGGCTCAGCCACATCTGAACCAGATAAGCCAGATTCAGCCAATTGGACTCAAATCAAGTCCGATCAGGCCAATTCTGATCGATTGGAGCAGTAGAGACCCGATACGAGAGGATTACGAGTAGACTGCTTCTATCAGAGAGAGGTCGCGGGGGGGGGGGGCAGAAGTGAGAGAGAGAGAGCGAGGGGGTGGAAGAGAAGAGTCGAAGATTCGCGAGTGATGTGTTGTCGCAGGTACTCAAAAATAAATCCAGTACTCGTTAAAATAAATATAGTAGTGCGAGTATGAGTCGATCCTACGAAGAGTGTTTAGCCTAGTTTTGTGCTTAGTGACCAAAGATGGGGGGTTTTAAAACGTGAGGAAAACAGTAAAGAAATAATCTAAAGCGAAGAAACAAGTTGAATCAAGAGAACAAACCTTGGTCTGAGTCAACATCCACCATCGGAATCCAATAACTGATCATAGATGCAAGTATCAATTAATTTATACCATGAATATTCATCGTTCGAATGAAATCCGAATCTCTCCTCAATCATAGTTAATTAGAAACAAGCGATCTAATCAACCCTAACTACTAGACAACCTAAGACAAGCGCTGTAGATTTAATCTAGTAGCAGCGTTAAGAATAGGGAGATCGATGAAGCTAAACAACATAAGCACAAGCGGTTGCATTTAATCTAGTCGAATATTCTTCCTAAGACCTAACAATCTCTGAAACGCAGTAGATTATTAAACCCTAGTTGCTTCGCAGATTAGAGGGATCAAACAATTCCGAATTTAATATCAAACCTAGCAGTAGATCACCATGAATAATAAACTAGTAGGCCTCCTAACAATTAGACAAGGTAATCATGAAGATTTAATCTCAGAAGAACATCCAATACTCATGTATAAACTGAACAATAAAAATAGATTAGATCTCACAGTTTCATTGATTCCGAGGTTTCAGTCTCCTCGACCAAGGATCAAGATTTAGCCACGCAGGGCCATCGAGAACAATCCTCCAAAAGATTTCATAAAGCAAGAGAAAACCTAGAAAAATATAAAGGAGAAGAAAGAGCAGCCAAAAGTGTCCAAGAATCCCCCTATAATCTCCCAAAGAAGTCTATTTATAAGCTTCCATCAAACCCTAACTCGGATTAGATCTCAGCCCTTGATTTTTCCCTCAGAATCGCAAGGGAGCGATCCCCTAGTGAAGAAGGATCGATCCCCTCCTTCTTGAGCTTTGGATCTGGAATTTGCCCGACAAGGATCGATCCCTCTTCCAAAGAGGATCGATCCTTTGTCTCCGGATTTCAATTTTTTCCCTCACGGTCGATCCTTGCATCGTCCGTGAGAGCGTATATTTTTGACAGAGGCTGACGGTCGATGTGACGGTCGATCTGGCGGTCGACCGGGGCCATTTTCAATAAGGGATTGATCCTTTTTGGAAGAAGGATCGATCCTCTTTTTCTCTGCTTGTTTCTTCTGTTGTTCTGTCCTGCGCTTGCTGTACTAAAAGCGCTGTAACTTTCACTAGGAAGCTCCAAATCATGAACGGTAAAATTCTCCAGAAACTAGGCTTCAAGAGCTTTCCAACCATATATGGCACATCATCTGCTTCTTCATGAGCAGGTACAGATTAATCTTTAAAGTTGATCCATGCACTCTTTTCAGCTTCTTTTCGACTTAAGGACTTCAATTGCATCCTAAATCAAAATATAAGAATAATGAGTGTATTTAGGAACTAAATAAGCATAGAAGACTAAGTATTAAGGGATAAAAATATAACATTATGCATCATCATCAAATTCCCCCACACTTAGCTGTTGCTCGTCCTCGGGCAAAACTAAAATTCACTCTACTCAAGATATCAAGGTTGCAACGCCATCAACAAAGAACAATCAAGCTCTTCACAACTCATAACACATCATGAACAAACATTTTTAGACAACTTAAAAATCAATCAATAATCATTTTCACTTGAATATGGAGCATACTAAATAAGTAAACCCTCACGGAAATTAACACTCAACTCTCATGTGTTTGAAGGGTATGTATTTCACTCAAATTCAATCCAATGAAAATGATCTACCATAAGCTTGCATATCTTCTCATTCTCCATCACTAGAATCACATGCATAACACGAATCATAAGGACTTTAAAAGGTTGTAATGGGGTCCAGGATTAAGGTGAGAAATATTAGGGAATGTAGCTCAAAAGCCAATGGAACTAATGGAGCAAAAATGCATCAATAATACATGTACAACCAATCACTCCATTCAACAACTTTCTTTAACTTGCCTTTAAAGTACTCAAACCATATAACATTACCACATTGGCAAAGAGATTGTTCAAAGGAATACTTTTTAACTGAAATAGTGAACAATCTTTTGCAAGAACTTCCACCTTTGTAGAGATCATACATACTCATACCCCTTTTTGGAGTATTAGGATGATTCATAAACACTTTTTTTTTTCTTTTCTTTTTTTTTTCTTTTTTTTCAGAAACAACATACTCACGAATTAAGTATGAAAAATATACTCCACATTACCAATCATAGCCATACCACTATTCCAAACACCCCCACACTTGAACTTTTGCTCCCATACATGTCATAATGATGATCAATGCTCCACTAGTTTTATGGCTTGGGTAACTGATGAGTGCATGAAAGTGCACTCTGAACAACCCTATAACCATCTCAATTGCTAGATTATTATCCTTAATCAGCATCTTTATTACTATTTTTATATCTATATGTTGCTTCAAATGGTTGTTTGGAAAATGCAGGAAATTGGAGCTAAAAGAAGCTGAAAAGAGTATATGGATCAACTTCAAAAATTAATCTGTACCTGCTCATGAAGAACCAGATGATGTGCCATATATGGTTGGAAAGCTCTTGAAGTCTAGATTCTGGACAACTTCACGGTTCGTGATTCCGCGTTTCCTAGAGCAAGGTACAGCAATTTTAATACCGATGGCGCAGTCTGAAGGGCAGAACCGAAAATAAGCTGAAAGTCCGAGCGATCCGCCGATCGATCGGACCACGCAAAAACGTGACAGAACATGTGTTTTTCAGCCACAACGCATCCGATCGATCCCTCCATCGCTCCTATGGGGTCCGATCGATCCGACACCAATCGTCCGATCGATCGGACTCCGAAAAAGCCAAAATCAGCGGGTTTTAACGCATCTGATCGATCCAACGCCCATACTTCGATCGATCGGACATGGGCGAAGTTAGAAGTTGAAGATTTTAACGCATCCGATCGATCCAGCACCCCGAGAAGGATCGATCGGACGTTCCCAGTGAATTAAATCAACGATTGTGATCTAATCCGAGGGTGGATACACTTGAGGCTATAAATAGGACTCTTTCTAGGGTTTGAGGGGGACTTCTTGGACGTTTTTGGAGGCTCTTTCTGGACCTTTTCAAGAGGAAAAAGATGGAGACATCCCCATCCATGGCCGAGTAATCCACGGGCATGGCGGACGGATGATCTAGCGAGGACTAGGGCTTCTTCTCCAACAATGGTTCATAGTTTTTAATCTTTATTATTAAACTCTTCTTATGTATTGGATCTTCACAGATTCCTTTGTGGTTAAACATTATTATAAATCCAGTCATGCTTCTTTTATGATATTGTGATCCCATAGTTATCTCTTTTGATTCTCCTACCGAGTCTCGTGAGACCTTTGCTATACATTGCCCATAGTGACAGCTGATATTGTGTATTCTTAGGGATCTGGTTAGATAAGGTTGGGGCTCTATACCGTGAGATCTTTGCTATGCATTGCCGATTGTGAGAGTTGGTATTGTGTATTCTTAGGGATCCGGTTAGAGTTAGGGCTTTGTCCCGATGAACTTTTGCTGCGCGTTGCCTGTAGTGACAGCCGGTATCGTGTATTCTTAGGTTTGGTTGGATGAAGTTAGAACTATAAAAGGAAGAACCAATCGTAGGAAGAGACATTTATATATTTTATCAGATTCATAATTCTATATCTTGCGGTTAAGGTGATTGGGATGTGAATCCCTTAACTGAGTACCATATGAACCGTTGACAAGAGAAGAACCTAAATCCGAGTTAAGTGATTCCTGAAGCCTAGCCTCATTCAAATCTTGATTTCTTTCGTTAACTTTATCTTACCATTACATCTCCGATCTATTTTCTTAACTTTCATCGCTCTTGATTGTTTTCAATTCGTTGTTATCTGTGTTTCTGGATCTTTCTTGCTTGTCTCTCTGTGGGATTCGACCTCTCTTATGTTGTACTGCACCGCGACCGCTGTGTGTGACACATTTGAGCGACATCAAAAATTGGCGCCGTTGCCGGGACGACGGTTCAGAAAAGCGCCAGAATCAACAGATCACGATGATTGAAGACATCGAAGGCGGTAACTTTTTTCCCTTTTCTTAGGATTTTTATTTCTTTTTCCTTAGTTTTCTTTATTTTCTTTTTAGTTTTGTTTTGAATTTTCGTTTTATTTTTACTTGGTAAAAAAAAAAACTGACCAAAAAAAAAAAAACTATAAAAAAAGAAAGGATGGAAAATGAATTACATCAATACTATTTGAGATCATATTCTATGAAGTCGAGAGATGGAATGTCTAACACAACAGTTCGTAAGAAAAGCATATACGAATTGAGAGAGCAGAATAGAACGAGTCATGCTTCTGTCAATGAGTATCTTCCTAATTATATGATTAACGCATTGATAACAAAGATTTCATATACGAATTGAGAGAGCAGAATAGAACGGTTATGTTCTTATGTTCTTATACTAGATCTCAGAGTTTTAAGGGGTTTGGTAGCGTTTTCCGGCGGTATTTCTCGCCGTCCGGTCGCTGGAGAACCCATCCGGATCGATCCTTCTAGAGGAAGGATCGATCCCTCTAGGTTGGTCATGCTGTGCCCTATGAAGGATCGATCTTCTGCTTGGAGATGATCGATCCTGGGTCTTGGGTAGCATGGTTACCCTGCGTCGCGAGGAGGATCGATCTTCCAAGGAGGAAGGATCGATCTTTCTTGGCGCGACACAAAGGGTGCCCTCTGTCTCGAGAAAGATCGATCTTCCTGGGAGGAAGGATCGATCTTCTTTAGCTCGACAGTGAGGGAAGGCTCACTGTTACTTAAAATATCGATCTTTTTCTTAGGAAAAGATCGATCCTTTAGTAGCAGAGAGGATTTTTCATGGCTTTTGACCGTGGGGCTTGATATGCCGGTTTTTCTTACCGCTTTATACCTTGTACGTATGTTTAAGCATGTTAGCCCTATAATAGGGGCAATGGGGAACCGGGGGAGTGATGACTCCCGGGATGTTTAGAATAAACGGGCAGGTAGCCCTATAGCTTTCCCTAGCCTTGCATGTCGGCGTGCGCCGAGGGCTTTATCTGTGATATCTGTGATATCTGTGAGCTGTTGTTTGCGGGGCTGCTTCCCGATGCAGGTGTTGTGGTGGACTGCTGGCAGTTGGTGGTGGTACCACTGCAGCAGCTCCTAGACCTTACTTACCTGTTCACCACCCTGGGCCGGCAGGGTGCCGTGCCCAGACCTTGTTATTTATAACGACGCATACTATTGCATGTTTATCTGTATTACCCTGCGTGTGCGCATAACATGCATTGTGTTGTGCATTAGTTGCATCTGTGTAGGGCGTTGGCGATGGGTTGTTCGCCGATCCAGGGCTTTCTGGTAATCCGGATCTAACTCTAGGACCGTTGCGGGTAGCTTGGTCCATGACTCGATTTGTAGTATTCAGTCGTTTTCGATGATAGGGTTAGATGACCTGAATACATGTTGTTTGATGTTTAGAGGTTGTGTCGGCCTCGAGCCGAGTCCTGAGGTGTAGCTAGCGTCCGGCAGTCTTTGACTCTCTGAGTGGGGGTGTGCCCACTCAGCGGTGTCTTGTCCCGCCGGTAGTGTTCACGGTCCTGCTGTGAGTCTGCAGTGTTGGGAGCCTGCATTCTGGGACGTCCGGTGGGGTCATGGAACCTCTTTATACATCCAGGCTTTGCTTGGGGGCGACACTGTTGTGTTCCCTCCCATGTGAGTGTCGTAGTGTAGTGTCCCTACTGAGCTTAGTGCTCACTCCTACCCGAGCTGCGTTTTGCAGGTGCTGGCGCTAGTGGAGATTTTGGCCAGCCATCATTGGGATGAAGATTTCGGCCACCATGAGGAGCCTTAAGGAGATATTTGCTTAATCTGTCATGTGGCCTCGCTCTTATTTCGATTTCCTATTTTTATTTATGCTATATATGAAAATTCAGCCAACACCCTTCTGCTTATTTTCATGATTAGCACACATTGAGGACAATGTGAATTTCAGGTTGGGGGGTGTAGGCATGCATGACCTTATGCATGCTACCTTATTGAGTTTAATAGTGTTGAATTGATTATGTTACTAGAAATTGTACATGAGCTGAAATTTTTATGCTTATTATGCATGCTGCTTTCATATGGATTGACCAATACATTGATTGCATGCGTGATAACCTGAAAGTATAACATCATGTGATCCACACACGAACACTTTATGTGCAGTGGTAATTATACTCACTAGAGGAATGAGCATGCTATTGTCAATCGAGACCATGATTTCAACATTAGCTAGTGTTGAGTATTGCATGCAGAAAAAAAAAGAGAAAAAGTTCTGGAGCTTGATCAAGCTGTGCCTAAACAACTATTAAGTGATCTACTGAGTAACCGGGTGTTCTTGCCTGATGAAGCGGGGAGCTCGAGTAAAAAAGTAGAACCACTGAGAAAAAAAAACTATTAAGATTTTTGCTAAGTAACCGGGTCTCTGCGCCTCAAGAAGCGGAGAGTGCTCGCGTAAAAAGGCAAAGTGTCTGATAGTTGAAAAGAAAAAAAAAAAGAAGAGAAAGAAAGAGCATGCTATACTTAAAGTGCGAGGGTTGGATGATTGGTCATGAAGATAGTAGTGTGTTTGGACTAATGGTGGGTAGAAGTTGCTTCTGTACGTAACACTTATTTGTCACATCACATGTATTATTCTAAATGGTGATTAGCATGTTTGATGTGTAGAAGTTGATTTCATGTGTTGGTAGTATGTGTATGAGTATAAGAAGTTCCCATGCTCTGTATTGCATAAAACACTATCGACTTGATAAGGTAGAATTTTTATCATGCATGTCTACATTCTTGAACCGTTAGTGTGTTTAATTATATTCTATGCACTTTGAATTGCTAGAGACTAGCAATAAGCTGGTTGGGGGGTGTGATGAGTGCATGAAAGTGCACTCTGAACAACCCTATAACCATCTCAATTGCTAGATTATTATCCTTAATCAGCATCTTTATTACTATTTTTATATCTATATGTTGCTTCACATGGTTGTTTGGAAAATGCAGGAAATTGGAGCTAAAAGAAGCTGAAAAGAGTATATGGATCAACTTCAAAAATTAATCTGTACTTGCTCATGAAGAACCAGATGATGTGCCATATATGGTTGGAAAGCTCTTGAAGTCTAGATTCTGGACAACTTCACGGTTCGTGATTCCGCGTTTTCTAGAGGAAGTTACGGCAATTTTAATACCGATGGCGCAGTCTCAAGGGCAGAACCGAAAATAATCTGGAAGTCCGAGCGATCCGCCGATCTATCGGACCACTCTAAAACATGACAGAACATGTGTTTTTCAGCCACAACGCATCCGATCGATCCCTCCATCGCTCCTATGGGGTCCGATCGATCCGACACCAATCGTCCGATCGATCGGACTCCGAAAAAGCCAAAATTAGCGGGTTTTAACGCATCTGATCGATCCAGCGCCCATACTTCGATCGATCGGACACGGGCGAAGTTAGAAGTTGAAGATTTTAACGCATCCGATCGATCCAGCACCCCGAGAAGGATCGATCGGACGTTCCCAGTGAATTAAATCAACGATTGTGATCTAATCCGAGGGTGGATACACTTGAGGCTATAAATAGGACTCTTTCTAGGGTTTGAGGGGGACTTCTTGGACGTTTTTGGAGGCTCTTTCTAGACCTTTTCAAGAGGAAAAAGATGGAGACATCCCCATCCATGGCCGAGTAATCCACGGGCATGACGGACGGATGATCTAGCGAGGACTAGGGCTTCTTCTCCAACAATGGTTCATAGTTTTTAATCTTTATTGTTAAACTCTTCTTATGTATTGGATCTTCACAGATTGCTTTGTGGTTAAACATTATTATAAATCCAGTCATGCTTCTTTTATGATATTGTGATCCCATAGTTATCTCTTTTGATTCTCCTACCGAGTCTCGCGAGACCTTTGCTATACATTGCCCGTAGTGACAGCTGATATTGTGTATTCTTAGGGATCTGGTTAGATAAGGTTGGGGCTCTATACCGTGAGATCTTTGCTATGCATTGCCGATTGTGAGAGTAGGTATTGTGTATTCTTAGGGATCCGGTTAGAGTTAGGGCTTTGTCCCGATGAACTTTTGCTGCGCGTTGCCTGTAGTGACAGCCTGTATCGTGTATTCTTAGGTTTGGTTGGATGAAGTTAGAACTATAAAAGGAAGAACCAATCGTAGGAAGAGACATTTATATATTTTATCAGATTCATAATTCTATATCTTCCGGTTAAGGTGATTGGGATGTGAATCCCTTAACTGAGTACCATATGAACCATTGAGAAGAGAAGAACCTAAATCCGAGTTAAGTGATTCCTGAAGCCTAGCCTCATTCAAATCTTGATTTCTTTCGTTAACTTTATCTTACCATTACATCTCCGATCTATTTTCTTAACTTTCATCGCTCTTGATTGTTTTCAATTCATTGTTATCTGTGTTTCTGGATCTTTCTTGCTTGTCTCTCTGTGAGATTCGACCTCTCTTATGCTGTACTGCACCGCGACCGCTGTGTGTGACACATTTGAGCGACATCAGTAACGAAAATATTTTTCAGGTTTAAGGCTTGTACTGTGGGTTAACAATAAAGTCAATAAAGCTCAAAGGTGTTTAGCAAAAGAAAAAATTAATTGCAAGGTAGGCTATTTGGCTTAAGTAGCTTATAACAAAGATGGCCTTAATCATGTTCATGTATACATGTGTCAATGTGACCTCAAATAGAATCAAAGCAAGTTCTAGAGAAACAAATCCATGGAAGAATATCTCTCATGAAAGAAATTAGTGAGACTGATATGAATGTGTCAGTCTAAAGGCTCAAAATCTCACCAGCTTTTGTCTACTCATTCAGTCATTACCATCTCAAGGAAAATAACTCAACTAATTAATTCCAAGTCGCAAAATTATTCATTCAATCATGTTATGAATATGTCAAGCTTAACTAATTCTCGCTCATGGCAAATGCAACCTAGATCTCCTCCCCCACACTTGAAATTGACATTGTCCTCGATGGAAGGTGGAATGCAAAGAAAAGCAAAAATAACTAAAATGGAAATGTGAAAATAAAAAGAGAAAGGAACAAACTCCTCTTGGGTTGCCTCCCAAGCAGCGCCTTTGTTTATTGTCATTGGCTCGACTTCATGCTTGCTTCTTTAATCAGTATAAGTTGGTTCCTCAAGGTCCAATTTTTCCAACTTTTCTGTTGGAACGCCTTCATAGAAAGGTTTAAGTTGATGGCCATTCACCGTAAACATTTTGGAAGTGGCTAAACTTTGAATTTCAACTGCACCATGAAAAAACATTAGTAACAATAAAAGGTCCAATCCAACGAGAACACAACTTACCTGGAAACAAACGTAGGCGTGATTGGTAAAGGAGAACTTTTTGACCAACTCTAAACTCCTTTCTAGAGATCATCTTGTCATGAAAAGCTTTTGTCTTTTCCTTGTAAATCCTAGCGCTCTCATAGGCATCATTGCGAATTTCCTCTAATTCTTGTAGTTGCAACTTCCTGAGCTCTCCACTCTCATCCATGTTCATATTAAAGCTCTTGATAGCCCAATAAGCTTTATGTTCTAACTCAACTGGAAGGTGACATGGTTTCCCAAATACCAAGCGATAAGATGACATACCGATGGGTGTCTTATATGCCGTCCTGTACGCCCACAAAGCATCATCCAAACGCAAACTCCAATCTTTTCTATTTGGATTTACCGCCTTTTCAATGATGGACTTGATCTCTCGATTTGACACTTCCGCTTGTCCACTAGTTTGTGGATGATAAGCGGTTGACACCTTATGGGTCACATGGTACTTCCTTAGCAACGCTTCCACAGTTCGATTGCAAAAGTGCGTGCCTCGATCACTTATTAGAGCTCTTGGAATTCCAAACCTGGATAATATTTTAGACTTGATAAAATTTGCAACAACTTTAGAATCATCAGTCCTGGTAGCTTTAGCTTCTACCCATTTTGAAACATAATCAACAGCGAGTAGAATATAAACATAACCAAAAGATATAGGGAACGGACCCATGAAATCGATGCCCCAAACATCGAAAATTTCACAAAATAATATGGGGGTTTGTGGCATCTAATTCCTTTGGGATATATTACCTGTCTTTTGACAATTCTCGCATGATTTACAAAGAGAATATGAATCTCGAAATAAAGAAGGCCAATAGAAACCACATTCTAACACTTTTCTTGTTGTTCTCTTAACTCCAAAGTGACCTCCACAAGCATAAGAATGACAAAAAGTGAGTATAGAAATAATTTCATTTTCAGGAACACACCTTCTTATTACTTGATCTGCACAGTGCTTCCATAAATATGGGTCATCCCATACATAGTATTTGGCATCACTTTTGATCTTATCTCTTTGAGGCTTAGACAAATCAGAAGGTAACATATTAGTAACCAAATAATTCACAATATTTGCATACCAAGGTAATGTCACAGTTGCAGAGAACAATTGTTCATCAGGGAATGTTTCCTGCAGACGAAGTTTATCCTCCACATGAATTAAACGACTAAGATGATCTGCAACCCAATTTTCTGTTCCTCTTTTGTCTTTTATCTCCAAATCAAATTCACTCAAGAGAAGTATCCATCGTATTAATCTCGGCTTTGCCTCCTTCTTCGTCATTAAATAACGAAGGGCTGCATGATCAGAGTAAACAATGACTTTAGTACCAAGTAAATAAAAACGAAATTTTTCTAAAGCAAACACTACAGCTAAAAGTTCTTTTTCAGTTGTAGAATAATTTCTCTGGGCATCATTCAAAGTGTTGGCAGCATAGTAAATTACATGAGAAGCTCTTCCAATCTTTTGACCCAAAATTGCACCTACTGCATAATCACTTGCACCACACATTATCTCGAAAGGAACGCTCCAGTCTGGGGGCTGAATAACTGGGGTTGAAGTCAATAATTCTTTCAGTTTATCAAATGCCTCTTTGCATGCATCATCGAACTCAAAAACCTTGTCCTTTTGTAACAACGTACATAGCAGTAACGCTATTTTGGAGAAGTCTTTGATGAATCTTCGGTAAAAACCTGCATGTCCAAGAAAAGAACGAACTTCCCGCACACTAGTAGGATAAGGTAAAGATTGAATCACATCAACTTTAGCTTTATCAACCTCAATTCCTTTAGATGAAACAACATGACCCAAAACTATACCTTGTTCAACCATGAAATGACATTTCTCAGAATTTAACACAAGGCTAGTTTCTATGCATCTTTGAAGAACAAGTGTAAGGTTATGTAAACAATTATCAAAGGAGTTTCCATAAACTGTGAAATCATCCATAAAAAGTTCTATGATCTGTTCAATATAATCTGAGAATATACTAACCATACACCTTTGGAAAGTAGCTGGGGCATTACAAAGTCCAAAAGGCATGCGACGGTATGCAAAAGTTCCAAATGGGCATGTGAACGTCGTCTTTTCCTGATCTTCAGGGGCAATTGCAATCTGAAAGTACCCTGAATAGCCATCAAAAAAACAATAATAAGAATGACCAGCTAATCTTTCAAGCATTTGATCAATAAAAGGTAAAGGGAAATGGTCCTTGCGGGTTATAGCATTTAATTTTCTGTAATCAACACAAACCCTCCACCCATTTTGCACACGGGTAGGAACTAACTCATCTTTGTGATTTCCCACCACGGTTATTCCTGTCTTTTTAGGAACCACTTGAACTGGACTAACCCAAGTGCTATCCGAAATAGGATAGATCACTCCAACTTCAAGAAGTTTGAGGATCTCCTTCTTTACAACATCCATCATGGGCGGGTTTAACCTTCTTTGTGGTTGACGAGAAGGTTTCGCTCCCTCTTCAAGCAAGATACGATGCATTCATGTACTCGGGCTGATTCCCTTGATGTCTGCAATTGTTCAACCAATAGCTATCTTATGCTTCTTAAGAACCTGCACAAGTTTTTCTTCCTGTGGTGCACTAAGGTTATTGGAAATAATCACTGCTAACACTCCTTCATCTCCAAGAAAAGCATATTTAAGATGATTAGGAAGAGGTTTCAGATCTGGAATAGGTGCTTGCAATACAGAAGGTAATGATTTCTCATTAGAAACAGGTAATAGACTATAAGAATCGTTCCCTGATTGCTGAATTATCGAAAAATCATTCAGTGTTGCAACAGTTTCCTGTAAACTAGTACTCAAAGATAGCTCCTCATTTTCTTCCTCCAGAGACTTACTAATAGCCACTTCCAATTCATCTTTATCACTAAGTTCAAAAACTTCATGTGATAAATAATCAATCACATCAATTGAATACACTGAACAATCATCAGCAGGATATTTCATGGCATCATAAATATTAAACTTAACAGTTTCACCATCAAATTCCATGGTAAGTGTGCCACTATGGACATCTATCTTAGTCTTGGATGTCTTCAAGAAAGGTCTTCCCAACAAAATAGGAGTAGTTTGATCACCATTCTCTATATCAAGCACATAAAAATCAGCAGGGAAAACTAAATCATTAACTTGCACAAGAATATCTTCAACTACACCTTTAGGATAGGCGTTAGATCTGTCAGCCAGTTGAATCACAACACCAGTTTCATTCAAAGGACCAAGTTTTAAAGAAGCATATATAGAATAAGGCATGACATTGATTGAAGCTCCTAAATCTAACATGGCCCTTTCAAACTTGGTGTTACCAATTGTACAAGGGATAGTAAACATACCTGGATCCCTACACTTTGTAGGAATTTTTCTTTGCAGAATTGCAGAAACATTTTCCCCTACTTTCACCTTCTCACATCCTTTAAGTTTCTGCTTCCTCTTAATTGTGCACAATTCTTTCAAGAATTTAGCATAACGAGGTACTTGTTTAAGAGCATCTAAGAGTGGAATATTTACCTCGCATCGGCGAAAAGTCTCATATAGATCTGAATTCTTCTCATATTTTCTTGATTCTATCAAAGCCTGAGGAAAAGGAGGTACAGGTTTATAATCAGAAAGAGGTGGAAACTTACGTTTAGGTACGTCGTCGTCATCGGGAAAGATTTTGTCCGCGACGATGTCTTGCTCGTTTCCTTGCTGATTAGATGCAGGAATTTCCTTGACTGGAGTCTCAACTTCTTTACCACTTCTCAAAATGATTGCACTTGCATTCTCTCTTGGATTTATTACCGTTTGAGAGGGTAATTTTCCAGAACTTTGCGCCTCTATCTTGCTAATTGCAGTCGCCATCTGGCCTATCTGATGTTCCAAACCTTGAATACTAGCCTTTGCCTCTTGTTGAAATTGTTTTGTATCCTGTTGAAATTGCAAAGCATTAGTAGCAAGGGAATTAACAATATCTTCTAAAGACGTACCAGAATTCGGAGTTGGGCTTGGTTGTGGTCTCGGGGGGTATGGCGGTCTATATTGTTGATATTGCTGTCCAGTTGGGCGAAATTGAGTTGTAGGCTGATTTACTTGTGGATTCCCATAGTTGAGATTGGGGTGATCCCTCCATCCCGGATTATACGTGTTTGAATAGGGATCATATTTCCTTTGCGGTGGTCCTGGGAAACTCCCAGCTGCATTTACTTGTTCAATGGGCTCCTCTCGAAGAGTTGGGCACATGTCGGTTGGATGTCCTGCCACCGAAAAAATCCCACAAACCTTCGCTGTTTGCATATTACCTACAACCAATTGACGAACAAGAGAAGTTAGACTTGCAATCTGTTGTTCAAGAGATGAAACATTTACCTCATTAACATGTTTTGAATAAGAATCAAGCCTAGTATTAAATTATTGAGAATTAGCCGCCATATTTGCAATCAAGTTCCTCGCAGCTTCAGGAGTTTTATCCACCAAAGCTCCTCCACTAGCGACATCAATCATACTCCTGTCATTGGTTAGTAAGCCCTCATAAAAATATTGAATAAGTAATTGCTCACTAATTTGATGATGGGGACAGCTTGCACATAATTTCTTGAAACGTTCCCAATATTCATGTAGAGATTCTCCATTATGTTGCCTTACACTACATATCTCTTTTCTAATGTTGACCGCTCTTGACGCTAGAAAATACTTCTCTAAAAACAACCTCTTCATCTCGTTCAATGTGGTAATACTCCCAGATGGTAAATAATAAAGCCAATCTTTAGCCGAATCCTTCAAAGAAAAAGGAAATGCTCTCAATTTGATTTGATCTTCAGTCAGCCCCATGGGTTTCATACTTGTGCACACAACATGAAGCTCCTTTAAATGCTTGTGAGGAACCTCACCTGAAAATCCATGAAAAGTGGGTAAGAGATGTATTAGTCTAGATTTCAATTCAAAAGTAGTAGCAACATCCAAAGTAGAGAATGTAATGCATAAGGGTTGTTGATTCAAATCTGGTGCTGCAAGTTCTTTCAAAATCCGATTTCCGGCCATGACTTCTTCCTCTTCTAATTCCGAATCACTGATAAATACGTGGTCAAGAGCCAAATCGTCCTCCTCAGGATTTATCCGAGCTTCCCTCCTTAACCTGCGCAGAGTTCTTTCTATCTCTGGATCGTACTGCAAATCACCTTGATTAAAAGATTGAGCTATACTCATAAACAATTAAGAAAATTCCGGTAAAACAAGAAAAAGAAATCAAGAAAATTCGTATAACTCTTTTTTTTTTATGAAAGAAAAGATCACAATAAGCACAAAAATCAACTACAATCACTCCCCGGCAACGGCGCCAAAATTTGATGTGCTGTCGCAGGCACTCAAAAATAAATCCAGTACTCGTTAAAATAAATGTAGTAGTGCGAGTACGAGTTGATCCCACGAAGAGTGTTTAGCCTAGTTCTGTGCTTAGTGAACAAAGATGGGGGGTTTTAAAACGTGAGGAAAACAGTAAAGAAATAATCTAAAGCGAAGAAACAAGTTGAATCAAGAGAACAAATCTTGGTCTGAATCAACATCCACCATCGAAATCCAATAACTGATCATAGATGCAAGTATCAATCAATTTATACCATGAATATTCATCGTTCGAATGAAATCCGAATCTCTCCTCCATCATAGTTAATTAGAAACAAGCGATCTAATCAACCCTAACTACTAGACAACCTAAGACAAGCGCTGTAGATTTAATCTAGTAGCAGCATTAAGAATAGGGAGATCGATGAAGCTAAACAACATAAGCACAAGCGGTTGCATTTAATCTAGTCGAATATTCTTCCTAAGACCTAACAATCTCTGAAACGCAGTAGATTATTAAACCCTAGTTGTTTCGCAGATTAGAGGGATCAAACAATTCCGGATTTGATATCAAACCTAGCAGTAGATCACCATGAATAATAAACTAGTAGGCCTCCTAGCAATTAGACAAGGTAATCATGAAGATTTAATCTCAGAAGAACATCCAATACTCATGTATAAACTGAACAATAAAAATAGATTAGATCTCACAGTTTCATTGATTCTGAGGTTTCAGTCTCCTCGACCAAGGATCAAGATTTAGCCACGCAGGGCCATCGAGAACAATCCTCCAAAAGATTTCATAAAGCAAGAGAAAACCTAGAAAAAAATAAAGGAGAAGAAAGAGCAGCCAAAAGTGTCCAAGAATCCCCCTATAATCTCCCAAAGAAGTCTATTTATAAGCTTCCATCAAACCCTAACTCGGATTAGATCTCAGCCCTTGATTTTTCCCACAGAACCGCAAGGGATCGATCCCCTAGTGAAGAAGGATCGATCCTCTTCGTCCGTGAGCTTTGGATCTGGAATTTGCCCGACAAGGATTGATCCCTCTTCCAAAGAGGATCGATCCTTTGTCTCCGGATTTCAATTTTTTCCCTCACGGTCGATCCTTGCATCGTCCGTGAGAGCGTATATTTTTTACAGAGGCTGACGGTCGATGTGAGAGCGTATATTTTTTACAGAGGCTGACGGTCGATGTGACGGTCGATCTGGCGGTCGACCGGGGCCATTTTCAATAAGGGATCGATCCTTTTTGGAAGAAGGATCGATCCTCTATTTCTCTGCTTGTTTCTTCTGTTGTTCTGTCCTGCGCTTGTTGTACTAAAAGCGCTTTAACTTTCTCTAGGAAGCTCCAAATCACGAACCGTAAAATTCTCCAGAAACTAGGCTTCAAGAACTTTCCAACCATATATGGCACATCATCTGGTTCTTCATGAACAGGTATAGATTAATCTTTAAAGTTGATCCATGCACTCTTTTTAGCTTATTTTCGACTTAAGGACTTCAATTGCATCCTAAATCAAAATATAAGAATAATAAGTGTATTTAGGAACTAAATAAGCATAGAAGACTAAGTATTAAGGGATAAAAATATAACATTATGCATCATCATCTGCGAGCGTCGAGGCTGCTCGATCGTTGAGCGAGCATCGAGGCTGCCCGAGTGTAGAGCGAACGTGGAGGCTGCCCGAGCGTCGAGCGAACGTCGAGCGATTGATGCTCGGCGACAGCACAATCCCCTCCGCGACAGCACGATCACCTCCGCCTTCGGAGGTGTGTAATCACTGGCGGGAAGGAGGGTGTTTGGGAGAGAAAGATGGCGACGTTGGAGGGTCGGTCGACGTTGGAGACGAGGAGGCGTCATGGCATGCGAGGTTGTGCACCGCCATCATGTAGATGCGCGTGCTGGGCTGGGGGCACATGGATCGCTGAGCGCGCGGGCGGCGCGCATGGAAACCCGCGGGTGGTGGCGCATGGGAGAGTGCGGTTGGCATGGAGATTAGATGCATGCATGGTGGCATGCATTAGGGAGCAGGGTTGCATGCATAGGAGAACATTTGGTGGCTCATACTAGCGGAATGCACATCATGCATGGTGCGCGCGGGTGGCACGCATGGAAGAACACGCGAGCGGCGTGAATGGGAGCGCGAGCGACACATACATGGCATGCATGTGGGTGGCATGCATGAAGAGTTGTTTGCCATTAATTGGCAGAAGTTAGAGTGTGGATGGAGAGAGGGGGCGGAAGAGAGAGAGAGTCGGAAGAAAGAGAGAGATCTGGGGAGAGAGAGGTCGGGGAGAAAGAGAGATGGAGGTGGGAGAGAGAGAGAGGTGGGAGAGAGAGAGTGAGAGAGAGATGGAGACATGGTAATATTTAAGTAATACATGGTAACTCTAGTGAAGCTTGGGGCCCACACCAATTAATGTACTGCTGAGAGCCTACTATTGTGGAGCTTGGGCCCGTACCATGTCTTACTTAAATATTTCCATGTATTCCTTTTAATATTATCATATTGATACGAGTCAATCTGACTCGACCAACTGGACCAGAACAGATAAGAGGAACCAAACTGGTTCAACCTCTTTCCTAGTTTGACTTGGACTACCCTAATTCAAACTAGAGTATTTAATTAGGATTTATTATTATTCTTTTATTGAGTCCTAGTTAATATTTGATTGTTATGAATTAATTAATAGTCCATTTGAGTTAGGAAGTTGAGTTGAGTTTGAAAGCATTATTACTTGCTAATTAAGGAAGGGGGTTTTTTAGTTGGATTAGGACTCTGTTAAGGCCTCTATAAAAGGGACCTCATTGGTTTGTATTTGGTCATGAGGAATGATGAAGAGAATTATTAAGAATAGTTAATAGAATATCATAGGAGTAGAATATCATAGGAGTAAAGGTAATGTAGATCCCACCCGAAATCCACCATATATCCACCTTCTTCTCCGTCGGTCAACTTCTCCGCAGCCGGCACCGCCTCCACCGGTATTTCTCTCTCCCCACCACGTTCTCTTTCCTCCACGGCATCGCCACATCAGCGCCACGTGCGCTCTCTCCCCGTCACCTGCCACCTCAGCATCATCTTCTCCACTTCTCTCCCGTGCCCAAACCCTAAGCTACCGCCGACCATCGTCGTTCTCTCCTCTCCGGCCGCCCCGTCGCCATCCAAGACTGCCAACCTCTTCCCCTAAGCCCACGACCCCAGCCATCTATTCCCCGTCGCCCTTCACCATCTCCAGTGAGTCCCACGGCAACCCAACTTCACAGCCACCGTCCGCCATCCGCCATATGACCCCGATCTCACCCTCAAACCCCTCAAAAACCCTCGCCACACTGCCTTCGCCCTTCCTCTGGTCTTCTCCGACGTCCTAAAGCTCCGCAGAACCCTCCCCGTCATCCCCGGGCCGTCGACCTCCAGACCCCGGCACTGCGGCGTCTATCCGACCGATCCGCTCTGGTGGATCTCTTGCCCATCAACCTGAGACTCTTCTTTCGAAGGTCCCGACCACCGCCGACGCCTCTACGCCAGCGATCCACTTCCGGCGACCCTCAGCCATCAGATCAAATCCGGTTCAGCCAGCCACTTGATTCAGATTCAGCCCAAGTCTAATCGGTTCAGCCAATTGACAGCTATCTAGCCTAGTCTGATTTAGCCAGCCTAATTCAATTTGGCTCAGCTAGATCAGATCCAGCTAGCCAGATCATCCAATTGGACTCAATCAAGTCCAATCAGGCCTATTCTGATTGATTGGAACATTAGAGACCTGATACAAGAGGATTACGAGTAGACCGCTCGTATCAACTTGATATCAGAGCTCCGTTCCATCGGCTGTGCCGTTCAGAACCTTCTGGAAACTTCGCTACATCTACAGAGTACGCCAGGAGAGTTGGGAGCAGCATTTCAAGATTCTGCAGGCCCAGTTGAACCAGTTGGTTAGTGTTAGCAAGAAGATGGAGCAGATCTCCTATAGATGGTCAACTGTGACTCAAACAAGTCCTACAGGGATTTCGGTTTTGAGTCAGACCCTACTCCAGCTGCAATCCAGATTACGGAACCTGACCCTGAGCCAACTCGGATGAAGACTCCGATTGCAATCCCTATCGCAACTCTAAGAGCAACTCCAATTGCAACTCCGAGTTCAACTCCGTCGGACCAGGGTGAACCCTTTCTACCACCTTCTCTTGATTTTTTCAGAATTTTCCCTATTTTTCCTTATTTTTTTGGACTTTTCCCTGGTTTTCTCTCTCCTCCTTGGATTCGGCCCATCCCTGGCTCAAGCCGCGGCTCGCCATCGGCTCACCACCCTCACCCACGCCTGGCTCACCCTGAGCCGACCCTTCGTCGTCCCGGCTCGTCATCCGCGCCGTCGGCTCGACCCCGAGCCGCCACCCCAACACCGCCATCCGACGTCTTCCTCCCCATCTACCCATCGAGGAAGCACCGACGTCCCTCACCGACGCCGCCATGGCCAAACGTGACTACGAAGGAAGCTTGGATTGTCGACATCCAATTCCGGCGAACTCCCCTGTTCTGGCCTCCTCCACTCCACCATATTCCGAGGTTGATTCCAAGATCATACCTCACGAGAAAGGTCCCAAGACCTTCTCGTACATGTTCCTGACGAGCTAAAGCACCGTCGCGGCCTAGATCACCGACAATCTCCGGCGACGACATCCACCACGCCACCCACTTTCGATCTGGTGCATCCGAGGCCCAATCCGACGATCAGGTTTGGACCAGAGTACAACTCAGCACAACTGAAGATTCAACTTGGTTCAACCAACTTCAAGCCCATACTAGTCAAGCAAAAGCGTGGTCCAACCATCTTCACTTCAGATTGGACAAAAGCCAGCTTGACCCTGATTCAAGCCAAGTCCCTGCACAGTTGATCAGACCATGGAGATCAGATCCCATCCTATGGTCATGGGCAACCCTACTAATGGGACATGATGAGGATGATCAAGGAGAGCCATTGAAGATCATATTCCTAGAGCTACCTGAGCCGTCAGATCGACCCCCAGATGCTATGTCCTTTGCACGATCCATCAGATGCTTGGTAGTGCTACCCCTAGACCCGTCATGGGATCGACCTGGTTTCTCCCCACCAAGTCCAGAGCTACAGAAACAAGTCGATTCGGTCCAGCCACATAGAGCCATCCTACCAGACTTGACTCTGGCCTTGAGGACAAGGCCAATTCTGAAGGAAGGGGGGATGATACGAGTCGATCCGACTCGATCAACTGGACCCGAACAGAGAAGAGGAACCAAACTGGCTCAACCTCTTTCCTACTTTGACTTGGACTTCCCTATTTCAAACTAGAGTATTTAATTAGGATTTATTATTATTCTTTTATTGAGTCCTAGTTAATATTTGATTGTTAGGAATTAATTAAGAGTCCATTTGAGTTAGGAAGTTGAGTTGAGTTTGAAAGTATTATTACCTGTTAATTAAGCAAGGGGTTTTTTTAGTTCGATTAGGACTCTGTCAAGGCCTCTATAAAAGGGACCTCATTAGTTTGTATTAGGTCATGAGGAATGATGAAGAGAATTATTAAGAATAGTTGATAGAATATCATAGGAGTAGAGGTAATGTAGATTCCACCCGAAATCCACCATAGATCCACCTTCTTCTCCGTCAGTCATCTTCTCCGCAGCCGGCACCGCCTCCACCGGTATTTCTCTCTCCCCACCACTTTCTCTCTCCTCCACGGCATCACCACGTCAGTACTCTCTCTCCCCGTCACCTGCCACCTCAGCATCATCTTCTCCACTTCTCTCCTGTGCCCAAACCCTAAGCTACCGCCGACCATCGTCGTTCTCTCCTCTACGGCCGCCTCGTCGCCATCCAAGACTGCCAACGTCTTCACCTAAGCCCATGACCCTAGCCATCTATTCCCCGTCGCCCTACACCATCTCCGGTGAGTCCCACGTCAACCCAACTTCACAGCCGCCGTCCGCCGTCCGCCATACGACCCTGATCTCACCCTCAGACTCCTCAAAAACCCTCGCCACACAGACTTCGCCCTTCCTCCGGTCTTCTTCGACATCCTAAAGCCCCGCAGAACCCTCCCCGTCGTCCCCAACGCCGGTCAACCCAAACCCACGCCGTCGACCTCCAGATCCCGGCACTCCAGCGTCTATCCGACCGATCCGCTCCGGTGGATCTCTTCCCCATCAACCTGCGACTCATCTTTCCAACGTCCCAACCGCCGCCGACGCCTCTACGCCGGCGATCCACTTCCGGCGACCCTCAACCATCAGATCAAGTCCAGTTCAGCCAACCACTTGATTCAGATTCAACCCAAGTCTAATCGGTTCAACCAATTCACAGCTATCCAGCCTAGTCTGATTTAGCTAGCCTAATTAAATTGGGCTCAAATAGATCCGATCAAGCTAGCCAGATCAGCCAATTGGACTCAATCAAGTCCGATCAGGCCAATTCTGATCGATTAGAGCATTAGAGACACGATACGAGAGGATTACGAGTAGACCGCTCGTATCACATATATTCCTTTAAAATAACTCTTATTTCTTTTTCTTCAGTTAATGTACCGCTGGCTTAGCCTGACATAATTATGCATATGAGTTGGTCTGGTACTCACCTAGGCTAACTCTAGTGGACCTTGGGGCCCGCACCAATTAATAGTTGTTACATTACTTGGCTTTGAATACTTCAAATTTACAAGGATTCTCATAAAAAAGGGAATGAGATTTCAAATTTACAAATAACTAACAAATACTTTAAATTTACAAGGATTCCTTACAAATAACTAAAGAGTACTTCAAATTGACTTATGATTCCTTACAATCATAAGCAAAGAATTCCTCACTTCCACCCCCTCTCTCCATCTACTCTCTCTCTTCCGCCCCCTCGCTCCCTCGCCCTCTTTCTCTCTCTTCCGACTCTCTCTCTCTCTTCTGCCTCCCTCACTCTCTCTCTTCCTCCCCCTCGCCCCCTCGCTCTCTCTCTCTTCTGCCAACTAATGGCCAACAGTTCTTCATGCATGCCACCCGCATGCATGCCATGTATGCGCCGCCCGCGATCCCATGCAAGCCGCATGCGTGTTCTTCCATGCGCGCTGCTCGTGCACACCCATGCATGTTGTGCATGTCGCCCGCATGAGCCGCCAAATATTCTCCTATGCATGCAGCCCTGCTCCCCAATGCATGCCGCCATGCATGTAGCTCTTCTCCATACCAACCGTGCTCTCCCATGTGCCGCTACCTGCAGGTTCCCATGCGCGCCACCCATGGGTTCCCATGCGCGGCTCCCGCGCGCTCAGCTATCCATGCGCTGCTTGCCCAGGGGGTCTCAAGTACTCGAATCCGAGTTCGGATGGGACATGGAAGGTGGAAGACGGTGGAGTTGAGATGGTCGGCGCCGGATTCCAATGGGGGCTGGAACTCGAGGTCACGGTCCGGCGTGGTCGCAGTCGTTAGGCAGAGTGGAGTCGCCCCGGACGCTCCAGGTGGCTAGCATGTACTCGTGCGAGGTATTTGGCCGAGAGTTACGCCGCGACCAGAACCTTCAGATCCACCTCAATGACGAGAGGAGGAGCCGAAGAAGAGGGGAGCCGGAGCCGGAGGGGAGGAGGCGACGGAGAAGAGAGAGAAACAGAGGAGAAAGCAGGAGGAGACGAGGCGACGAAGCGAGAGAGGTTGGGGGGAGAGAGAGAGAGAGCGAGGGGGCGAAAGAGAGAGACAGAGATGAAGGCGAGACGATGTCACACCCTCATATGCGATCGCCTTCAGGTGTCACCGTGATGAAGCTGATGCCGAGTTGCGGATGAAGTCGAGGGAGATCAGGTGGAGAGAAGGAAGTCGGAGAGAGAGAGTGATCCATTGGAGGCCGGGCGAGGTCGAGGGTGGACGGGGCGAGGGAGGCCTCACAACTCTTTGACCCTCGCCATCTGTGCTTCCTCACACTGCCATCAATCCTCATGCGGAGGCGAAGCCTAGGGCCTGCGACGCCACCACGATGAGCTCCTCGCTCACCCCCTCCAATGCCTTCTTCCTTGCTGCCACCAGCTCCATAGCCACAACTAGATCGATGTCGAGCTCCAACACAAGGCGGTGGTACAGGTGGCTCTCCGACTGATGGAAGGCGTGGAGTCTATTTGTGGGGATCTGATCTGGCGCAACACCAGCTCCAAGACGTCAACATCCCCCCGTCGCCGCCGGGGAGTCTCCTGAAGGATTCCTTGGCCCTGGACCTCAGGCTCGTTGCCCCCTTCGTCGTGGTCGCCGCCTCCGACTACCAGAGCGTGTGGGGCTCGAGAAGGTGAAGTCGACGCTGGAGCGTGCAGGGTGCGAGTCGCAATGCAAGCAGCGGGTGTCGGAGGGCTCAGCGTCACCATCGTCCTCCACGACGTTGTTCAAGCGGCGCTCGAGCTCGACGAAGAGGAAGCGGCATCGGCCTGGGTCGGCAAAGAGGGTGAGGCCGGACCGGTGCCATGAAGACCTGCCATGGGGGTCGACGGGGCTCGGGGGATCATGCGCACGGATCTGGAGGGGGAGAGAGAGTAAGAGAGATGGAGAGAGGGAGGGGGAGAGAGAGGGGGGGAGTGGAGAGAGAGAGAGAGAGGAGGGGGGCAAGAGTGGAGAGAGAGCGGCGATCGACTATCGTTCAAACCCAAAAATTTAGCTAATAGAATGGACTAAATATTTCAAATTTTCAATAATTCGTTAGTTATTTCTGAGTATTCCTTAGTTATTTACAAGAATTCCTTAGTTATTTATGACGATTCCTTAGAATTCCTTAGTTAATGCATATGTCAGTTGCTTTCTCTCTCTCTCCATCCACTCTCTCTCTCCGACCTCCCTCTCTCCCTCCACATGATCTCTTTCTCACTTCCTCATTCTCTCTCCACCCGATCTCTCTCTTACTTTCTCGTTCTCTCTCTACCCAACCTCTCTCTCTCCGACCTCATCTCTCTCTCACTTCCTCGTTCTCTCTCCAACCTCCTAGAGCCACCCAATCTCTCTCTCAGTTCCTCGTTCTCTCTCTAACCTCTCTCTTTCCACCCAACCTCCCTCTCTCCTCTTCCTTGAAGTGTCCATTACAAATTGAAGAATTCCTCGCTTAAAAATTAAAGGATTCCTCGCTTAAAAATTGAAGGATTCCTCACTTAAAAATTGAAGGATTCATCACTCTCTCCCACTCTCTTCCTCCCTCGCTCTCTTTCTCTTCCTTAACTATTTCCTCCTTCCTTCACCTTCCCACAGCCTCCTTCCCTCTCTTTATTACACAAAGAGAAACAATAAAAAAATATTGAAGGAATTCTTCGAAATATGGAAGTATTTCGTCAAAAACTGAAGGAATTTGTATAAAAATAAATGAAATCTCACTACTCTCTCTCCCTCCACTCTCTCCCACTCTCTTCCTATACAGAGATATCTCTCTCATCTTAATGTAGAGAGATATCTCTCTCATCTCTCTCTCTCTCTCTCTCTCTCTCTCTCTCTCGTGCTTGTGTCAGGTGGCAATGAATGATGAGAGCGAGTTGACAAGGGGTATTTTGGTCCTGAATTTATGAATTTGGTCAGCTTTGTAAACAAACACGAAAGTGTCCATCGATTGACAAATCAAAATACAAGGGGATTTAAAAAGAAAATAATACGGTAGAAGGGGTAATAGGAGATGAGTATTATTTTCTTTTTAAATCCACTTGTCTCTTGATTTGTCAATCGAGGGACACTTTCGTGTTTGTTTACAAAGCAGACCAAATTCATAAATTCGGGACCAAAATATCCCTCGTCAACTCTCTCATCATTTAATGCCACCTGACACAAGCACGAGAGAGAGAGATGAGAGAGATCTCTTAATGACATCGCCCATCTTATTCTCTCATACAAATTCCTTCATTATTTTAGAGAGAGAGGGTGGATGTATTCCATTTTTTTTGGATTTTAGTAGACTTAAATTTAGTGTTTAAGTCAGTTTGGATATGATTTCTTACTTATGCGAGGAATTCCTTACTTATACGAGAAATTCCTTACTTAGCCTATAAATTCCTTACTTATAATCTAAATTACTTAGTCTCTAGATTCCTTACTTATGCAAGGAATTCCATACTTATGCGAGGAGTTCCTTACTTATGTTAGGAATTCCTTACTTAGTATATGAATTCTTAGTTAAGCGATCAGTGAGGACTCTATAGCCTTCACGAAGGCCTCATCGAAGATGGCGGAACTCCTTGGAAGGAAGGGGGGCAGCTGGAGTAGCAGGGCGCTGATGTCGATGGAGGGGAGTTGCCGGTAAGAAACAGAGGAGGGAGGAGATAGAGAGAGAAATGGAGGAGAGAGACAGAGAGAGAGGAGAGAGAGCGGAGAAACAGAGCTGGCGGAGGAGGAGCCAGGGAGGAGAAGTTGGAGAAGAGGGGAGGAGAAGCCGGAGCCGGAGGGGAGGAAGCGACGGAGCCGGAGGGGATCCGCATCCGCGACGTGGAGCTCGCGGCGGGGGCGGTGCTCCCGCGGCACTACGCCGCGGACGTGCGCAAGGAGAGCTGGCGGGCATTCCGCGGCTGCGGGGGGAGGCGGGTGGTAGTGACCGCGAACTCGACGGTGATGGTGGAGCTGTTCGTGAAGGAGTACTGGGGCGGGGTGGGGGGCGGCGGGTGAGGTGCTTGAGAAACAGAGGAAGAGGGAGGAGAGAGCAGGAGGGGAGGAGAGAACATGATGGGAGGAGGAGCCGGAGATGAGGACGAAAGGGAGGGGGTGGAGATGGGAGCAGGAGGCGGTGGGGGTGGTGGAGGGGTTGCTCTGGAATGGGGACACGGGGACGGAGGTGGCGGCGTGGAGGTCAGAGGCATCGAACCGGAGGGGAGGAGGAGCCGGAGACGAGGACGAAGGCTGGGCGTGGGGTTCGTTGTGGGCGTGGCAGGGGCGGTGGGCGTGGGGTTAGTTGTGGGCGTGGCAGGGGCGGCTCGATGAAGAGAGATCGGGTGGGATGGAGAGTGATGGAGAGAGAGTGAGTGAGAGAGAGAGAGGGAGGGAGATCCGGGAGAGAGAGAGATAGAGGTGGGAGAGATAGTGGGGTGGAAGAGAGAGGGAGAGAGAAAGATAGAGGTGGGAGAGACAGTGGGGATGGAAGAGAGAGAGAGAGAGATAGAGGTGGGAGAGTGAGTGGGGACGGAAGAGAGAGAGAGAGAGAGAGAGAGAGAGAGAGAGAGAGACGGGTGGGAGAGTGAGTGGGGACGGAAGAGAGAGAGAAAGAGAGAGAGAGAGATAGAGGTGGGAGAGAGAGTGGGGACGGAAGAGAGAGAGAGAGATAGAGGTGGGAGAGAGAGTGAGGACGGAGGAGAGAGAGAGGTCGAGGAGAGAGAGGTCGGGTGGAGAGAGAGAGAGTCCATGGAGAGAGAAAGACCAGGTGGAGAGAGAGAGTCTCCATGGAGAGAGAAAGATAGATGGAGAGAGAGAGAGTCGATGGAGAGAGAAAGATGGGTAGAGAGAGAGAAGACCAGGTGGAGAGAGAGAGCAACTGTCATATGAATTCCTTACTTATGCGAGGAATTCCTTACTTAATCCTATGAATTCCTTACTCTTACTTAGCCTATGAATTGAATTCTTTACTTATACAAGAAATTACTTAGTTAGCATATGAATTCCTTACTCTTATTTAACCTATGAATTCCTTAGTTATGCGAGGAGTTCCTTATTTAACCTATGAATTCCTAGTATAAGTTAGGAATTCATATAACTGTTGCTCTCTCTCTCCAGCCGATCTCTATCTCAATCGACTCTCTCTCTCTCCACCCATCTTCTCTCTCCATTGACTCTCTCTCTCTCCCCACCTGGTCTTCTCTCTCCATCGACTCTCTCTCTCCACCCATCTTTCTCTCTCCTCCACACACTCTCTCTCGACGTCGAGGGTGGCATGCATGAGAGACAGAGAGTGCGGAGTAGAGAGAAAGTTTGTGGAAAGAGAGTGCAGAGGAGAGCGAGGAGAGAGAGAGTGCGGAGGAGAGAGAAAGATGGGTGGAGAGAGAGTGTGTGGAGGAGAGAGAAAGATGGGTGGAGAGAGAGGGTACAGAGGAGATCGAGGAGAGAGAGTGCGGAGGAGAGAGAAATATGGGTGGAGAGAGAGAGTGTAGAGGAGAGAGAGAGGGCGGAGGAGAGAGAAAGATGGGTGGAGAGAGAGTTTGCAGAGGATTGCGAGGAGAGATAGAGTGCGGAGGAGAGAGAAAGATGGGTGGAGAGAGTGTGTGTGGAGGAGAGAGAGTACGGAGGAGAGAAAGATGCTTCTCTCTGGATGGAGAGAGAAGACCAGGTGGATGCTTGTCTTTGAATAGACCAAATTTACAATGATTCCTCACCAGGAGAAGGAAAGATGCTTCAAATTTACAAATAACTAAGGAATACTTAAATATTACCATGTATTCCTTTAAATATTACAAGATATTCTTTAAATATTACCAAAACAGGAGAACTGATGTATTGCCTGTTCAATATAAGTGGGACCCGCTCCCAACATTAGCGAACTGCTCGTGCGGGCGTCGAGCAACTCAGCGTCGATGAGCGTCGAGCGACCATCCCCGAGCTCGAGCGTCGAGCGAACGTCCCCGAGCTCAAGCGTCGAGCCCGCTCGAGCTCGAACGTCGGTCTCTGCCGGCGACGATGTTGGCGCGACGGCGAACGGCAGGAGACGACGGCGAAATGTCCTCGTTGTAAGCAGCGGGGCGCGAGTCGCGATGCAAGCAGCGGGCGTCGGAGGGGAGGAGGCAACGGAGAAGAGAGAGAGAGAGAAACAGAGGAGAGCAGGAGGGGAGGAGGAGCCAGAGAAGAGAGGAGGAGCCGGAGGGGAGGGGGAAGAGCCGGAGCTGGAGAGGAGGAGCTTCTGGAACTCGGCGCCAGCGATGGCAACCTCCATGAATGGCGTCGGGGTTGCACGCGGATGGCGACGAAGCTCAGGGAGATCGAAGGGCGTCAGGGCTGCACGCCGGCGCAGGAGGGTGTTCGGGAGAGAGAAGCGTCAACGGCGTTCCCTCGGATAGCGATGAAGCTCAGGGAAATCGAACGGAGTCGGGGTTGCACTTGCGGCGTCGGGGTTGCTCCGGCCTCTCTCTCTCCTCGCTCTCTCTCTCTCTCTCTCCCACCGGCCTCGCTTTCTCTCTCCCCCGGCCTCGCTTTCTTCTCCCTCGCCCAAGCTTTCTCTCTCCCGCCGGCCTCGCTTTCATCTCTCCCCCCGCCCTCGCTTTCTCGCCCCCCCGCCCTCGCTTTCTCCCTCCCCCCGCCCTCGCTTTCTCTCCGCCAACCTCGCGCTCTCTCTCACTCTCTCTCCCCCCGACCACCCCGGCATTGGCGCCAGAGACGAGGGAGAAGGCTGGGCGGGGCTGGCGTGGGGGTCGTTGTCGGCAAGGAGGGTGTGGCCGGACCGGCGCCAAGACGACCTGCCACGGGGGCCGACGGGGCTCGGGGGATCCTGTGCGCGGATCTGGAGGGAGAGAGAGAGTGAGAGAGATGGAGAGAGACGGAGGGGGAGAGAGCGGGGGCGAGAGTGGAGGGAGAGAGACTCTCTCCTCCCGACCACCCCGGCATTGGTGCCGGAGACGAGGACGAAGAAAAGGCTGGGTGGGGAGGGCGTGAGGGTCGTTGTCGGCAAGGAGGGTGAGCCCGGACCGGCGCCATGACGACCTGCCACGGGGGCCGACGGGGCTCGAGGGATCCTTTGCGCGGATCTGGAGGGAGAGAGAGAGTGAGAGAGATGGAGAGAGACGGAGGGGGAGAGAGCGGGGGCGAGAGTGGAGGGAGAGAGAGATAGAGGTCGGGGGGAGAGAAAGAGGCCAGCGGGAGAGAGTGTGTGTGGGAGTATGTGGATGGAGAGAGATATCGAATGGAGATAGTGAGAGAGTAGATGGCGAGAGTGGAGGGTGAGCGAGAGAGAGTGCCGGTTGAGAGAGTGGCGGTCGTGTATGGCTTCGAATCATTTCAAATTTTAGCTAATATAAGAGATTAAATACTTCAAAATTACAATGATTCGTTAGTTATTTGTGAGGATTCCTTAGTTATTTACAAGAATTCTTTAGTTATTTGTAAGGATTCCTTTTAGTTATTAATGAGGATTCCTTGATTATTTGTGAGAGTGGAGAGAGAGAATGGATGGAGAGGGAGAGAAACCAACTGTCATATTCTCTCTCTCCATCCACTCTCTCTCTCCGACCTCCCTCTCTCCACGTGATCTTTCTCTCACTTCCTCGTTCTCTCCCCAGCCGATCTTTCTCTCTTGACTCGATCTCTCTCTTACTTAATCTCTCTCCACCCTCACTCTCTCTCCTCCCAATCTCTCTCTCTCTCCGACCTCCCTCTCTTCACCTGATCTCTCTCACTTCCTCATTCTCTCTCCAACCTCCCTCTCTCCTCTTCCTTGAAGTATCCATTACAAATTGAAGAATTCCTCACTTAAAAATTAAAGGATTCCTCACTTAAAAATTGAAGGATTCCTCACTCTCTTCCACTCTCTTCCTCCCCGCTCTCTCTTCCTTAATAATTTCCTCCTCCCTTTATCTTCCCGCAGTCTCCTTCTATCTCTTTATTACACAAAGAGGAACAATAAAGAAATTAATGAAGGAAATTTTCAAAATATTGAAATATTTCATCAAAAAATGAAGGAATTTATATGAAAATAAATGGAATCCCACCACTCTCTCTCACTCTCTTCCTGTAGAGAGATATCTCTCTCATCTTAATGTAGAGAGAGATCTCTCTCATCTCTCTCTCGTGCTTGTGTCAGGTGGCATTAAATGATAAGAGAGAGTTGACGAGGGGTATTTTGGTCCCGAATTTATGAATTTAGCCTGCTTTGTAAACAAACACGAAAGTGTCCCTCGATTGAGAAATCAAAAGACATGTGGATTTACAAAGAAAATAATATTAGGAGATGATCACTATTTTTTTCATTTTTGAAAGGGCTTGAAATGACTATTAATTTTTGTGATATTGTCAGCAGTATCGGGAGTTTTCTCATATTTATTATCTTTCTGGAGAGGTATATGATTTTAACCCTATTTTATTGCACCTAACCTACAGCCTAATAGTGAGAAAGAAATACCACACGGAGCTTCTAGGAATTTATGTCTGTACTTTTATGTCCAGATCCTATCTGAAAGATCCACCAATGAACATTAAATTATCACACCCAAAATGATCAAGCGCAACGTGTCCCAGTATAACATTATAAATACTTGAATAGCTCAATGATAATAGACTATAATATATATAGATTTATATGTGTTACATAAACCCTAATTTTTTTCAAAATCTAAATCCCAAAACACCCCTTTCAAAAACCTAAAACCCTTGATTTCCCCTCCTAAGGGTTAGGATTGGGCCACATGCATGCAATCTGTCCCCCTACGTACGGTGTGAGAAAATGGTACTCCACTGGTTGGGATGTAAATCATTTTCTATATTATTATTAATCCGATGCCTACTAAGCAAAAAAATATATATATATATATATATATATATATATATATATATACGCATCTCAATACCCATAGGAAAAGGCACTTTTGATATTTTGTCTTAAAAAAGTAACTACTCCTGTCTGCATTTCACATTGAGCCTCTAAAATTAAATCATTTTTTTATTTTAAACAGTCATTATTAATTTATCTATTTTATTATATTAAACACCAGAACAATAATAAACATAAACTCTCTCCTTATTTTATAAAAAACAATTCCACACTTTCCTTATCCTTGAGTTTCTTATTATTCAACCAAATGGTTAGTTAAAGATTGATGAGAACCGGCATCCAACCAGGGAACGCAGGCCTAATCCCCGTTATTTAGGATAATTACTTGGGTTGTTAGTAGAGTCGGCTGGACTAGTTTGCTTATGGTTGAGTTTGTTTATGGTTTGAAGTAGGTAGTTTGTTTATGTTTGGGTAGGAAGGAGGGTGATCGTTGGATTTATGTAAGGGGATCTAAGGGTGTGAGTGAGTTTGGGGATTGCTTATATATTCCTATGTATTCGGAACTAGGGTTTCTTATGTTGATTTCTAATAAAAAAGAGAAGGAGTTTTCCAGCCATTAATTGGAGTCTAGGGGTGTCTTCTACCATTAAGAGAAGAACGATGATCTGGTGGTGACCTCTACACCACGAGTTCATCAAAGATTAGCTGCACAACCACAAGATCAAAGACATTAATTGCATTATTAATCCCATGCCAAGATCATCCCCCTATATTCGATACAACTCAACCAATCTGCATCGCCGTGCATTGCGCAAAGAAACTTTCAGCAAACCGAATGCTAATCATGAAGTTCCACTATAGACGTGCATGGCATTAATTTATGAAAAACTATATATGGCGACACCTTAATTATTATGTTATCTCCAATCTTTGGCTCATGCCAAGAAATGAAGAAATACTCTTCACTAGAAAGCATAAAGACAACTCTACTAATAGTAAACGTATACATTCAGCAAACCTATAGCTTGCAAACGATCCTGGTCATAAAAGGACTCTCCGCCATCATTTCTCTAGCGCGCTTCCTCCGCCTCTTCTCCTCCCCCGGCTCTATCTTCTTATAGAGCTCCTCTTCCGGCACCCAATGCAGCGCTTCCTCCATGGGCACCGCGGATCGGAACGACTTCCTCCTCTTCATGGGCCGCTGCACGGCCGCCGCCTCCTTGCAGTTCTTGCAAATACTGCTGCTGTCCCCTTGCCTCTCATTCATGGAATTGGAGCTGATAGTCTTCTCGGCCATGGCTAAATCTTGTGAGTAGTGTGGATCATGAGTTTGTGTACCAATATATATGTTCATTGCGAAGCAAGGATATTATCAAGACGTGGGTGTCATTGTTTGTACATGCCATATGGAGGCCTTGGATTATGGGATGATTGATATTATTGTTGCAAGTCCGAATAATTAAACAGTGAATCGCAGCAAGACATGACATGTATGCTGTATAGATAAGAAGATTTGGATATTAGAATATTTGGAGAAGATTGCCTTCCATATTAAAATCTATTACGGGATCTGAATTTCTAAATTTCTTATTGATGTCGTACCAAAAAGACGATACTCTCTATAAAGGGTATGCCATGAACTCATGCATGTGCCATTTGAACCATGATTCGTTCTTCTTAGTTCAATGTGATCCGTGGCCAAATCTTTTTGCATATGATCCATGTTAATAGATTAAGGCCACTGCGAGCACCAATGTTGTTCGGTCTAGTGAATCGGATGGTGCATTATTGGGCCTGATGTGATCATTTGATTCGCTACATCAAGTTTCTATGCAACATCATTTAGGGCCTATTTGATTACGATGAAGTGGGGCTGGATTGTGGCGTTGAGTGAGTGTGAAAGCCTCTCGTCGGGAGAGACAATCTTCCTCTCTATAGGAGAGAAAACCAGAATCCTCAAGAGAAGAAAACTACTCGAAATTTTATTAATCCAAAAGAACTATCGAATTACAAACCCTAAAACTCCTTTTATAAGGAGAAACTCATTTACAGATGGACTCAGACAACTAATTATCAATCAAACCACTAATCAAACTAATCCCGAAGCTGTCAAATATGGAAAGTCCTAATTAAGGAAAAACTGCCAAAAAAGAAAAGTTTTACTAAAAAGTGAATTTTCAGGCATCAGCTTAAGGAATTTGGGGTCGAGATGCCTTGGGTCATGGTGGATCTATTGATCCCAAATGATTCTTGTAGGGCTTGGCGAGCTGGTCGTTTTGACACCTCATACACCCCGATCGGCCACCGTGATCAAAAGTTATGCCCATCCGACGGTCACGGTCGTCCGGAGACCTGATTCGAACTAGCAAAAACCTGATGCGTCTCACCCGCCTTGGGAGCGCCGGTTCATCTTCTTGTCCTACATCATCCACCCCGGGTTGGAAAGGACTCGCCCTCGAGTCTGGTTCGGGTTGAATCCCCCTGTAGGGAACCAGGTACTTCACATTGAAAGTATCTGAAATCTTCAGGTGCTTCATTAATTTTCTGAAGGATTTCACAAGGCCCGATTTTCTTATCGCCCAATTTGGAATATTCGGCCGCTGGCAACCGCTCTTTGGCCAGCACGATCCATACTTCATCACCAACATCGATGATGACTCGACGGCGATGCCGATCCGCAACACTTTTAGATCGGGCTTTAGTGACCTCCAATTGAGCCTTAACCAGATCCTGAATGGTGTGAAGGTGATCAATCAGGTCTTCAACCCGAAGGTTTGGTCGACCAATCTTGGGAACCGGCATCAGATCCAACATGCCCCTCAAATTGGACCCATAAACGTCTTCAAAAGGACTCAAACCAGTAGAGCGATTTTTGAACCGATTGAAGGCAAATTCAGCTTGGCTCAAAGCTGCATCCCACATCTTTGGTCGGCTTCCTGCGAGACTCCTCAGGAGGTTTCCAAGGCTTCTGAGGATGATAAGCACTGTTGAAATTTAATTTGCTCCCCAGCTTTTGCCATAAACACTTCCAGAAATTGCTCATAAACTTAGTGTCTCGGTCAGAGGTGATGGATCTTGGAATCCCATGTAAGCGCACCACTTCTTGGAAGTAAAGGTGAGCAAGACGTGCGGCATCCATTGTCTTCTGACAAGCTAAGAAGTGAGCCATCTTGGAAAAACTATCAACAACTACGAAGATGGAATCCATACCGCGAGCCGTGCGAGGCAGACCGAGTACAAAGTCCATGCCGATGTCGATCCACGGCACCTCAGGAACAGGAAGTGGTGTGTAGAGCCCCGCATTAGTGGCTGATCCCCGGGACAATTGGCAGACATGGCATAGCTCCACGTATCAGGCCACATCCCTTGGCAACTTCAGCAAATAGTAGTCTTGTCACACCCCGATCAAGAAAACCCATCCAGATCAAGGCGTGAGCCACCTAAACCTATTTACATCATCAATAGGCGCACAAGTATATAACTGCTATGAATTTAAATAATTTAGTTCTCAAGTTCATAAAAATTTTTGCAGAATCTCCTTTATAATTATAGGACGAAAAACCTGTATATTTTACAATTTGGAACTTTAGCTTATAGAATGGCACAACAGTAAGTAACTAATTATTGCATTCCTCAACATCTTTATTAAAGAATATTACAACATTTTTCTCAAATACAACTAAATTAATGATCATACAATTCTATCATCGAATGCAACATGTTATACCTCAATTTATACATCATAATATAAAACTGTGTAAAACTCCTCGTAGCTCCACGTTCTCGATCACCTCGACATGTCGCGTCATCTTCTAGAAGAAAACCTGAAAGAAGGAACTGCATCGATCTGCATCGTCGATGCAGGCCAGGTAGGGTGAGCAACAATGCCCAGTAGGGTTCTACTCTACGTCGCACCCTCATCAATTCCCGAGGGCTCTACACACCACTTCCTAAGTCTAAAGTATACCAAGGGGCCCCATAACCTCATCAATTCCCGAGGGCTCCTGTCCAGGTCCCACCCTCACCCAAGAACAAACGAGATGAAACAAAGACTGCGGGCTCCTGTCCAGGTACCACCTTGCCCAGTCATACCATCTCTCACGGGGACACACAAGTCAGGGACATCGACATCCACCCTTAACACTTGTCTTTGGAGACCCGACACAACCTCTACACCTCAAATACAATAATGTAATATATATATAGTCGACTATAACAATAATCTCAAATGATATCAAACATAATCGTTGATGACAATCACATTCTAATCCTCGACTACCCAAACCCCGGTCCTAGGGCAACCCGGGAACTCCGAATCGGCGTTCGAATCCATCGCCTACCACCTAGCCTGAATGCCTCTAATACAAGCATCATGCATGAGCCTATACAAACAACTAGGCGTAGGTGTCTATACATGCTAAAGCATCAAACAATAGTCCAACATGCTGAGGCAGCATGACAACGAGCTATAAGTGTAATTAAACAAATACCATCTAGCAGAATACGTCAAGAAACAATATTTATTCACACGTCCAACCCATGCATAATATCATTCAACAAACAAGGGCACACCTTCGGCCCATTTATGCATGTAAAACATTAAGGTCCACATGGATGTAAATAAGACATTAGATACTTAGGCAAATACAATCATAACTTAAGAAATGGAACAAAATCTTAATATCAATCGATGACGAAGTTACAATTCCTACTACATTATGAAGAAGTACTCATATTAAGCAAGGACCACAAAGGGTGGCACATGAATGCATAGACCCTGTTCAGGAAATTAACCTCGCAGGATGTAACATTCATCAGATGACCTACAACAGGCAATCAAATGACCAAGAACGTAGAATGCAACCAGAGGGGACAGAATCAGAAACCCCACGGACCCAAGCCAAGGCTTCAACATAAAGCTCATGCAACCGAGCATACTCAAGTTTTCAGGAGGAAAGAATAATAGCTATTTCAGTTAAGGCATGCAATCACATATGGTGGAAACCAGACAAGGTAAGCTATCACACCCCCATTCACCACAGATCACAAGCCCCTACGAACAACAACAAAGCTAACAATAGAGTAGAACAACAGAGATCCAGATCCGAGAGCAAGGGAGAGCAGGGAAACCCAAACACATCGAGCAATCCAAGCGATCGCAAACACTTCGAGCCATCCATGGCAATAGGGGAGAACAAGAGAGAATGCACACAGGGGAGAGGGAGAACACCACCGAAACCACAAACACAGAACAGATGCATAAATCCCAAACTAACATCATCACAATCCAGGGAAAACAGAGCATGACAGCAAGGGGAAAGCAAACACCCAAAACACCAATGAAAACCCATAGATCAAGCCACGACAACAAGGGGGAAGGAGTATCACCAAAGTCCATGAGATCACAGAACCCCAAACACCAGCCAAGCCACAGGAGAACAGAGCGGACGGAAACCCTTTGGGAAAAACTCGAGAGAACTCCTATCAAAACCCAACCAAATGGCTTGAAACTTGGAAGATAGATAAAGGTAAACCATGGGAATCTAAAGAACCCAACAAATCCAAAATCCATGCGTTGAAACCATTCAAATCCATACCATAAGATCCGATATATACACAAGAGAAGACATAGGGGAGAAATAGATGCAGGAGATCACAACAACATATCAGCTAGGTCTAAACATGCTTCATACAAACCCAATTCTAGTCTAATAGAGCATAATCAGGAGATTAGATAAGAAACCCTACCTCTGATGGTCAACGCTGCCGATGTCCTCTGGTCGCGACCTTCCTCTCTCCCTCTTCCAGTTAAGAGTGACGCCGCCACGTTGGTTGAGCTCCTCTCCTCCCTTCTCGTCTCTAGCCGCCGTCGCCAAGCTCGCAATCATTGAGAGAAACCCAGCCACCGCCACCCTCTCTGCCGATCGCCGTCGCCTCTGGTTGCGATCGCCGTGGTAGCCGCTCTGGCTCTCCCTCGATGTGGATCACGGGTCTCTCCTCTCTCTCTCTCTCTCTCTCTCTCTCTCTCTCTCTCTCTCTCCCTCTCCCAATCTCGTCTTCTCTCTCAAACGGCGGAATCGACCTCTAACGAGAGACGGGATGCTAATTAAAGGGCCTTTTATATGATCGGCTTAAGATTAGATCTTGGTCGTCCGATCAACCGGATCTGATCCTAGCCGCTCAAACCTTGATCCTTGCGATCGAACCCAGATCCTCTGATCTAGGGAACTCCTAAGGGTCTAATCAAGCACATACATAATCACAAGGCCGTGTGTGTGTAACGCATGTGTGAAATGAACTCTGCCAAGGGTAAGTTACCAAATTACCCCTGGAGTCGCAATGATCAAGGGAGATCGCGAAGCAAGACCGACCGAGTCAAACCAGCCAAACCAGACCCGAGATCTACTCGGTCCGACCGCGATCTACTCCGTCCACAGAAGTCTCGAGCTAAAAGGCCCAGGGTCTTGTCTCGTCCAAAATGACCTTCCCGGAATAGGTATCCGTCTTGCAAGGTATAATTAGTGCGCCTGTCTCTGACCTCAGCATAAATTCGACCAAAGGAAGGATCATCTGGGTAAAGGTCCTTGAAGACCTCGAAACCCACCACATGCGTCTGTAGAGTAGTCAGAAGATTGGTGCGCCGGCTCAGTGCATCAGCAACCTAATTCTGCATGCCCACCAAGTGCCGGAGAGAGAAAGTGAACTCCTGCATGTAGGCTATCCACTTCGCATGACGCCGGTTGAGCTTATGTTGACCATGGAGGAATTTGAGGGCCTCATGATCAGTGTTCAACACGAAATCACATTGCACCAAATAGTGCCTCCAATGCTTCAAGGACTGCACAATAGCATAAAATTCCAGATCATAAGTGGAGTAGTTTTTTGTGGCACCTGATAATTTCTCGCTGAAGTATGCTATTGGTCGTCCTCCTTGCCCAAGTACACCGCCGATGCCTACTCCTAAAGCATCATAGTTGACCTTCTCGAAATCTAGAAGTGCTAGAACAGGTACTTCGGAGATCCTTTGCTTCACCATCTGGAAGCTCTCTTCCGCCTCTTCAGTCCACTGGAAATTTCACCCCTTGAGACACTCGGTGATGGGTGTTGTCTACGAACTGAAGTTGTATATGAATCATCTGTAGAAGGAGGCCAACCCATGGAAGCTGCGGACATCGTGTAAGCTCCGTGGTGAGGGCCAACTTCGGATTGCCTCCACCTTGGCGGGATCTACGCTAATGCCACCTAAAGAAATAGTGTAACCATGAAAACAGACCCGATTAGTTAGAAAGGTGCACTTCTTACAATTGGCGAATAACCGTTCTTGTCTCAGCACTTCGAGGACAGCTCTCAGATGCGTCATGTGATCCGTCTCGGAAGAGCTATAGACCAAGATGTCATCGAAGTAAACGACGAGAAAACGGCCCATAAACGGTCTCAAAACTTGATGCATGAACCTCATGAATGTGCTGGGAGTGTTTGACAAGCCGAAAGGCATCACCATCCATTCATATAATCCGTCCTAAGTCTTGAAAGTTGTTTTCCACTCGCCCCTGGGCTTATGCGTATTTGGTGGTAACCACTCTTGAGATCTATCTTCAAAAATAGTTTGGAACCTGCCAGTTGGTCAAGCATGTCATCAAGCCTTGGTATGGGAAATCGGTACTTTATGGTTTTTCGATTGATAGCTCTGTTGTCGATGCACATCCGCCACGATCCATCCTTCTTGGGTACGAAGAGAGCAGGTACTGCACAAGGACTGATACTTTCCCGAACATAGCCTCTCTCCATCAATTCCGTCACTTGCTTCCTCAGTTCTTCGATCTCCTTTGGGCTCATCCGGTATTTTGGGTGATTGGGTAGACTGGCTCCCGGGGTCAAGTCTATCTGATGCTGGATCTCTCGTAGTGGCGGTAGTCCAGGGGGAAGTTCCTTCGACATTAGATCAACGAACTCCTCCAGAAGGGGTCTCACCAGGTCGGGAACTTCATCAACAGCTTCTGGTTCGCCTGGCAGCAACGCGTAGATGACCGGCTGCTCCATCACTTCTTCGAGAAACTGAGATCGTGATAGCATAGTCACAACCCTGTCTTCCTTAGGCTTGGGCCGTGGATCCTCACGTCTCGAGGCGAGAAAAAGAGTCTAATTCACCCCCCTCCTTAAATGCTTGTATATAAGATGAAACTAATGTAAATCAGCATGCAAGAATTATATGAAAGAAGGGTTAGAGAGATAGCACCAATTTTATTGTGGTTTGACCCAACTCTTGGTCTATGTCCACTTCTCTCATGGTCCTCCTTGAGGCTCCACTACTTGCAAATCTTTACAAGCTTTTTCTCCAAGCTTCCTGGTGCTTGGTAACCTTACAATCACAACCAACAACTGTTGGATTACTCTTAATGTACTTTTTCACACTCGAAGAAGATTTACAAAGGTTGTAGCTCAAAGGAAATGAGTAGTAAACTCTTGCTTATACTTGCTCAAATGATCTCAGAAATATCAGTAATTGTTGCGGCAAGTTTACAACAAAGAACTACTTATATCTGACCTTCAACTAGCTCAAAAAGCACCACCAATGACTCCCTGCAACTCTCCAATGGCTAGTTTTTTACTCTGCGCGTTGCTGGCGGTCGATCCATGCATTGTCTGCCACATCGACCGTCATGTACAAAATCTCAGCCTTCTTGAGCCACGGTCTATCCACCCATCGACCACCGTATCGACCGTGAGCCTCTGTTGTGAAAAATGCTTCCCAGGGTCGATGCTCCGATCGATCGTCGCTTCTTCACTTTCCATAATCATATTCCACGGTCGATCGCCGCATCATCCGTTAGATTGTCCGTGAGCCTACAACATTTAAAAACACAAAATCGAAACGCCACAGTCGATCGGACCATCGACCGTTGCATCAACCGTGAGGCTCTGTCAAGAAAATGGCTTCCCAGGGTCGATGCTTCTATCGACCGCGAGCCAACATTTCATTTTGCCAAGTTTGGTGCATTCATTGTACGACCCCGCGGTCGATCCATCGATTGACCGCCGCATTCCCACGGTCAATCCATGCATCGACCGTCAGTACAATAATTCCTCAAATATTGAATTTAAGGCTTCCAATTAAAGGGGTAATAAATATTAAACATATATTTTATCATTTAATGTATATTGGAATCATGAAAATAAGGTTAATATCAACATGAGGGTTAACCGTTTCTCCTTGATCCTCAATGTGTAGGTGTTTCTTCGCTCATCGTGGACGACAAAACAATCATATTGCCAGGGTCGGCCCAAACGTAGGTGGCATGCATCCATAGTAACAACGTCACACCATACACTATCTTGATAATTAGAACTAATGGAAAAAGACACCCAGCAGCGTTTATCGACCTTTACCTCACTGCCACGTTTGAGCTAGGATAGCCGGTAAGGAACAGGATGGGACTCTGTTGGAAGTGGTAGCTTAGACACCGCCTTATCTGCTATGACGTTCTCACAGCTTCCGCTATCCACGATCATCTTGCAGACTCGCCTGTCGATGGTACATGTTGTTTGGAAGATGTTGGTTTGTAGCCAGTTATTGTCAACCTCTTCCTTGGGAGAAAGGAAACTCTTTCGCAGGACCAGGGTCTCTTGACCGTCACCGTACAGGACCTCCCCTTCTTCGTCACAGCCATCGAAGACGAGTTCAGATAGGTCAGCATGCTCATCAGCTTCTTCTTCAAGGAGAAGAGCCTTCCCGGGCCTACTAGCAGGTAGGCTATACTCCGAGGCCCGATGCACTACTTCCCCACAACGGAAGCACCTGAAGGTGGATCCCGATGTCGGATTTGGGAGTGCAGGCCACGGGCTCTGCTTCGCCTGCGGAGTCGGGTTCATCGGTGCTGGAATTTCCCGTTGGTTCCTCCACATTGCAGTTGTCCGAGCTTGCTGTTTTTCTGCCGTCAACACTCGTTGGTAATCCTCTGACACAGTCCACAAAGCATGGAGGCTCAACGTGTCCGGGATAGATAGTCGCTGCCCGCCAAGTATCTCGTGACCATTTGCTCCTCAGTTTATGATAGATCGTTCCTAGAAAGCAACTGATAAAATTCCTCAGTATACTCTTCAACAGATCACGTACCTTGGCGTAAAGTATGAAGTTTCTGAAAGAGGGACTGAGTATATCCAAAAGGAAGAAAGTGCTCTTTCATCTTCTTTTTTTCATGTTTTCCCAGCTTCGGATTTTTTCCTTCTGCTGCTTCTCCAGAACCCTCTTCAGTTGTTCCCACCACGCCAAAGCTCGACCCTTCAGTTTGATAGACACCAACTTCACCTTGATGTCATCAGGTACGTCTCGAAACTCAAATATACGTTCAATCTTATGAAGCTAGTCAATACAAATCTCTGGTTACAATCCTCCTGTGAACTCAGGTAGGTCTACCTTGAATCCGTAATCCATAGAATGATCACGCTGGTTATGGTGCCGGAACGGAGGCTAGTCACCATACGTATTTTGGAAGGAGGACTCGGCTGATGATAACTCCTCTTCTTCTTCAAGAGATGGCGTCTGGTCATGGTTTTGTTGCTGGAGCTGAAGCTGGAGTGCGGCAATTTGCCATTGCAGATCAACTATGGTCACCTGCAGAACCCCTTACTCCTGAAGAGGAGGTGCGTTGTCTACAGGAGAACGACCACGTCTTCCTCTCCTCGGGGTGGGCAGAGATATGCTAGGTAGCCTTCGAGTACGTGATGCTCTGGTTCGAGGCATGGTTCCTCTTCCCAGGAAACTCGAATAGCCCTGGTACCACTCTGGCGTAGGGTGAGCGTGAAAGCCTCTCGTCAGGAGAGACAACTGTCCTCTCTATGAGAGAGAAAACCAGAATCCTCAAGAGGAGAAAAGTACTCAAAATTTTATTAATCCAAAAAAACTATCGAACTACAAACCCTAAAACTCCTTTTATAAGGAGAAGCCCACTTACAGACGGACTCAGACAACTAATCCTCAATCAAACCACTAATCAAACTAATACCGAAACTGCCAAATATGGAAGGCCCTAATTAAGGAACAACTGCCAAAAAAGGAAAGTTTTTACTAAAAAGTCAATTTTCGGGCATCATCCTAAGGGATTTGGGGTCGAGACGCCTTGGGTCATGGTGCATCTATTTATCCCTGATGATTCTTATAGGGCTCGGTGAGCCGGTCGTTTGGACACCTCATACGCCCCAATCCGCCACCGTGATCAAAAGTTATGACCATCCGACGGTCACGGTCGTCTGGAGACCTGATTCGAACTGACAGAAACTGGATGCGTCTCGACCGCCTTGGGAGCGCCGATTCATCTTCTTGTCCTGCATCAAATTACGCCCACTCCACTCCACCCCAGATGTTTGAATGGGATGAAGACCAGCCCCACTCAACCAAAATGACTTTGCCACAAGTTTTGCAGAAGTCATTTTGGTTGAGTGCTCCGCTCAACCAAAATCCACTCGATCGCAACCAAATAAGCACATGAAAGGACCTGGGATGTTGAATGCATGCATGTTACGTCCAAGGGTTTAGAACAATTTGAATATCATTACTATTTTTTTTGTTGTTTTTAACAATTTAGATGCATTTTTCTTATTGCTCACATACTAGAGCCATTTTTTACTTAAAATTGACTAAATATGTCAACTCAGCAAACGGGTGAGCAAAAGTGTAAATCAAGTTAACACCAGTGCGTAAAAGACGTCAACCCATTTGCAGTCAGCATAAGCGAGGGCATGTTATTAATACCCCATGTGCTCTACATGGTTGGACCTGGGAATTTTTTGCCATTTGATACCCCCATAGTTCCTTTTTAGCAATATGATACCCCTTCCATGTTTCTTTGCAATCTCAGACCCCTTTCCCAGTAAAATTCTCGTTATACCTTCACATTTTCCCATCCGAACATACATGCATGTCATGCCACATGACGTGGCATGGTACGGATAATCTATCTGTTGCTTCGAAGCCAAGGATTGCACTAAATCCCCTCCACGTGGCAAGTAGCGACTCGCCATGGCGTACGGCAGTGTCAGCCCGTGAGAAGACTGTCGCGCGCTCGCATTAAATGCGTCGTTAACTACACGTAGAAATTCGCGCGCGTAGTTAAGAAACACGCATAAAACACTAACATCATACGCATATATCATTTTCTACACGTGGTTATCACTATACGCGCATAAAAAGTATGCTAATGTCGCACGAAAAGTGCACAATGCAAAAACCATGTATTACCTTACCATTATCAACTCCCGCAAAAACCATGCATTTCCTCGTGCATTCACCAGATTACGTGACAAGTGCACCATGCAAAAACCATGCATTGCTTCACCATCATCAGCTTCCGCAAAAACCATGCATTTCCTCGATGAATTCACCATATTATGCGACAAGTGCACCATGCAAAAACCATGCATTGCTTCACCATCATCAACTCCCGTAAAAACCATGCATAAACACAAAGATGGGACCTTTCTGGGTCTCCTCCTCTCAATAAACACAAAGATGGGTGTCGGAGACGATGCAGTCTGGGCGGTGATCAATCAAGGAGGCGTCAGATGGGGGTCTAGAGGAGGTTCATACCTTCGTATAACTTCTGAAGGCCGAAAGGGTCCGCGGCGGCGACGGCGGCGGAGGCAAAGTCTTCGTAACCCTCGGGGAGGCCGCAAGCTGGTGAGGAGAAACGAGGAGCATAGGGAGGCTTGTAGGGACACGAACGCCATTTCCGTTGGTGGTGATGACAGTTGCTACGATAGACTGGTAGGTGGTGAAAGTGACTGTGGAGTATTCTTTTCATGCGTCATTAGCAAATGTTTTTATGCGTAATTTTTTGTTGTTTTTATGCGCTGTTATAGTGTTCTCCATCGTGAGCAGTTAAGGTGTTTTTATGCGTACTTTTTGTTATTTTTATACGCTTTTACGGAGTTTTTCATGCGTTGTTAAGGTGTTTTCTATCGTAAGCAGTTAAGGTATTTTTAGGCATACTTATTGTTGTTTTTATGCGTTGTTAAGGTATTTTTTGTGCGTTGTTAAAGTGTTTTCCATCGTGAGCAGTTAAGGTGTTTTTATGCGTATATTTTGTTTTTTTATGCATTGTTAAGGTATTTTCCATGCGCTTTTAAGGTGTTTTTCATCGTGAGTAGTTAAGGTGATTCTATGCGTACTTTTTGTTATTTTATGCGTTGTTAAGGTGTTTTCCACTGTGAGCAGTTAAGGTATTTTTATGCATACTTTTTGTTGTTTTTATACACTGTTAAGGTGTTTTCATACGCTGTTAAGGTTTTTTCCATCGTGAGCAGTTAAGGTGTTTTTATGCGTACTTTTTGTTATTTTTATACGCTGTTAAGGTGTTGATCCAGACCTGACGAGTGTGAGAGCCACCGATAAAAGGGTGTGTGAGCCTGGTGTTGATCTAGACCTAGCGGAGGTACTTCCTAGCGATGCTCTGGGTGCAAATCTGGGGGAGAGACAAGTGGACACAGTCGGACGCACATGGGTGGAGGTGGTGACCTCTCCTCTTCTTCGGGAGGAAGAGATCCCTAAGCCCAACCTCTAGACCCTTGGGCTGCACTTCAACGACACTCTGCTGCTCCTCGTCCCATTCTCCTCACCCACCTACGGCCTCCCCGAGGGCTACAAAGACTTTGCCTTCGCCGCCGCCATAGACCCGTTCGGCCTTTAGTAGTTATACGAAGGTATCTCGTTGGTGTTGGCTTGAGGAGATAGGGAGAAAGAGGGGATAGGGAGGAAGAGATGGTGGTGGAAAAAACCCATGCGATGGACGATTATGGCCAGAGAGCAGTCTATTGGTGGGAGAAAGAACTCAGGCGAGCACCATCGGCACTGAGACTGGCAACACTCCGCTCGTAGAATGCAAACGCGTGTAGAAACCCACATAACCATGCATAGAAATAACTCGTATGATGACATGTATGATGCCATGGGAAAAGTGAGGGGTATTCATGTCTTTTCATTGGTTGAGGGGTATGAAGTTGCAAATAAACAATGAAAGGGTATTAAAACACCAAAATCTATCTTCAGGGTATCATTAGGCAAAAAATTCTTGGTCCTGGAGATCCACAATGGTGCGGTTTGACTTTTACTTGTCATGCGGGTTTGGATGAAAGCGGATGCCGCATACTTACGACACAAGATGGGTGGGCTACAAGCGGCTTATGACTCGGTCTAATAGTAGATGTAGTGTGCAGGGGCATTGCTCCAAGTCTTGATAATAGACTCAATTAATAGAAAAGGAAAACATATCCCTACTACTAGCAAACAATACAAAGGTGGATCTTTATTACATATACTTAAGAAAGACATGACAAAACTTAGGCTATGTTTGGTTAGGACATTTTCCATTTTCATTTTCTAGAAAACAGAAAGCATGCATGAAAACGTGTATGGTTTGCAGTTGTTGAAAACATTTTTCAGAAAATGAAAATGATATTTTCTAGAAAATATGAAAACGCCTTTTTAACGTTTTCACCCTTTTCAGAAATCGTTTTGCGAAAGGGAAAATGATATTACTCTTCCCCGATTGAAACGGCTTCTCTCCCCCAACGCTCGACTATGCGAGGACCTCTCCCGTCATTTGGTGATCTTGTCGCCGCGGGAGCTCCTAGCCGCCAGATCGAAGGTGAGATCTCCCTCTCTTTCATTCTCCTAGCCACCTCTCTCTCCCATCCTCTCTCCCTCCTTAGCCATCTCTCTGTCCCATCATCTCTCTCTCCCTCCTGCCGATCTCTTTCTCTTCTCTTACTACAAGCTAGGATTGAAGGAAGTGGGCAAGACTTTAGGAGTAGCCGTTGGAAAGGGCCTGGAGCCAGTGGTTGGGCTTCCCTCTCTCCTATCTCTTCCGGCGATGGGCCCTTTTCTCTGTCTCGTTCTCTCCGATCTCATCTTTGTCGTCTCCCGCCGCCTCTGGCTTGCTTGAGTATGATCTCTCCCTCTCTGGATCATCTCCATCTTTCTCGATCTCTGTCTCTTCCCATCTATCGCTCGATCTATGTCTCTTTCCATCTCGATCATTGATGCTGATTTTTTTTTGGATTTTCTTTTATGACTATAATTTTTCCTGATCGACGTGGTTGATCATATCTCGAGGTTTTCAATTGAAAACTGGAATTTTGTCCTGATGGTCAAGCATTGACATAGTTTACAACTAGTATGTAGCTCATGAGTTGATGAGCATTGGTGTTTGATAACTGGGATTTTTGAATGGTCATAGTGAAAACGTGTGTATGTTCTCTTGTTGGTTTAGTCACTGTGCGTCAATTGAGCCTTTTAATGCAACACGGTTGTTGTCGATCCTATATCTGGTAGTTCTTTGATTGAAACTATTGCCCTCGATTTCGAGTCAATAAGACGGAAGACAATTTGATTCTATTTAATCAAGCTATTATTTACTCCATCATCAGACCGAAGCTTCTATTTATAAACTTCTGAACATTGTATAGTTATTGTCATTCTGAAAAGAATAGATGGTATTATTTTATGAAATGTCATTTTTAAATCATAGAGATGTTATCTTGTATCTGTCCCAATGCAAATTTTCCTACTTGAATGTGGTATGTAGTATGTGGAGTGCAATTGGTTTGATTAAATTTTCTTTTGGTCTATTTATCCACTATATAGTGTTAATCAGTGGAAAATATCGAATTCGTGTCTGAATCTCCAGTGGAGTCTATTTTTTCTCGATTGGTGTCTGAATCTTTGTCTATGGGAAGTAATTTTGTGTATTTCTGGATAAATGCTTTCGTCACTACAAAGAAATGTTAGATCTGTGCCAAGAAAGAAAGATTGCCTTGTTAGATTGACGATGTATGGATTTCATGAGATTGGGATGTTTGTGGAGTATGTTATGTTTGTAATGGGCTGTTTGTGGCATGGCAGTATAACAAGGACTAAGAAATGATAGATCTGCGTCACCATAACTTATTTTCACCTGTGTAGGAGTCTAACTCTAGCAGAGTTCATATAGGAGTTACATGGGACCCAGATACCAACAAAGTCAATGCTCCAAAATCAGTTTGGGAAGCATTTTATGCGGTATGTAAAAATCATTACACTTATATATGATCTTATCTGATGTTAGCTTCTTGAGTATTGTATTGTATATTGATAAACATTTTTGAATGATTGTAGAAAAACAGCAACTGGAGTGTTACATTATGCTTCTACTCAAGAGCCTCCTACATCATAGGAAGAAAAATAACTCGAAGATGAATTTTTGACCAAGAAAGTGAATGTTGACATGGAGAATGTTGATGAGACCATGGTTGAGGATTCAAGTTCAAATAGTACACGTCGGTGCAACAGTGGTAAATTAGCTAATGAGCGCCGATATAAGGAACCCAAAGTCTCTAGAGTTGACAGAAATGAAGAATGTATGCAACAGTTGTCAATTTTTGTTAGCCAGAGGAGCGAGGAATCTAAGTCAAAGCAGAAGTACTTTGAATTAAAGGCTGCTCATTTCGAAGCAATTTCACAAAAGAACCAAGTAGATGGTAGTGAAGCTACTAGTCAGGAGTCTTATCCTTACTCACTTGATACATGTTTGGACATCATAAACTCCATGAAAGAGTTATCTGATGATGCTTATTGTAAGGCAAAAAAAGCATTTCAAGAAGAACGTTACAAAAGAACATTTGTTAAGATGCATGATAGTAGAAGACTACCTTGGTTGGAATGACTTTGATTAGCTGTGGTTGTTGGGCTAGGCTATTTAGTTTATTGGGCTAAGCTATGTAATTTGTTCAGAAACAATGTTATGATCATGCATAGATCTTGTGCTTTGTGATTTCTAGCATGTAAACAATTTGCTTGATACTATTGGATTCTTCTATTTAATAGTAGTTGAACTCGTGGAAAAGGAGGAAGCAAAAAATATCATTTTTTGCTTCTTTGACATATATTTTGTTTCTCTTGGGTAAAAGTAGAAGTCTTTCATTACTTGTCCTTTTGACACTGGATATAAGGTTGGATTAGATTTCATGTGGTTAACATGCGTTTATTGATTATCAATTATTGTTTTATTTTGATTGTTTTAGTATTTTGTACTAGTTATTTACACATTGTCAAAATGTTTATGCAGAAAAATGTCTGTTGGGCCTAGTGTAGTTCAATATGTCCATGATGATGATTTAGATAGTGATGATTATTCAGGTTCAGATGATGATCTAGAACAAGAACTGGGAGATTTGATTGCACTACAGTTATTTAGTGAATACGAAAGAACCTATATTGATAGGACACCCTGCAGAACATCAATCTTACTGGAAGAATGTATACACTTGAATTCCTTGCCGGTCATGAAGCTAGATGTATTTATTGCCTTCTGTGCCACTTTGAAAGATAAGGGATTGTTGAAAGATGGGAAAAAGGTAAGCCATGAGGAAGGTGCTGCAATGTTCTTGATCATCATAGGACATACTACACGGCATAGAGTTGTTGTTGAATGTTTTCAACATTTCACTAACACCGTATGCAAATGGTTCAAAAGAGTTTTAAGAGCATTTTGTTCATTGGGTAAAGAATTGATTCTTCCAATGAATCAGGATGATATAAATGAGCGTATTCGACATAACCACAAATATTATCCTTACTTTATGGTTCGTCATCTACTTTTGGTTATTTAACTTGTGTATAATAATATTTCTTATTAGAAAACTAAATCATGATAATTTTATTTATAGAGCTATATCGGTGTAATTGATAGCACACATATTTCTGCTTGGGCACGAGCATCAAGACAAACGGCTTTTCGTGGAAGAAAAACTCTGGTAACACAAAATGTGATGCTTGCATGTGATTTTTGAAGTTCTAAGAGGGGGGGGTTTTATCTTAGGACTTGTTCAATAAAATCAATTAAGGAAATCGAAATAGGATGAGTCTAATTAAATCATATGCTTGCTAAAGATAAGAGTATAAAATAAAGCAAGAATAAATGATAGGATGAGAGTTAGAGAGATTGCACCAGAATTTTTATAGTGGTTCGGCCAACCGTGCCTACGTGCACTTCTCTCAAGGGCCTCATTGAGGTTCTACTACTTGCAAGACCTCTTACGAGTTTTCCCACCAAGCTTCCGGGTGCTTGGCAACCTATCTACCAAGCTTACAGGTGCTTGGAAACCTTATAATCTCTCCAACCTCTCTCTTGGATATTTCTCTCAAACTCTACTTCACATTTGAAGTAGTTTTACAAAGGTTTAGCTCACTAATAAAAGATAGAAACTTACTAGAATATGATTACAATAATCCCTTAGCTCCCCCTAACTTCTTGGCAAGTTTGCTGCACCTTCTCCTTTATAGCTGAGCTCCAAAGCCCTCCAAATAGCCTCTCAACGGCTATTTTTTGCTCCTGCAATAGCTCTTTAACGGCTCTTTTCTGGGCTGGCGGTCGACCGTCGGATCGTTCGTGACATCGTCTGCCAGGTTCTTCTTGAGCCACAGTCGATCCACACATCGTCCGTTAAGCTTCACGATCGACCGTCGCCTCGTCTATAACATCGTCCGTCAGGCTCTGTTGTGAAAACCGCCTCTCAGGATCGATACCTCGTTCGACCGTCGCTCCTCTGAACCAGGTCACATAGGCCATGGTCCATCGACCGTTACATCGACCGTTAGCCTATTTTCTTGTGATCTTTTGCATCTCCTCATTATCATCTTTATCGCTTGAGTTAGATGAATCCTTGTATGTTGACTTGAAAGCAATGGTTTTCTTTCTCTTTCTTTCTCCATCATTGCGCCTCTGCATGTTCATCTTATTTGTCATGAGAGAACCCATTAGCTCATCAAGGGATAGCTTAGTTAAATCTTTAGCTTCTTCGATTGTTGTCACCTTGGGATCCCATGTCATAGGTAGGCATCTAAGGATCTTTCTTACTATCTCATCATTAGTATAGCTTTTACCAAGAGAATCAAGAACATTTATGATATTGGTAAAGCGAACAAACATTTCATTTATATTCTCATCATCCTTCATAGAGAATAACTCATAATCATTAACAAGCATGCTAATCTTATACTCCTTAACTCGGCTTGTTCCCTCATAGGTAACTTCAAGTTTCTCCCATATTTTCTTAGCCGTTTTACGTGTAGAAATTCTATTGAATTCATCAGGGCTAAGGGCAAAAAATAGAATGTTTTTAGCCTTGGCATTTACTTGAAGTTTCCTAAAATCAGGAGTATATTCATTCTTAGCTTTTGGAACTTCTTTTCCCTCAATGATTTTTAAAGGGATCAAATCTCCATCTTCTATTATCATCCATGCATCATAGTCCAAGGATTGAATAAAGATTTCCATTTTGGTTTTCCAATAGGTGTAATTTGTTCCATTAAAGTAGGGTGGCCTATTGGTAGATTGTCCCTCTATGATTTCCATCTTGATTTAGGATCATCTAAGGGTTGTTACACCACAAAAATAGAGACCTAGCTCTAATACCAATTGAAGTTCTAAGATGGGGGGTTTTATCTTAGGATTTATTCAATAAAATCAATTAAGGAAATCGAAATAGGAGTCTAATTAAATCATATGCTTGCTAAAGATAAGAGTATAAAATAAAGCAAGAATAAATGATAGGATGAGAGTTAGAGAGATTGCACCAGAAGTTTTATAATATTTCGGCCAACCGTGCCTACGTCCACTTCTCTCAAGGGCCTCCTTGAGGTTATACTACTTGCACGACCTCTTAAAAGTTTTCCCACCAAGCTTCCGGGTGCTTGGCAACCTTACAATCTCTCCAAGCTCTCTCTTGAATATTTCTCTCAAAGTCTACTTCACACTTGAAATAGTTTTACAAAGGTTTAGCTCACTAATAAAGATAGAAACTTGCTAAAATATGATTACAATAATCCCTTAGCTCCCCCTAAGTTCTTGGCAAGTTTGTTGCACCTTCTCCTTTATAGCTGAGCTCCAAAGCCCTCCAAATAGCCTCCCAATGACTATTTTCTGCTCCTGCAATGGCTCTCTAACGGCTCTTTTCTGGGCTGACGGTTGACCGTCGCATCGTCCTTGACATCGTCCGCCAGGTTCTTCTTGAGCCACGGTCGATCCACACATCGTCCGTCAAGCTTCACCATCGACCGTCGCATCGTTTGTGACATCGTCCGTCAGGCTCTATTGTGAAAACCGCCTCTCAGGGTCGATACCTCGTTCAACTGTCGCTCCTCTGAGCTAGGTCACATAGGCCACGGTCGATCGGTCCATCGACCATCACATCAACTGTCAGCCTATTTTCCCAAGAACATCTTCCATGGGCGATCCTTGCATCAACCGCCATACCCCACGGTCGATCCATGCATCGTCCCTATCATCGACCGCCAGTACAAAAACACATCAAATATGATTTTAATGCTTTCCAATTTAAGGGATATTAATATTAAACCAATGTTTTATCATCAAACATATATTGACATCATCGAAACAATATTGGGGCTAACAATTTTGACATGAAGTACACATTTGTTTATACTGGATGGGAAGGAACAACCAACGTTTCACAAATATTCATTGATGCATTGACAAGGAGTTCAAATGATTTTCCATTGCCACGTGAATGTACATTTTAAAGATTACAAGTTTTATATGTATGAGATAGAATTACAATTATGCTAATACTTTACTTTTAATATTTTTTTTCACAGATCAATTTTATCTTGTGGACTCTGGCTACCCAAATATACCTGGATTTCTCGCTCCATATCGAAGTCGAAGCTATCATTTGCATGATTATCATGGACAAGGAAGACCGCGAGGCAAGGAAGAGTTATTCAACTATAGACACTCTTCATGTCGTAATGTGATCGAACAGTGCATTGGAGTGCTAAAGGCAAGATTTCCTATTTTGAAAACGATGCCTAATTATCCACTCAGCATGCAAAGACAAATTCCCACTACATGTTGCACAATACACAATTGCATTCGTCAAAAGCATGCTTTGGATGGACGTTTGGATGGACCTTTTGCGGAATATTCAACCGAGCAAATGATAATAGAAGATGAATAAGGGTTGAATGCGAATCAAGAAATCATAAGTGTTAATGTTAGTCAATCGACTCAAATGGCCCAATTTAGAGATCAAATTGCTCCACAAATGTTGAATGACTTTTTGGTGACTCGTCGATGATGCTTTACTATTAATATAGTATAAACTTTCTGTATTGCTTGGAGTGTTGCTTTAAACAGCAAATTTGATGTTATCGTATTTTCTTTGGAGAATGTTGTAGTTCAATACTGCTTTAATGTTACATGTGTTTTAAATTTCTAATTTCTATTATTTTTCTTTATTTAAAAGTCAAACTTATGTATTGCTTATGAAAAAAATTATGTCTTGAATATATATACATTATATACTTGCATTGAAAAATATATGAGATTTAATTGCTCCAAAATAATAAATTACAAATAAGATATAAAACTCATATGTTAATGATCTCTTTCGTGCATAGATGCAAAATAATGATAAGTAGCTTATAAAATTAAACTCATGGAAAACAAAAACTATAGTTACAAACCAAACACATTTTCATGTTTTCATTTTCAGAAAACACTTTTTTAACATTTCAAACGAAACTTATTTTCATATTTTCATTTTCAGAAAATGAAAACAGAAAATAAAAACATGAAACATTTTTCAAAACCAAACAACACCTTAGGTTTCTCCTGGTGGCTCAAAAAGACTTGCAGAACCACAACAAGAGACTAGCTCCAGATCCATCCTTCCACACCAACCACCCCCAAGCAATGACTGCTCCCAACACCAGTCACATGTGCTTCACTTCTAGTTGCAGCCAAATTACCATTCCCTGAAACAAACTAGAAAACTTAGCAACAAGCCAGAAGGTTTGCTGCTAGAGTTATAAATCAAGAAGTTAATTAAAAACAACCGAAAACTATTATCATTCCTAGTTACAGTAGGAGCAACAGTCCCTTTAGATGCATTGCCCAACTGGTCGAAGTTCTCTCCATCCTTCGATCCTAAAGGCAGGTTCAAAAGATATGTAACAATGACAATGAAAACAGTGAGACTTAATAGAGTTTCAACTTAAGTAAGTGTGAATTCAATAGTTATCGGACTTGTTAGACAAGATGGTCCCACGGGTCCTGTCATGGCAAGGGAGGGTTATTTCTCATGCGGGCATGCTATTTTTGTTGAAGTCATTCCTTCAATCTATTTTAGGTTTAGTTATGGGTAATACTCATGTCCCTTCATCGGTTATCGTGAAGATGGAGAGCATATGTCGTGCCACACCCCGACCTAGAAAACCCATCCGAGTCAGGACGTGAGGGACCTAAATCTATTCAATCATCTCTGACGCATTTATATAACAATTATCACAATTAATTTGAACAATTCTATCAGAAGGGCGGTATAGTAATTTCTAATAAACTACTAACTATAAGAGTTCCATATTAACATAAGAGTAAACAAGATTACATAACTTATACAAACCTCAGAATTATACAATTTACTACTCGAATACAGATTCATAACATCTAATCCTCAAAAAGGGAATTTATACATTTAATACATCTATCAAAAGTAATCTATAACAAAAGGAACTGTTGAAGCTGCCAACATCTCAAGATCCTTGAGAGCCTCTTGAAGTCGCTGCACCACCAAAAGCCTGTCCAGCTGGTACTACGGAAGAAGAGCTGACGCATGGACCTGCAAACATAGCCCGGGTAGAAGTGAGCGATAAACACAGTAGGGTTCCACTCTACGTCACACACAAAGGGAGCAAACAACAATAATGTTGTTTCTCTGCCTAAGCCTAAGGTATGCCAAGGGCCACATAACCCATCAATGTCCCAAGGGCTCATGTCATGAAGCCTGTCTCTTGAACATGTTACCAAGAGGCAACGAAACAGTAACATGAAAGATCATCCTTACCCAGCAGGATTCCCATGCCTGGGGACCACGTCGGGAACGCATCGACAACCATCCTTAGCACTCGGCCTTGGAGAAACGATACGACCTCTAAACCTCAACAACAATATCGTTGTAACCAACTAAACATTAACCTCGATAACATAAGGTTCCAATAATACAATCACGCTTTAAACCTTACTACCCAACCTCGATCCTAACGCTAGATCCGAGCTGCCCGAGCCCTCGAATCGGTGATCAACCCATCGCCCACGTCTAACCTGGAATGCCTCTAATGCATACAGTGTATGTACCTATACAAGCATCTATCCTAGATGTCACTATATCCCAAATCAACATCATAGTCCACACATTAAGTTAATACTATAATAAAGAATCCAACTTGATTCTTCAACAGCAATCGGCAACGCCATTATACAATAGCCTTTGATGTGGCGTTGGCACACAACGGGCTAAGGTTCCACAGGTAACTGGTCTACAAGTACAACGACAGGACTACCATCCAGACGAATCAAGCTAACCAATCCAATCAACAGTTCAATCAACCTATGTTAACGCCCCCGGCGCACGCCGACTATCAGTTGGGCTATCAATTAAAGCAATAGGGCACACCTTCAGCCCATTTATACTAAGCATGCAATTTAGGTGTTTAAATCTTACAACAAAAATCTTAACATAAAGCCTCTCAAAAATCCCGTCAAAATCCGTGAAAAGCCAACGTGTGGTCCTAAGCATGCATCAACAGGACATACTAAGGTATCGAGTCGATCGGAAGACAATTGATCGACGGAATCGAAGAACTTGATTAAGATCATTATTTTTGGTAAATTACCCTAAACCACAAATCACGGCATAATTCGATGACAAATCCGTCAAATTTCAACTAAAATATCATACTAATCATTGGAAAGGACATACGAGAAGTCCAGAATGAAAGGAAACCAAAATAATTGAAATTGAAATCAACTTTAGCTATCAGCATATAAGAGATTGATCTTCTTACCCATGACGATCGAGATTCCTTATACATGCACTTTGTCAGGACAAGAGATCTCGCCTTAAATTCCTGTTTTGTCGCAGTCTCGTAGGAAATACGTCATAAATCATAGGAAAATTATCAAAATATGAAATCAGCAGCATTGGAAAATAGATTTGAAGATCTATAACGTTCATCTTGAAAGCTTCACGAGGTCATGTATACAAAAGCTGAAACTCGAGCATGAACATAACTGTTCAGCTAAAAGTAGAAAACCTCCTTACCAACACAAAAGAGATCGATCTTCTTGGGTAAAAGACCGATCTTGCATACGATAGTAAGGCCTATTCAAGGAGATCGATCTTCTCTCCCAAGAAGATTGCTCCTTCATCCGATGGAAGGCATATTTAAGCTAAAAGATCGATCTTCTCTCAAGGAAGATCGATCCTTCAACGACGGTTACTATTCATATGAATAGTAATGACAACAAGTTCAGACGGCTACATTATAGATCTAGGCCAAAATGGTCGAAAACCGACGAAACGGCGATAAATACAAAATTCGTCCGAAGAAATATGAAATCGACTCGGTGGGAATGTTCTAAGCATGCTATTACAGTACTCTATCAAGTTAGACAACATTCTAACAAGCATAACCACATCAAAACCCCATAAAATTAATCTTAGGTAAACCAACTAGGTAGAATTGGGTAGAAACACCTATATGTATAGAAGAGTTGACAATCTACAAGTCCCTCAACTCTGATCGCCATGAATCCACGCCGAAAAGCCGCAACCAAGCCTCCAGTCGGCAGCCAAAAGGAGCGAGAGAAGGAAAGAAAAGAAAAGAAAAGAGAGAAGGAAAGGGGGGTTTATATAGAAAGCTGGAATCGATCACAACCGTCCATTTCGATCTTTCCCGATCGAGCTCTGATCTTCCGATCGGAAGTGCCCCTAAGGTTCTAATCAAACACATACATCAATTCAAGGCAGTGTGTGCATCACGCGGGTGTGAAACCGACCGCCAAGACGCAATTTTACCAAATTACCCTTGGGGTAAAAAAAAAAGTGATGCGATCAACCGATCGCAAACAAAGGCCAACCGAGCCAAACCAACAAAACCATACCATCGACCTAACACGGTCGGACCGGGTTGGAGGTACAGGTCCTCACATGCTGGAATTTCCTTTGGTGTGGTAGGAAGGGCAGCTTGAATAGGATGGCATAGAGACATGTATGCCTTCCCAAGGAGGCCGGTGGACTAGGGGTGAGGGACTTGGGAACTTGGCAGCTGGCTTTGAAGATGCGCAGGGTGGCCCAGTTTCTCTAAGAGGGCTCCAATGTGTGGAAGGAACTGGCTAAAGCTAAGTACCGATAGAGGGGTTTGCTATCATCGTCTATTGTTTGTGCTTCCCTATCATCTCACTGGCGCCATATTTGCATGGCGACAAAGGAGGTCATGAAGGGATTAGTGTGGTCGCTGGGAGTAGATAGCTCTGTTTCAGTTGGTCGTGACTTATGGTGCTCTAAGATTTCACTGGCTCGTTGCCCTCATCAATATGGAGGCGCTTTGTCGCGCCCCGACCCGCGAAAGCTCAACCGGGCCGGGCGACGTGACAGCTTGGTTTGAATCTTCCCCTCTCCGAGGATTTGTATATTAACACTTGAGTTTTAAATCCGTGGTTCGAGGTTTGCTAATCAATGTTGTTTTAATTGAGGGTGTTTTGGTGAATTGTTAGGGAGACTAATAGGTTAGAGGGAACACTCGTCGTTCTTTTTTCGCGTTTTGTAGGTTCCGGTTCGCGTCGCCCGGCCCGGTTGGGCTTTCGCGGGTCGGGGCGCGACACGCTTGATGGCATGGTTGTTGGTGAATTGATGAGGGGTGGTGCATGGAACATGGAATGAATCTTTGAGCTTTTACATCCGACGTTGACGGGTGTCTTGTTGGCTGCTAATATCAACCTGCATGGTGATGTGGGGCGTTGGGAGTACAGTCCTTCGGGGAAGGTCTTTTCCTCCTCCGCATGCTGCCCGTGCTATTGATTTGGAGGATTGCTGTACCAACATCTCGAGGATGAAAGTTGGCCCGAGGGTGAAGTTCTCAGAGGGAAACTAGCAGTTCGTGAGCTGCTTTGGCAAATCCGCTTGACCTCGGATCATTGTTGCCCAAGGTGCGGTTGTGAACCAAAAACTATCTCTCATGCCCTTTTTTGGATGTCGCTTCTTCCGGGAAGTGTTTGAAATTATCTTGGAGACAGAGGGTGTGTGTATCCCTACTTGGTACCATGGTGGGTTGCTAGACTTCATGGTGGGTTCCGATGGATGGGAGAGGGCGAGGATACAACGCACTTACTAGGCTGTAGGTTGCTGGATGGTTTAGCGCGGCAGGAATGAACTAGTTTTTGATGGAAGGGGTGGCTCCACTATGGCGGTGGCTTGCAAGATCAAGAGATTGGTTAAATAGATGCATGGGCAAAAGCTCAAGGCGGAGAACCAAGTTGAACGGAGAACTGGCATTCAGATCGTGCGAGCGGATGTCTTAGTTGATCGTGGTTCTGGCTTGGTGGCGTTTGAGGTGGCCAACGGCTCCAGAGACGGTGGAGTAGAATGGGTGACATGCCTTGAAATGTATTGTTAAGTATATCAAAGGCGGTCAAAACAATTTACCATACTACTAATTAACTACAACGTAGTTAGTGGAAGTACGGGTTGAGTTCTCAAGGAATTGGATGGTCGAATTAGTAAATGTGATATAATCTCTAGAATAGTTGGAAACAATAGGGTTGATTCATTGGTTATTCTAACTAAAGTACTCTAAAAGCAATTAAGGCTAATATTTATCGAGATAGAAATCCTAGGGAATTCCAATCCGAAATAGGGTCCAAATATTTTCTCTATGAATCAAGATGAATGACACTCAAGGAGATGGTCTAAATTGGAGATCGACGAGCGTAGGATTAGTATCGCTCGCCACTAATGAAATGTCGGGTTAGGATCATCTCATCGGTGAATTACAAGGTTAAGATCCATGATCGAGGCTTTAATTTGATCATAACTCAACAATCACCGAGTTAAGGTCATATTATTGGCAATTAATCAAGGCTTTGAATGAATAACGTATTGGGTTGAGATGGGTTTAATATCTCACTCCAACCCTACATTGAAGACATGAATGGTAAATAGGATTGGCTTGGGGTGGTTTTAGCACCTCAAGATCCTATCCTAAGATCAAGGATTCATCCCATAGAGTCGGCCATGGTTCTAGCATAACTTCTTCTTTGAGGAATTTAATAAAACATCTAGCAAGCATCTAATTTTCACACAATCACTTGCAAGAGAAAGCATTCCAAACATTCAACAATGAGTTTCATTAAAGAAACAAAAGATTACATGTGAATTCATACAAAAACCATCTCAAAGAGTCATTACATCAAGAAACAAAAAAGAAATTTAAGAAACAAACCCTATGACATCAAGGAATTCCCAAGGAGAAAGGATTTAGCTACTTATCTTAGGTAGGAGATTCATGGAAGAGGAGGCTTGACCCATCTTCTCCATCAAAATCCACCTTTGGAGCCAAAAATCCCTAAGAATCATGAAGAGCTAAAGGAGGGGAGAAGGCTAAAGAAGAGCTGGAGAAAGGAAGGAAAAAGGATGGAAAAAGGATCCCAAAATAAGAGTCAAAACCCCTATTTATAGGCCCTAGGTTGTGGACCATCGGATTAGATCTGAACCATCCTTTTTTACCCTTCAGTCGGTCTTGGATTGATAAAAAAATAGGGTTGGATCAATCCAAGATGTAAATATTTGAGTTTCTAACGGCTTGGATCGATCCACTGTGAGTTTGGATCGATCCAATGTGCAAAACTACAAAAGAGGCTCTGAAAAGGGCTTTTGGATCGATCCATACTCGTTTGGATCAATCCAACAAGGCTTTGGATTGATCCGAACTGAGTCTGGATCGATCCGTTGTACAATGGTTGAAAAGGAGCTCTCTAGAAATGGTTGTCGGATCGATCCAAATTTACAGTGGATCGATCCAACGTACAAAACCCAATATGGGTCTCTGGAAGGAGGGTATGGATTGATCCAATCTCATAGTGGATCGATCCAACATATCGGATCGATCCGAGATAATCCTGGATCGATCCGCATATGGTTATTTTCACTTTTTCTTCATCTTTTGCACCTTTTTCACCGTGAAATCAATGGAGGTATTCTTGGAACTCCTTGTACCTGAAATACACTAAGAAACTATTAGTAATACACTGCTCGGACACTAACAAAGCTAAGTTGACGGGTTATATTATGCGCATTTTGTTATTTATCGCACCCCCCAACGTGAACTTTGCTTGTCCTCGAGCAAAGCAAAAGAAATAAAATCTAATTAGCCACTTTCGTAGGACTCACGATTGCACTTAGCACGTGCAATAAGCCGTTAAACCCCTAGGTTTGCCCTAGAGGATGAGTGTTGTCTCGTGAGAGTTTGCAGTGATGATATGGACAAACATCTCATTTACACTTGTCATTTCAAAATACCATGCGTCAATTCATATGTGATCTAGCTTTACTCTAATGTAGAATAATGGAATCATGAGCATAATAATACTCTTCAAATCACACGTATATAAGAAATAAGCTAATCAAGGTATGGTTATTACCCTTCAAGGACTTTTTTAAAGCACTTAATACAATTATAGTATAGTCAAAAAATCCAAGTGTAGTATGTTACCGCACACATAGTTGGGGTTTTCAAAGTCAACCAAGTAAGGCCCATTCCGGCTTAGTCATCTCATGTATTTCACATATTTGCTAAAATGTAACATTTTAACTATATCCTTAAGCTCTCTTCTAGATCCTTGTCACGAGCTTCTAGATCAATCCCTCATAAATGTTCGAATAAAGAATGATGTTTGCTCATATAGTTAAAAGGTAAGAATGATGTTTTAACATTTTAACTATATCTTTATACTCTTCTTAATTAATGTTCGACCGTGCAATGTTATAATCCCTTAAGCTCTCTTCTAGATCCTTGTCACGAGCTTTAGGTCAATGACTCCCAAACCAATTGGCTTTAGGGCATTGGGTGATAAAGCACCCCTCGGACTTAATTGCTCAAACCCAAAAGGCTACGAATTATAACTAGTCATCACACATATTCTCTTCTCTTTTCTCTTCTTTTTCAATCCTAAGCCGTTTAACGCAAACAATACACGTTGTTACGTACATTGCCCGGTTAAAGCTTTTGTATTCTCATTTATTTTTTCTCTCTCTTTTTTTCCAATCCTAAGCCGTTTCACGTGAACAATACACGTTGTTACGCACATTGCTCGGTTACTAAGCTTTCGGATTTCAACTATATGAGCATCGCCACTTTTTATTAAGCAAAACATGATTCTTACCTTTGGCTTCTTAATCCTTCAAGATACCAAACTCGAATTGACTAATCAATCCCTCATAAATGTTCGAATAAAGAATGATGTTGAATTACTTAATCAACTTTAACATGTAGCAAGCGGGTTAAAGTGAATGAAGAATAGTATCCCTATCATGATGAGCAAACCCTTATAACTATGTGAAGCTTCGAATATATCACGCAACAATCATCCATAAAGGGTACAAGAGTTGAATTTTTCACATAATCATTAATGCAAGTATTTGGCATTTCGAGTGTAAATAGAAAATGGTTATCATGCATGTAATGCCTACCCCCCAACTTAAACAGGATTGTCCTCAAGCATGAGTGAAGACTTAGGAAAAGAGATAACCTTAATTGTCGTTTGATAATCGTGTAAAACGTTCAATCTTGTAAGGCAAATATGCATTTGTGAGTTATACAAAATTAACGATACAACTAAAGAAGTGAGTGAGATATAGAGTAGAGGTGGAGATGAGAAAGTTAGAGAAGATGCAAGATCGATGTGCTTGTATAGATGTCCTGAAAACAAAGGATGATATAGTAATGAGAAGCAAATACAATAGAAAGAGAATTGACAAGTACAAAAAATTTGGACAACATCTCCTTTGTATATATCATATAGCCTGAATGGTGTACATTAAATAACTTCCACATATAGAAAAAAAGAATGACAGCCATCCATCACAATCAATTAACGGTGCCAACAATGAAGGCGGTACACCCTCCACAAGTAAAAGATAACAAACTTATAAAGAAGTCACCCTCCATAACATTGAAGTAACATTAATCACCATGTACAAAATGTATCAACACACATAGAAAGATGTTCATCATTGACAAAGTTGAAGTAACCTTGAAGTACAACTTATCCAAGCATTCAAAATGTGTGAAAAGAAGAGTAATCCCCATGAACGCAAAATGTAATATCGACAATCCCAAAAAATTGGAGTTATATACCTACTCCAGTCAGTGTAACCAACATAAGTACAATATCAGAAAATGAACTCCAAACAAACTAGTGCGTGATCTAAACTCTACATCAATCCTCGTCATTGCTCGGCTAGTCCGACTGCACTGCCAGTGGAATGGGAGGATCGGCAGCTGGTGGGCCCTGTAGCATGGAAGGAACACTAGTATCCACCGCCAGCATGGAAGTCAAAGCCGCAGTGGGCACCTCAAGACACAGTGTCGCTAAATAGGCCAAGACCTGCCGCATGTCCTGGCGAATCTCCTGGGGAGACGAATTGAAATCCATCCTGAGATTGTGCACAGAATGCTCAACCTCCTCCACGCGTGAGTTTATAGAGAGGCGAAAATCTTCCAACTCAAGAGATCAACTCATCCTCCGAAGGGGGTGGAGGGGCTTGTGGAGCAGGAGGAGGGGCTTGTGGAACAGGCCGTCAGCGGGCTAATATTGAGGCAATCTCCTGCCGAGCCTTGGCCATTTTGGAAATGACCTTACTCCAAGTGTTTTGGCCAAAGAAAGATGAGAGTGGAGCATCAATAGCTGGCTCGCCCGTAGAAAACCAGGGTTGGTGCACTAAGAAGTTAGAGATGAGGCAAGGATGGGGTAGTGGTTTGTCATTGCTCATGGACCCAAAAGTCCGATGGTAATTCTCCATATCATTAAGGATCATGGAGGAAAAATGGATGGCACTTCTTGACTAGTCGGTTACGTGAGGCTTAGCTGTGAAGAGGTGGAGGTGGCGTGGGCAACCAGAGGAGGTTTGATGGAGACGCGCCGGCGTGGGGAGGGCTGGAGCGCCGCCATGGAGGAGATCGCCAGAGAGGGGGCACGAAGGTTAGAGAGAAAATAAAAAAAAGAAACAATGCTATAGCTCGGGCTAAAACCTCCCTTAAAAGTGCTTTAAGTGGCTTCTGGATCGATCCAGATAGCAAATGGATCGATCCAACCACGTGGCGTGATATGAGAAGGTCACTTAACGGATGTGGCGTGCATGTGGATTGATCCACTGTGAGTTTGGATCGATCCAAGACGCATGACAGAGATGTGCTCTCTGGAAGAAAATGTTGGATCGATCCAACATTGCCTAGGATCGATCCACTCTGTAACCCAGAAATGTGCTTCTCTGGAAGATGATCTGGGATCGATCCAAACTCACAATGGATAGATCCAAACTGCAGCCCAGAAATTTGCTTCTCTGGAAAATGATATGGGATCGATCCAAACTAATAGTGGATCGATCCAAAAGAGCCAGATGAAATTATGGGGCTAAAAAAAATGTTGGATCGATCCAAATAGGCCTTCGATCGATCCAATCATGGAGCACGAATTTTAAAGCACCCCGGATGTCTTAAAAAATACAAGATTTCACACAAAGGTGAATTTGAACCTATAATTCACTCCAATTCGCATTCAACTATGAAGTTTAGCTCTTATGATCATAACAACAACTCACAAACGTATCAAATCAAGATTAAGCATGTTCAATTTAAGCTCAAACGATAATGACATTGTTGGAATACCCACAACTACAAATCCATGAGATTGGAAACAATACAAGCATGCAAGTAAGGAGAACTAACTAACACAATCATGCAATGAACGAACAGGAAAAAGAAACCGACACACATAGAATCTAGATATCTAAAAACTCCAAATGAAGCATGCACACAAGGAAATAGAAAACATACATTCATGCAATCAAAATAAACAAAAGAAACTAACTATTCAATGATCAAATTCAGGAATTGTTGGGTATCCCCAACATCGTGGTAGCTACTATGGGCAGATCAATGAGAGTATTATCAATGTAAGGTTTCAATCTTTGGCCGTTTACCATGAAAATATGTCCAGATTTAGGATGTTGAATTTCTATAGCTACGTGAGGAAAAATTCCAGTGATTACAAAAGGCCCACTGCATCTTGTTTTAAGTTAACCAGGAAAAAGTCGAAGACGTGCATTAAAAAGCCAAACTTTTTGTCCAATTGTAAATGTTTTTCATGTGACAAACTTATCATGCAAAGCTTTTGTGTGGGCTTTATAAATCAAAGAGTTATCATATGCGTCATTTCTAAGCTCTTCTAATTCATTCATTTGAAGTTTTCTATGGCTTGATATATCATTTGGTTCCCAATTGAGTTGCTTAATGGCCAAATAAGCTCGATGTTGAATTTCTACCGGTAGATGGCATGGTTTGCCAAAAACTAATCGAAATGGTGACATCCCAATTGGTGTCTTATAGGCCGTTCTATATGCCCACAACGCATCATTGAGCTTTAATGCCCAATCCTTTCGGTCAATTCTCACAATTTTTTCTAAGACGGACTTAATTTACCGATTAGAGACTTCAACGTTGCCACTTGTTTGTGGATGGTATTGAAGGTCCAAGAGGGGGGTGAATTGGACTCTTTTCGAAAAACTAGATTAATGAAAAAATCAGGTAGGAGAGAACTAACATCTTAAATGCTTGTAGATGAAATGAAACTAAAGCAAAATAGCATGCAAGAATAATATCAAGGAAGGTTAGAGAGATGGCACCGATTTTATAGTGGTTCGACGCAACTCTTGGTCTACGTCCCCTTCTCTCAAAGCTCTTCTTGAGTTTCCACTACTTGCAAATCTTTTACAAGCTTTTCCTCCAAGCTTCCCGGTGCTTTGTGACCTTACAATCACAACCACTTGTTGTTGGATAACTCTCAAAGTACTTCTTCACACTTGAAAAAGGTTTACGAAGGTTTTAGCTCAAAAGAGAATAAGTAAAAACTCTTACTAAGACTTGCTCAGATGATGTCAATAATATCAATAATAGTTATGACAAGTTTACAACACAAAACTACTTATATTTAGCCATCAACCAGCTCAAAAATGACCTCCAACGGCTCTCTACAACACTCTAATGGCTAGTTTTTTACTCTGTGTGTTGCTGACGGTCGATCCATGCATCGTCTGTCATGTGTCACGGTCGACCATGACATCGACTGTCGTGTACGAAAACTCAGCCTTTGCGTCCCATGGTCGATCCACCCATCGACCGTCGTATCGTCCGTCAGGCTCTGTTGTGAAAAATGCTTCCCAGGGTCGATGCTCCGATCGACCGTCGCTTCTTTAATTTTCACCAACATCCTCCACGGTCGACCATTGGATCATCCGTGAGCCTACAACATTAAAAACAAGAAGTCCAAACCTCGCGGTCGACCGGTCTATCGACCGTCACATCGACCGCCAAGCTCTGTCAAGAAAATAGCTTCGCAGGGTCGATGCAACGATCGATCGCGAGCCAACATTTTGTTTTGTCAAGTATGGTGCATCGTTCGTGATCGATCCATGGATCGATCGTCGCATCCCCACGGTCGATCCATGCATCGACCGTCAGTACATAAACTCATTAAATATTGAATTTTACACTTTGAATTAAAGTGATAATAAATATTAAACATATATTTTATCATATAATGTATGTTGGCATCATCAAAAGAAGGTTAGGATCAACAATCTCCCCCTTTTTGATGATGACAACCCTTTTAAATGTGATGATAAGTATTTTGGCTCCCCCTTAATCTATGCATCCATTTCGTTCAAGGAATGTGTTCTAAAGTGAATTCTTAAGATGCACACAAGTCATATATCACTAAGAGGATAAGAAAAGTTAATTTTGAGATATAATGACAAGTTAACTTAGATTATAGCATGTTCAGTTCTTTTAAGAAAGTGAAAATTGGCTATCATGGAATAGTTCATATGGATATTGGAGTTCAAAAATTTGTACTAATACAACTTAATATTATCCAACATTATCATCATTAAGAAATTATCATTATCCAACAACATTGTCTTTCATTCATTCAAAAGAGTTCAACACTTGCATTACAATACTTTCGTTCAAAAAACATTTTGAAAAGCTTTGAATTACAAGAGTATTTCAAAGATAAGGTTTTCCAAAATACAAGAGTAGAAAAATATGAAATGTAGGGAAATTGTTTTTCAACATTCATCACAACTTTTTCTCCCCCTTTGGCATCATCAAAAAGAAGCAACATGGATGGGGATTTAGGATCAATCAACTGAGGGTGTGGAAGGTGGAAATTCAGTTTTGGTGTAGGTAAAAATGTCTTCAAGTTGCTTGGACATCTTTGCTTGATCCGCCGTGATTTGTGCTTGGGAAGACTTGATTCACTTCCATTCTTTCCAGTCTTGCTTCAAGATCATCAAGTCTTTGAGATGTGGTGCGACGAGCTCGGCTTTGGAAAAATTCACCTTGATGTCCTTGAAGTGTAGGCTCTCCTCCTAAGTTTTCCACATCATGCTCTTCTTGATGCTCACCTTCCTCATCACTACTAACATCAAGAACACTATAGCCTAAGGCTCGCTTGGCAGAATTCATCCTTTTGAAGGTGGATTTACTGAAGGGTTTAGAGAGGGGTTTTCGTTCATCAACAGGTAGGTGAAGGGTAAGGGCTTGGAAAATATTGGTTAGAAGTCCTCCAAAAGGTAGTGATTTCCTAGTCGTAAGGTTAAGCATTTCCTTGATAATGATATAACCTAGGTTTAGATGCTTCTTCCTAACCATGCAAGAAAGGACATAGGCATGAAGGGGCTTCAAATGATCATGGTGTCCAAGCTTAGGAAAAAGATTTGTTCCTAGAAAGTGGGCAAGCTCCCTATAGTTTTGGGGTAGGCTATTTAATTTTATAGGATTTTTATCAACTAGATCAGGTCTAAGAATTTCCCTTCTCCCTTGTTTATCCTTATCAAGTCTTTTGAGATCATCATATGAAGTAAAGTATGCACACTCTCCTTGATTTGGTGCATTTAGCATCTCATTTAGCCATTTTACGGTAATCTTGATGTCATTTCCATAGATGTAGCTACTAATGGCCACATATCCTTCATCATCAATATCTTCAGTCATATTGCAATAGAAATATCGAACCATTTTGGGATACATAAATTGGGGTAAATCTAAGAATTTCTTCCAACCCATATCAGTGAAAAATCTTTCAACTACATATTCCTTTCCTATGGGCAACTGAAGAGCTCTACCCGAAACCACAAATTTGTCCTTAAATTCTGGCCAAGAGTCATACCTATCTTTGTCTAGGAAGAGACAGTCATCGAAGGAAGGAGTAAAAGAAGGCATGGATGAGGACTGTCCAAGTGAACCTTTGGCTTTCTTCAACAACCTTCTCTCCTTAACTGCCTGCCTCTTCTTCTCTCCTTACGTCGGAGCTGTCGGCACCGAAGGTAGAGGTGGTCCGGCGTTCTTGGTGCAATCCTGAGATGTGGTGGACGAAAGAGAGCTAGGGCACGTCGAACCAGGGAGCAAGGTTGATGGAGAGGGCTAGGGCACGATCGAACCAATGAGGCTTTGATCGGGGGTTATAAGGGGAGATTAAAGTGAAAATGACTGAAATGCCCTCACTTATTGTCACACGATCCGTGGTGGGCGACCCTCAAAAGTTGACGGTCGGCCGTGGCATAGGATAAATGTTAAAAATGAAAGCCCACAGTCGATCCAAGGAGTTGGCGGTCGATCGTCCAGTGCGAATGTACGCACGGTCGACCGTCAGGAGTTCTGGATCAACCGTCAGTTCCAGAAAGTGAATTTTAAAATTCAATTTAAAATCATTTTTAAATCAAAACATCATGAAACTTTGCATACACGTGTAACAAAATATTATGAGCTAAAAACAACTCTTACATCATGAAAATTACTCAATTTACCAAAATTTAGCATTCAAGTAGGATATTGTATAAAAAGCAGATAAAGAGGTGACCATACCTTTTCTTTTTAGCTCCTTTATTTTGGACATCCCAAGCGTCTTTAGTAGATAGATAAATCTGTCTTCACTCAAGTATTTGGTTAGAATATCCGTAATTTGATGCTCGGTGCTAACAAATTCAAGTGCTATATCTCCTTTTTGTGTGTGATCACAAAGGAAATGGTGTCTAATTTCTTTGTGCTTTGTTCTAGAATATAGGATGGGATTCTTAGATAAGCTTATCGCACTAGTGTTGTCACACCTAATAGGCATTTTGCCTACATGTATGCTGTAATCTACCAATTGCATTTTCATCCAAAGTAATTGTGCACAACAACTACCCGCCGCAATGTATTCCGCTTTGGCGGTGGATAAATCAACTGAATTTTGCATCTTGGAGAACCAAGAAACAAGTGCATGACCAAGAAAGTGACATGTACAACTTATGCTTTTTCTATCAAGCCTACATCCGGCAAAATCCACATCGGAGTAGCCAATTAAATCAAAAGATGATCTTCTAGGATACCATAAACCATAATTTTGGGTTCCTATTAGATATATAAAAATCCTCTTGACCGCAACCAAATGAGATTATTTAGGACAAGATTGATATCTAGCACAAAGGCAAACACTAAACATGATGTCCGGTCTACTAGCGTTCAAATAAAGTAAAGAACCAATCATCCCTTTATAAAGTGTTCGTTCAACGGGTTTCCCATATTCATCCTTGTCTAATTTGAGTGTAGTACACATGGGGGTTCTATAAATTTTGGATTCGACAAAATCATATTTCTTGAGTAGGTTTCTAGTGTATTTGGCTTGATTAACAAAGATCCCTTCTCGAGTTTGCATGATTTGTAAACCAAGAAAATAATTGAGTTCACCTATTAAACTCATCTCAAACTCACTTTGCATACATGTGGCAAAATTCTTCACAAAGTTTATCATTTGTAGAACCAAAAATAATATCATCAACATAAATTTGAACCAAGAGCAAATCTTTTCCTTTTGATTTGGTAAATAATGTAGTATCAATTTTTCCCCTATAAAAATCATTATCCATCAAGAATTTGCTAAGCCTTTCATACCAAGCTCAATGAGCTTATTTTAATCCATACAAGGCTTTAGTCAGCTTGAATACATGATCTCTCAATTTGTAGTCCTCAAATCTGGGGGGTTGTTCAACATAAACTTCTTCCTTTAGTAAACCATTCAAGAATGCACTCTTAATATCCATTTGATACAATTTGAAATCTTTGTAAGATGCAAAAGCTAGAAGTATTCTTATTGCCTCAAGTCTAGCTACCGGTGCAAAAGTCTCATCAAAATCAATTCCTTCTTGTTGATTGAATCCTTTTGCAACAAGTCTAGCTTTGTTCCTTGTAATTATTCCCGATTCATCCATTTGGTTTCTAAAAACCCATTTAGTACCAATAACGGGATGATCATAAGGTTTAGGTACCAAATTCCAAACTTCATTTCTTTCAAATTGATTCAACTCTTCTTGCATTGCTAAGATCTAATGATCATCCTCTAGTGCTTACTCAATCGTTTTGGGCTCAATTTGAGATAGGAAGGCTAGATTTGCACATGCATTTAATGAAGATCTAGTTTGGATTCCTCTTGATGGTTCTCCAATTATCAATTCCTTTGGATGTGAAGATGCTTATTTCCAATCTTTGGGCAAATCATGATGTTGATCACTATGTGTAATTTCAAAGGATTCCCCAAATCTATCATTCAATTCTTCAACATCATTTTGGGTTTCATCTACTATATTTTTTGAATTGACATTAGGAATATCATCATCTTTATCATCAATTCTACTAGGAACTATAATCATTTCATCAAAAGTAACATGCATTGATTCTTCAACCACTAATGCTCTTTTATTGAAGATTCTATAGCTTTTGTTTCTCTCCGAGTATCCAAGAAAAACTCCTTCATCGAATCTAGCATCAAATTTTTCAAGATTATCCTTGCCATTGTTCAAGATATAACATTTGCAACCAAAAGCTCTAAAGTACCCAATATTTGGAATTGTTCCTTTCCAAAGCTCATAAGGAGTTTTCTTCAAAATGGGTCTGAAGGTTACTCTATTAATCACATGGCAAGAAGTATTAATTGCTTTGGCTCAAAAATACTTAGGAAGATTCTTCTCACATAATAGAGCTCTAGCCATGTCTTATAGGGTTCTATTTTTCCTTTAAACAATACCATTTTGTTGAGGGGTTTTAGGTGATGAGAAGTTATGGGAAATCCCGTTGTCATTGCAAAACTTTTCTAGATGAAAATTCTTGAATTCTCCTCCATGGTCACTTCTAATGCATGTAACGAGAATACCTTTCTCATTTTGGATTCTGCTACAAAAGTTGGTGAATTCCTCAAAGACTTCATCTTTGTGTGCAAGGAAAATCACCCAAGTGTATCTAGTGTAGTCATCTACTAAAACAAAACCATATGAGCTACCACCTAAGCTTGTAGGTTTGGTTGGTCCAAAAAGGTTCATGTGAATGAGTTCTAATGCTCTTGTGGTGGAAACTACATCTTTAGGCTGGAAAGAGGATTTTACTTGTTTTCCTCTTTGACATGCATCACAAATCTTGTCTTTCTCAAATTTGATCTTGGAAAGTCCAAGAACAAGGTCTTTTCGAGAAAGTTTGGATATTAAATGCATGTGTGCATGTCCAAGCCTTCTATGCCATAACCATGAATTATCATTTAAGACACTAAAGCATACATCATTATGGCAAACAAGATCATCAAGATAAAATGTGTATACATTACCATCACGATAACCTACTAGCAAGATTTTATCACTAAGAGCATTCTTAACATAGCATTTTGAATCTTCAAAAATAACTTTGTTACCTCTATCACATAATTGACTAATGCTAAGCAAATTATGTTCCAAACCTTCAACTAAGAGAACATTTTTAATAAGCCGAATAACACTTTGGTACCCTGTAGTTTTCAGGATTTGCAGTTTAGTACCCTCATCTTTAAAAATCACGTAAAAGTACACTTAACTTTCAAAACTGTCACACCCCGACCCAGAAAACCCATCTGGGCCGGATCGTGAGGGTCCTAAACCTATTTACATCATCAATTGGCGCCACAGTCACATAAATGAACAATTTGGTCTCCAATTCATAAAAATTTCGACAGAATCTCCTCTATAAATATAACACAAGAAACCTGTACATTTCATAATATTACAATTTTACAACTTTGATATCATTACTATCCTCAATATTTACATTATTGAATATTACAATATTTCTCCAATACAAGCGAACTGAATCAATAATCATCCAATTCTGTTCTTGAATACATCAAATAATACATCATTGATTAAAACTGTAAATTATTGTAGAAGAACTCCTCGAAGCTCCAAGTCCTCGATCACCTCGGAATACCGCGCCATCTTCTAGAGGAACACCTGAAAGAAGGAACTGCATCGACCTGCATCGCCGATGCAGCCCAGGTAGGGTGAGCAACAATTCCCAGTAGGGTTCTACTCTACGTCGCACAGAAAGGAAGGGAAACTGCAACTGTGTCGTCTCTATCCAACCCTAAGGCAACAAGGAACAGGTCTGGACAAGGGTCACGCATCACCAAGCACCCCTCTACAGATCAGGCACGGACAAGGGGCAAGTGCATCTCCCGTGCACTCCGACCTCTACAACCCTTAACAAGATAGCACCCATTGTCCTTAGCGATTGACTCAGAGAACGACACGACCTCTACGCCTCAATACCACAATTCAAGAGGACATATCTGTATACCAACCTCAATCAACACAATATCATAAACTCACAATCTCACCCTAGTCCTTCTACCCATTCCTCGGTCCTAGAGCTAGATCCGAGCTACCCGAGATCCTCGGATCGGCGATCGAACCCATCGCCCGCACCTAGCCTTAATGCTTCTAATGCAAGCATCATACATGAGCTTATTCAAACAACTAGGCCTAGGTGTCTCTACATGTCAAATCATCGAACAGTAGTCCAACATGCTGAGGCAGCATGGTAAAGAGTTATAAGAATAGTTAAATAAACACCAGCTAGCAAAGCCCATCAAGAAACAATGTTTATTCGCACACCCAATCCATGCATACTATCATTCAACAAACAAGGGCACAACCCCATTTAGTATAAAATTCCCAAGGGCACTACTCCCTTGGTTAATCCACGAATAAAATATAAACGACGCACAGCCGGCCCTGGGCTTAAGCATGCTATAAGAATTCAATAATTAGATAACTGACATGAGATGCAGCAGTTGAGTATGGAAGGAACAATAGGCACTAATCTAACAGCAGCTATAAAAAGCACTACAACAGTGATTTAAAAGAACAGCCGGAGGGAAGAAGAGGGCAGCACAGGGAGGTTAGCCATTGTAGAAAAACGCAGCTAACAACCAAACCACAGCCTCAGCCCAATACTCCGCAGCACAGAAGCAACCCAACAACAGATCTGACGATCAACCCAAAACAGAGACCCTGCTAAAGAAACCCGAAGATCGATAATTCATGCAAAATGGAAAATCCAATGATCGCAGCAATCCAATCAAACCCATAAACCCAGCTCTGGCCGGCAAAACTAGTCCTGACACCATAAACTCGAGGTGGCACCGGACAGGAGTTTGAGGGGGGAGAAGAAACCATTGCAGGGGAAGAAAGCAGAGGAAGAACAGAGGCAACCCCGGAACAGGGGAAGAAGAATGACAGGGAAACCCAACACCCCGAGCAATCCAAAGGCCGCAGGTAAAGAAGCAAAGAGACAATGCATACACGGGAAGGACAACATCCATAAAAACCAAGGATTCACACCACTACCGCAAAGAAGCCAGCAACCCACACCTGGTGAGCATACCCAGCAATTCCAGATCAAACACCGTCGCAAGCACTGACAACCGAAGAACAGAGGAACTAATTCGAGGGAAACCCAACGATCAAAACCACAACTACCAAGGCAAAGGAAACCAGTCAATCAACCAAAACCAGAAAAGAGATAGCGACAGAAACTCATCGACACCCAAAGATCAAGACCATAGCATTTCGGAAGAGAGGAGAAGCATCCACTAGTAGCCACGAAAACAACAGAACAACCAAGTAAACCTGATTCTAATCCACTGGCCCCAGCCCACGGGCTCCCGGTCCGACCAGGATCCACCCCAGGGACCCACCCGACACAATATTGTCCGCTTTTAGCACACTGCAGAAATCTAGGAAAACTTCCCAGTAGGTCACCCATCCCGGGACCGCTCCAAGACAAGCACGCTTAACCTTGGAGTTTTCTGGCGGATCACTGCCAGCACGGCTTTAAAACGCGTTGGGTTTTATAAGGGCT